>LPNX010271120.1:160418-356856 GCA_001517045.1 Pseudotsuga menziesii | reverse complement strand
CCATGGGGAGAACATTTTCGGGTGCCGCGGGGGCATTGGGATCATAGTAGGTGAGTTGGTCAACCTTGACCACGCGTCCCTCATGGGGGAACATCATGGTACAAAAAACAGAAGAAGCAACCACCCGCATGGCGTACATGTAGCTGCGGCCAAGTAAAAGGTTATAATCAAGCTGTGCATTAATAACCTCAATGTCGATGAGGATGGTTTTTCCATCTAGCTGGACGGGGGCATTAGTTAATAGGCCTTGTGGTTGAGCCGAACGACCGTCATAGGCTCGGAACGCAGTAGTGGACTGCTGGAGAGGGGGGGATCCTAATTTCTGCCAGATGAAGGTGGACATGAAACATGTAGAGGCACCTTCATCAATAATGCATCGATGGATGACAAAATTCTGAATGGAAACAGAAACTTGGAATGCTAAAGTGGAAGGCATGCGGGGTTAGGATTGGTCCAAATCAAATGCCATTAAATTCGAATCATTTGGATCGATAGCCATAATGGCTGAGAGTAAAGTATTGCACTGGGAAGGGCAGTTTTTTAAGACTTCTAACGTAGACATGGCTGCAGGAGATTGGGCTAAGTCATCGACAATGTTGTAGTTTGACGCAGACTGCGCATTGGGGTTATCGTTGATACAACGAAGCAGAAAACGAGGTGCTTTGGGAGCGCCATCTAGTGGAGGTGGAGGTATACATAACGCCTGATCAGTGGGATGAGCGTTAGTGGGTTTATCGGTGGGAGGGGTTTCAGAGGTGGAGCCATATTGGTTCCGCCGGGTCTGGAGGTTGACATCAGCGGAGGACATCATCAACAAGTGGTGGTTACCTGAGTCAAACATGGGTTGATCAGGAGCAGTGTAAGTGATTTGTTGTTGGGTTGGCGTGTTGGCTTGAGGGGGAGCCAATGGTTGAGTGTTCACTACGCCTTGGTTTGGTAAGGGGTTTTGCAGCACCAAAGGTGGCTGCTGAGGTTGTGGGGGGTTGGGTGGTGTTTGAGGAGCCGCATGCCCTTGGCGGTGGGAATCATCAACCCAAAGTTGTCGAGCTCACTCCAAGTGTGGGAAAGCATGTGTGTAGTGGCCATAGACCCTACAAATAGAACAAGGATGGTTTGTTCACAAATTGGGGTTTTTAGCCTGCTTGGGCGGGCGATCAGGGTTTTGGTTAGCAGGGGCTGCATTATTATTATCGAGGGGATTAGGGGGTTGACCAGCTTGGTCTGCAGGTTGGTTGTTTCCATGATTTTGGCCCTTGTCGCGGTTTTGTTGGCCCTGGTTGCATTGGGTGTTCTGGTTTTGCTGCGGGTTTTGTTGGGCGTAAACTTGTCCTTGGGCAGCAGGTGGATTCTGAGGTTGCGTAGGTGCTGGAGCAGGCTGTGGTGGATGATATGTAGGTGGAGGCTGCATAGGTGCAGCAACTTGAGGGGGTTGTTGATAGGGCTGCGGAGCGGGTTGTGGGTTTGCCGCAGGGGCTTCCTGTGGCAGGTAATAAGCGGTTTGGGCTTGTGAAGGCACAGGAGCTGGTGCAGCCTGCTGGTGGTAGTAGGGCTGAGGTGCGACCGGGGGGGCGTAAGCGGGAGTTGCATGACTGAAACACTGAGGTGGACATGAGGGTCCATGGGAATGGTGGTGATGTGTCATGGGAGCATACGAGTTGGTTGCTCCAGACTGTGAGGTAGCCCGTGAAAGGTCAGGGCCAGGGGTAGGATGTGCTATGGAAAATGGTTGAGGATGCGAAGAGACACGGCCAATGATGTCGTCGGCAGCATGGGATGCCCCCGGCGCATCGTG
Source organism: Pseudotsuga menziesii (assembly GCA_001517045.1). Classification (NCBI taxonomy): domain Eukaryota; kingdom Viridiplantae; phylum Streptophyta; class Pinopsida; order Pinales; family Pinaceae; genus Pseudotsuga; species Pseudotsuga menziesii. The sequence continues at coordinate 355,064 of LPNX010271120.1, read as the reverse complement.
CTGGGAGGAATCGCCATGAGGGGCGTCAGGTATAATGGTATAGAGATAACCTGACTGGGCGTAAATGAGGTCAAATTATTGGGCCTTAAGGATGGCCTATTCTTCAGACTGGGGTCTTTCGGATGCCACATCCTTAGCAATGACAGGAAGAAGGTATTTGAGGAACCAATCTAGGAAGATACGGTTGTCTAATTTGATCTTGCATAAGCTACGGCGTCGACGCCACTCATGAATGTGGTCCGTGATGTGGGTAGCTGTGTTTTGTCTACATGATAGGAGGATCTCAACGCCCATGTCATAGCGGACAGGTAACTGGAAGAACTACAGGAAGGTTGAGGCAAGGGAAGCAAAGGTGGCATGGGTTCCATGGGGTTGCTCGGTATACCACTTGGATGCAGAGCCAGTGAAGGTGCGCTGTAATAGACGGAGGCGAATAGAGTCGTCCACTATGGAGTTGGAGGAACACCATAGATGGAAGGACATAATGTGGTTTTGTGGGTCCTCACCTTCCTTTCCCTCAAACTTAGGGATGTCAGAGGGGAGCTTGATGGGCATGTGAGGCCATGCAGGGTCGTGTCGGATAGGGTTGTTGGTCAATCTGGCTAGGTCAGGCAGGTTGAGGCTAGCCATGAATGACAAACTAGAAGAAGGATGTGACAAAGTAGTGGGTTGGACCAAATTAGGGCCAATGCCCCCAAGTGGAGGGGTAGTGTTAGGGAGGTTGCCCCCAAGTGGGGGAACTAAGGTGGTATAGGACGGTCCTGCACCACCATGGGTAGTGTGAGCCACTGATGGAGTGGGAATAGGTATTCCCGCTGCGGGAATAGGTGCCATGAGGGGAACGGTAGATGGGGGCCCCATGGAGGGCATACCCAAAGCAGGTGTGGTAACTGGTGTAGTGGTGGATGTGCCACCAATGGTCCCTACCAAGAAGGGAGTGGAAGGCATGCCAGCCATGGGGCTAGTAGGGGTAGTGTAAATGGGGTTCTCAGACTCTGGCTCAGAATCAGAGGTAAAATAAGGGGCGTCAATATCTGGGGATGGAGTCCTATGCCGCTGACGAGTGGAGTCAAGTGACAAGGCTCGAGATCTATGATAAGTGGTATCATGTGAGGATGATTTTTGTCGATGATGGGTGGTGTCAAGTGAACCGTGGTGGGGGCTCACCCCTGAGGCGCCGAGAATGTCTCGAGGACTCAATGGTGATAGATGGTGTCAAATCTCTGTGGGTTGAGGGGGGTAAAAAATAGCTTAAAAACCCTAATGCAATCAAGTGTGCAGAAGGAGAGCTCAAAAAATAGGGCACTTAGGCTAACAACCAACTCAAAACACCCACTGTAATAGCTGTGCTACAATAGGTGGAGTGTCAACAGAAATGGTCAGAATACCAACAAGCAGCAAGTTTCCTAAAAATAAAAAATGGTGGACTCACTAGACCAAAAGGAGGTAAGGGAGCATGCAAACACCTAACTAAAAGTATTCTGACTCAACTAGACATATCCTCTGGAAGGTGATGAAATCCAAGTCAGACAATATGAATAGGAAATACAAGTGGCTAAGATATCCCCCTACCGGGAGGGACACCGGGTAGTCAATCCTAGAAGAATGGAAACTAAGATACCCCATTCATGACACGTCCAGAAAGGTGAATCTGCCATTTGGTCCTTTTACCGCAATACCCCTATACAAGGATATCCTAAGAACTGCAAAAGGTAGCCCTTCGGTTACTGAATGGAGTGCAGTATTCCACTCAGGCCTCCGGAACTAGTCTCGTGACTTCAACCCTCCTAGGGGAGAGGCCCTCTGGTAAACTGGTTGTGACCGTGCCAAAAAGTACTAGGGGATTTTGGTTCCCTAATTGGACAACAGCTATGTCTCAAGTGTAAGTAACCGAGGGGTGTTATTGGAAGCCTATCCCCCCGATCCTACCTAACTACAAAGATTCTTTTGTGTTCCCCAAGTGGGGTTAGAATATTGGTTGAGTTAAGTAGTTTTTTAAGGCTCACTTGAATTATGTGACAGAGTGTGTGCTCGTGAGGTGATGAACCCAAAATAGAAGTGCCACAAGGGAGGCAACTTTCTAACTAACAATAATACTGAATTCGAAACTTTAACATGCAAAATTTTCTGAATTAAAATGTTGAAATTTTAAACAGATTTTGTAAAAGGGAACATAAATGAAGTTGCAGAAAAGGCTGTAGGGAAGTAGGGCTGCAGGTAGAATAGATGGCTATGTAGATGGAGAAAATATTGTAGCAAAGGGGCTGGGTTCAAAAAAAAAAAAATGCAGAAATCAGACTGTGGGTATGTGGCGAAATCGAGCAGTCGGATCGCGGGTTTGAGGAAAACAGGCGTGGACAGGTCGCGGCTTTCTGGCTGATAGAACCAGTTGGACCGCAGGAAATAGGAAAAAAAGCGCAGTCGAATCATGGGAAAAGGGGAGATAGATGCGGCTGGGTCGCAGCTAAGGGGATTAAAGTCGCGATCGGGATGCGCGAAAATGGCCGACAGGCGCAGTCAGATCACATCAAACGGGCTGATTAGCCACGGTTGGATCACATGTAACAGACTTGAATCCATAGGCAGGGCACCGGAAATAATCTGAGAGCCACGGTCGGGTCCCAGTTAAAGGCCTGAAAGACGCGGTCGGGACGCGACTGCAGAGGGAAAAGATGCGGTTTACGGTGGCCGAAAGGAAAAAATGGGAAATTATTGTAGAAAACTAAATAATTTTTTAAACTGAAACCATAAATTCAAACCTAGGGGAGTCACCAAAACTGTAGCTAGGGTTTTACCCCTAGCTTGTGTGAATGTGCACCTACTAAGGAGAAGGGACTCCTTAGTAGTAGTTCAGTAAATGTAAATTAAAATGCTAAAATAGAAATATAAATTACTCTAAACATGTGCATGAAATGGAAAAACAAGATATAAAGAATGGCTTTTGTATTAATGTTACCTCCAATGTGAAGGTTGGTGAAGCCCTTTGTAGTGATCCAAGAAGGTTTCTCCAAGCTCCAACTTGCTCCTTCTCTTTCTCCAATGATGGAAATGGGCCAAAAGGGGCTCTCAAGGTGAAAGTAGCTCAAGGGTGAGCTAGGGTTTCAAGAGCTACTTTGGCAGAGTAAGGGTGCTTATGATTGTGGATATGAAACAAGGGGTCTCCATCACCTATTTATAGTTTTTCAGTGGTGGAGTGCTGGCCCATGGTTTTGGGAACCATATGGTTTAGGGCAGCTGTATAGGGTTTTTTCCTCCTTTTCCTCATTATTTTATATTTTTTCTTCCCTTTTTAGGGGATTTTTGCTATTTTAGAGGAATTTTGGATATTTTTGGAGGAAAAAAGGTGTTTTTAAGGGAAATATGGTAGGAAAATGGACAAATGAGCTATCTAGTGGGGTAGATGAGGTAGTGAACACTTTTTGGGTGTTAACAAATGTAGCTTCATACGGTAGAAGAGAGGTTAAAGGTTTAGTAGGTAGAAATAAGGCTTGATGAAATTATAGATACAACTTCCTATTTCTTGGACAGGACACGGGATATCCTGGAGGCTCTACAGGGATGAATGACATGGTTAGAAACAAATAAGGAACCTTCCACAAATACACCTATTAAATACCTAGATACGATAAATTTGGAGTATGAGCCGATCAAATTTATGAGTAAAGCAAAGGAATTAGTAAAGACAGTAAGGAAGAGAAAGAGTTCCTGTGCAAAATAATGTAGGAGAGTTCTCGTAACTTACATTTGGTGTCAAACCTCTGCTAGAAGGAGGTTATAAGAGCTTCCAAAGAATGAAATGTTTTTGAAACAATTGCAGGAACAATGCAACGAACATGAACATGCCATTCAGCTAGTGAAGGGATTAGATGAAAAGGTGCTTAAAACTAAAATAGCACATGCAACGGTTAGTAGTCACTTACTGGAAGACCAAATTCACCTAATTTCGACGAGAGTGGAGAGTATAAAGGCTCAAGCTGCTAAGTATGAAATCACCATCATATTTTTAGAGCCTTCTGGTTTTGAAAATATAACATATGATGCAAATGTGTGGAAGAAATTTATCAATGATCAAGCCAGGCCATCCTAGTTGTGCTATTTCAATCAATTGATTAATTATGTAATATGTTGTATTTATCTTTTTTTTTCTAAGTCTATAGGCTAGAGGACAAAATTTTGTTAAGGAAAGGTTAGGGGAATCCTAAAGGGAAAAGAGGGTAGTTCAAGAGTTTTTGCATGTTTGTATAAATATAAGTGAGTTAGATGTAAGAAGGGACCTTTTTTCATGCAATCTTGAGGAAATGTTATTGTAAGAAGAACTACTTCATCTTATAATAAAGAGCTTATATTTTGGCTGGAGAAGGCACTGTGGAGTTTCAAATGTTTTCCATAGACTGGTTGAATGTGAACTACTTCTGTTTCAGCTTATTTCTATGAACTGTGAGATCATTCTAACTAATGAATTATTTCATGTTATGAATGTTTTCCTATTTATTTCTATGAAATTTCCACATCATATCTAAGTAATGAATGTTTTAATTGACAATGAGCTATCTCTTTGTTTATCTATCTACTTATGTTTCATGCATTCTAAAATATGAACAACCATCTGCAGTACTCTAAATGCATGTTATACAGTACATTGCTCATTATTAATTACATTATTGCTCCCTAGGGATAGGTTATATAGATTTAGTTAGCACTGGTATAAGTTGTTTTCTGTTTATGATTTAGAAGCGAAGGAAGTAAGACAAGAGGTAAGAACATGCGCATGACATTGTGACACTCTTCATTATCTCTATCGATTTGCACTTATTTAGGCACTTGCATATCATACATGAACATAAAACTAAAAAAGTACACTTAAACGGTGGACCGGGATGTAATCGGTGAAATAAGCTAATAGTTACTTGTCCTACGGTAGCCGGACCGCAAACCAGATGGATTCCCCATACCAAACAATAATGAGCTGAATGGGAACGTTTATTGGTGAGAATCCCTAATGTTGTTTCCTAGGATTTTCCAGGCCTCAACACACACCTAAAACCTTGACAGGGTAAAAACAGGGTTTCATATTTCATATCCTTCATACCCAGGTGAAGAAAGAGGTCAATGGGATTGGAGCCTACTAATATTGAACAACATTTTATTACCCCCATAGACATTACACAAGAACCAACTATGGGAATGAAGGAAGATGGTGGGCTAGCCATATCGAAAAGGATTGCGGAAACAACTGCGGAAGACACCTTCATGCTCCATAAGAAACATGTATGGATACCTATACTGAATTAAGTATGACCCAACATGATAAAGACGGGTCTCCAATTAGGTAACCAAGTCCAATAGAAACAACAATATAGGTTTTGGAAGAAGTGATAGAAGCAGTTCGGGTCTTGTCTCCAATAGTTTTTATGGAAGAAGAACTGAAGAAGAAGAAAAACCAACTACACAAGAACTTAGAAGAACTAAGAAAGTAACTGCTAGTTAGATAACAACTTTGAAGAAGTGAAGAAGAAGAACTACCAGTTACCCAAGAACCTAGAAAATTAAAGAAGAAGAAATTCCAGTTACACAAGAACCTCATAGGATTGGAAGTGATTATGAAAATCCTCTTGATCCAATAGTAATAACATATACATCATCTATATCTTGTAAAGATAAACAATAACCAAATATGAGGGATAAGGAGAAAAGTACCCTTCTTTAGTTGACAAGAAGGAAAGGTTCAAGAACATTTATGTGTATGCTTTGCTTTTTAAATAGAAATTACTTCTTTTTCAGCTAGTAGCACCAATAAAAAGTAACAATCCTCAAATTTTAAATGAATAAGAATTTTGGAGGATTTTAATGCAATTAGATATATTAATACGACATAGTTTATGTGAAAATGTCTACATAATTTCATTCTTCCTTTAGAAGGGACTTTAACCTTGTAGCCCTCATTAGAGGTATTTGATTGAGGGATTTCCTTTCTTATATGATCAATCATTTTAAATGGAATACAACCCAAAGTATATATGAGAAGAATTTGTTTGCTTGTGAATTATTCATCAAGGGAGAACCACTTGATGCAATGTTAGGCACGATGTATCAAACTCCATTAAGGGGAAATACTATGGTAGTTGGAAGGGTTTTTTAACCCAAAGAGATATTTTGGCTCATCATGTTTAGTGCATCATAATTTTTTTTGTATATCCTTTGAGAATTAGTAGGATAAGATTGAATTTGTCCTTTGTGGATTTCATGGAAAGGGAGCCTTTTTTTTTCCATAATTTCAATAGTGAAATGAATACGTTGAAGACATGCAATGATTGCATTGAACAAAAAGGAGCAATCTGGATGGGGATGAAGTTCCACTTTCCTCTTATATTGATACCCATGAAAAAATACAAACCTATGTATGATGCAGCGTTGTCAAAACATGCATGAGGGATGGAGTTGAAGATGTTAAGACGATTCATGTACCTAAAGGTGAAAACATATGCTACATATTCTCTCATCTCTTTCCATGCATCTCACACTAGATAAAATCAATATATTAAGCATGATGCATGAGGGAATGCATCAGGTTAAGTTTGGGGGAGATTTTGGGCCCATGAAATACCCTCTTTTTAGCTTTGTATGTACCTTGTTTTGACTATGTTTGAGCCTAATTCCCGAGTCCTTCTTGTCACTAATATTTCCATGATACATTAGAGGAAATTTCAACTCAAAATGGGCCTCCTAAAATGAATTAATAAAATAATAGTTAAAATAATAAAATAATATTTATTAATTTTGGAGGAAGAAAAGAAAAAAACTACTTTTTTGTTTGTATTTTTGACATATCTCCCCGTGTTTTTACTCAAATTTCGATCGGGAGAGCTTGTTGGATGCGGAATTAAATTCCGCATCCAACGCGTACCCACTTGGCATACTTTTGATGGACCCCGCTACCCCAAAAACAAGAAATACTTGAAAAATGGAATGATGATGTCATCATTCCATTTTTTCAGGTATTTCTTGTTTTTAGGGTAGCAAGGTCCATCAAAAGTATGGCGAGTGGGTACTCGTTGGATGCAGAATTTAATTCCACATCCAAGGAGCTCTCTCGATCGAAATTTGAGTAAAAAAACAGGGAGATATGTCAAAAATACAAACAAAAAAAGTAGGTTTTTTTATGATACCTATCCCCAAATTTATATTAAAAAAGTGTTTAAGACCTATACGGTAATTCAAATTTAAAGAAATTTCATTGGCTAACACATGATGACATGGAATTTGAATAAAAGTTAAAAGGCCCATTTTGAGTTGAAATTTCCTCTAATGTAAGTTTTGAATCAAGGTACAACCCTTGGTTTTTATGTTTTCTTAAGTTATGAATTGAACATTTAATTTGTTCTTATGCTTATGATTTTCTTATTAATCAATGAATTGAGGATCTCAACAAACATGGTAGAAGCTGAATCATCACAAGTTGATTTCCTTATGTTGTTACTCATATAGAAAGTGGTGTTGATACTTTGCGATTTGGTTGACTACTCTTTCAAACTTAATCATTTGGTAGTCAACCAATGCTTAAGTGTGGATACTTATAACCTCAACATGAAAACATGTTATCATTTCATACTTCAAATTATTAGGTCCCGAATTACTATGTTGTATTGTGTATTTTTAAAAGAAGTTGTAACAATATAGATATCGAGTAACAAAATAGAATGTAAAATTAAATGATCAACATTACAAATCTATGATTTTGAATGTGTTTTATTTAAGAAGCTATTACTCGAGTATTGTTTAAAATAATGTACTATGTGACCTATGGGGGTTAGACATGTTTTAGAGGGCTCACACTTGGAGGAACAAAGAGCATTAATATGTAACAATCATTGTAACTTATATTAATTATTTTAATATTAAATAATTCCATTTTGATCCTCTATGTTTTTAAGTGGTTGCTTCATCCCTGGATATAGGAGGAAGGCCCCCCTTCACTGGCCAGGTGCTTCTAGTGTGGTTTGTATATTTATGTATTGTTGTAGTGTGTTATTGATTAATTAATCTAGTTATTTATTTTTAATTGTTACTAAGATTGGATTGATAATTGTTTCTCATTGTAGTAATTTTAATTAAAGTCGTTGCTACTTGAATGGGTTTATGATCGATCTATTAGTTTTTCTCCCTTGGTGCCAACAGATTCTATTTTTTATTATTAATTTTAGAATTTTTGATTTGATTTTTTTTCTATTATCCATTATGCGTTAATTTACTTGTAATATCCAGAATTTTGACCTTAACTATAATGGGCATGAGTCCCATTGCATATGAGTTAATTTGATGTTTATGTTTGTATATTTAGCCTATGCCCCAATGCACATGAGTTATATTGATTTGTTATATATATTAGTTTTAATCCAATACATATGTTTTATTATCTCATACATGATTATATATGTTGGGTTTGGACCCTGATGGACAAGGTGGACCCTGATGAACAAGAACTATTGTCAAGGTATGATGTATTGGATGTATTATTATGTTATTTAACTTAATACATATACTTAGATGATTATTGTGATGATATGTGCAGAATAGTGAATGCATGATTGAGTTCTATAATGTGTTGGGCATAAACCCTAAAGCACATGAGTGATCAGATTTGTGTTGAGCGTAAGCTCTCGAGAACATGAGTTATGAAATTTGTGTTGAGCATAAGCTCTAGAGCACATGATTTATGATATTTTCTGTTGAGCATAAGATCTGGAGTATCGAATCCTTGGCCATTGTATTCCTAGGTGTATTATACAAGTACATCCTAGCATTAGTGTTGGGGGAGAGGCTTTGGAATTGCACTAAGTGTAACTCCCATTTTTTACTATTGAGCTTGAGATATGAATAGCACTATGAGTTACTGAAATTAAATTTGTTGAGTGAGAATGATTCTGAATAGAACCGACCCTTTTCATACTTATTTTGATTTGATTTAATGAAATTTCAAATCTACTTCTCATGAGGGACTTGAATAACTAGCATGATACATGAGTTAATCCAACATGCAAGGAGGATCTATAGCTGCATAACTTAGTTGATCAACTCTACCCGAGGCCTTGATAAAAGAAATAGTGTAAGCTAAAGGAAGCATAAAATAAATAAGACTATGTCATATGATGCATAAACAAATATTAAAGATAATATGTAAAGTTTATATATATTATGAATACAAGAATATATATATATATATATATATATATATATATATAAGGAAATAAAGATAACTAAAATAATAGATAAGAGTCTAAATATTTATTATAAACTAAAATGATTAAACAAATATTCTATTCTAAAGATCAATTAGGAACTAGTAAAAAGTTCCTAAGATAAACAAAATAACTATTAAATCCACATAAATCAATTAAATATTATTTTCAAGAAAGTAATGAATTCTTGATTTAAATGAAAACAACTTCCCTTTCCTAAATTATTTTCTATAAGCCCCAAGCCAAGAGAAGGCTTAGCGATCTGATCATTATTCCTAAATATTTTTGGAGAGCAGTTTCCAAAAGCAAGCATTCTTATACAGAGAATGATATTCCAAATAGTAGAAGACTCACCTTTAGGAGCTCTGGATCAGTTGCATGTTGGAGCCATCTCGGGGGATCTAGATTAGAACAATGAACAGTTTCAAGTCATGGTTGGGAGGAACGTGGTAGTTCCAAAGTTATCCGATTATCATATCTAAGGTCAGAAGTAGCTAGGGTTTTATTAATTCTGTGTGTTTAAGTGTGCATGGTTCTCAGCCATTAACAAGCTGAATAGTTGGACGTATGACGTTTCTACATTTTTTAGTTACATTAAATTATGTTTACAATTTGTACTTATAGTTATTATGATTTGGATCAAAGATATGCAATTTTAATTTCTAATTTGAAATGCATGCTTCAGGTGGTTTCATTTGTTTAAATTGAATCTCACCGTGAAAATTCTTAGATAGATTCCATGGTTAAAATTCTATTAGAATTATATTTAATTGTTTTAGAAGTTTATATTATATGTTACAGATTAAGTCTAGATTCAAACCCTAGTTTTCAAGATAAATTTAATAATAAAAAAAACCGTGTCAAAAATAATAAACTAGCCCTTATGTTACAATAAAGGTCTCATTTAAAGTAAGCGAGAGATTAAAAAATTAACTAGGTAAACCTAATGATAAATAAACTTAGTTTATTCTGTAAACTAAAAATAAATTAAACTCTGCTCAAACATTAAAACAAATATTAAAAAAATTAAAAACATATTCATGAACATTTAAACCAGGGATCGAATCTGTTAAAACAAACTCAAACCCATAAGCGAATGCAGTGATGGCATATTACATTTGTCATCAAAGGAAAACATATAATACATAAACCCTATCTACATATAAACAATAACCAATTAAATTAACAAATAGATTTACCATAATTCCTCATGCAAGGGTCGAGAGTCTACCCATGAGATTGAGAGGAATAATATTTTTCATACTATTAAAACCAAAACTCATACACCTACCAACAATCGAATCATATTAAGGATTGACCAGTGGCCACCACTAACTACACAAATAGTAAAATAAAACATATGATAAACATAACGATAACTCGAATGCCAATTTACCCAAATCAAATCTCATACGCTCCATCTAAAGAGAATTAAAAAATTATTAAATAAATAAACATTATAACACCATATCTCATCTATCAAAACTTATACATATCATTAAGCAAATTATAAACAAATATCACCACGAGTTAACAATCATGACCCTGAGTCGAAACCCATAAACCAAATGTCAAACAAATAATAATATTACATAGTGCTTAAACAATGTTAATGCTTAATAAACACCAAGCCCTAGCCATGAACGAAACCCAAGATTGAATCAAATGAGGTCCCAACTAGGAGTGATAACATGATATACATTTAACCAAGCATAAAAAACATCAAGTCCATTAAATAATGTACTATAAAGAAATTAAGTTATAAACTCAACACATAGGGTGCGCTATATGAGCAAGGATTGGGCCAACTCATTAGAGTTTCCTTTAAAATAACTAAATTATCATATCCAACATAGAGAATGAGTTAGCATTTCCCTCAGCAACCCACAACAATAATTTCGTTAAAAAATCTAGACAAGAAATTCTCCCACAAACCATTACAAAGCAAGGGCTCTACCTTTATCATGATTTAACAGAGGTAAACTATTTGAATTAAAATGAAATAAATCCATTGGCAGAGAAGATTCCATATAAATGACGAATCAATTAAATAAATCACAGCATGGGTTAAACACCCACGATAATTCCACAGTCAAACAACAATATCAAAATAGTGGTATTGTAGAGCCATTGCAAAGCTATGGAACTGATAAGTTTAAATTCACCCATTAAAAATCATAGATCTCGTAGCATACCAAAAAACACAGTCGAATTAATTAACGAAAATGATTTATAGATCCATAAAATTTTACATAGTCACATCTTGGAATAAAACATCCAAAGAGGATAAGAATCCCCAAACCAAAACCTGCAAGCTATTAAAACTAGAACGTTACTATCATCATTTCCAGAGACCTAGGAGAAACCCAATAGGGTGGCTATTTACAACCTTCCAACGTAGAAACCCTGCAACCATATAAATGACCAAGCAACTGGGTAAAGGTCCCTTCCACATGGGCTTACTCGTATTTGTGCAATTCGACCAAGTCCTTGCTAAACTATGCATAGAACTCTCTCTTGCTCCCAAACCTACACAAAAAATTAGAGTTATGAGGAGTGTACTATACGATACCAAAACTATGAAAATGTAAACAAAATGATATTGGAATTCGTGCATACTTGTTAAGAGTTTCGCGCCAGCACTGTATTCCAAATAGTGTTCACGGAGCTCCAACACTGGAACATAAACCTCCCTCAACACCAAACAAAATACAAAACAAATGACAGGAGAAAAACCCTAATGCCAGGGTTAAGGCTTGAGTCTTCCCCTCATGTGGTTCATTAAAGGCACCATCCTAGCCTCTACTTGGTTTTAAATCAAAACCCCCTTCCCTATAGTTTGGATCCATATTTTTTTCCATGTAAATATTAAACCCCCTCTCTATAGTTTCAAAGTGCATATGTTTCCCGTTAAACCATAAATTATTTAAAACATAGTTTAAAAGTTTACTTTTATCATTTAGGATTAAATCCATTCCTCCTTTGGATAAGCTCAACATTTGAGCATAGGACTTTTATTACCTTGTCAAAGCCCTTAGCACATAGGATTAGCAAGATTTCGGTACTAGGTCCTTTATTTTTTTCACATTTATGAGCATAAGTTTATAAGCGAGGAAATTGCAGTAATATAGTACACCATGCATTAGTTTGCAAAGAACTAAGCAAGCCTAGTATCATAGGATCCATTACCTTTCTTAGTGATTCGTTAGGACAAAATATCACCACTCCTCCCCTTGACATACAGAGGTAAGTTAGCCTCTTCCTTACAAAAAATAATAACTAGATAACATAACATGAAAGAAAACATGAACAAAATAACATCAGCAGCATCAGTAAACTACATAAAATTTTACATGAACTAAAAGTGCATAATATAGAATAGTGACATGTAAATGTCATCATCATATAGGAAACACACAAAAAGGAAAACAACAAATGAACTTAGGCTTAGTTCTTTATCTAAGTTTTTATTCCATAGTAAAAATAGTATGTCCTTAAGATATTGGCAATTTTATTATCCTACCAATTTTTTTATTTATTTATGGATTTTAGGGACATTACAAGTGGTATTAGAGCCAAGAATCAAACACTAAGAGACCTAATGGGTGCTACTAAACATCCGTTGCAGAAATAAACATTTAAAATTTGTATTTGAAATTTTGTGAAATAATAGAAAATTATTTGTTACTAAATATTTTAATTGCGGGATTAAGGAACAATCCATATCATGAATACAGAGGAGGACTATAGCCGGAAAGGAAATCTAAATTCCCCAACACAAGTAGAAGAACCAGTAGTCGAATTAAATTCTGATCTACTGAAAACCATATAGAGTCTGGAAGTAGACTTACAAAGCTTCAAATATGATAACATGAATGAGAGAAAAGAGAAGAAAGAAATCAATGAAGCTTTACTTTAGAACATGAAAGAAGTAAAACCTCATGGAAATCCTAACCATTCAACCAATAAGTCCAAAGGAGGAGGGAAGAGAAGATCACACACCTATTCTTCGAGAAAGTGATTATCATAGTCTTTCCAGTGACAATTCACTTTCTCCTTGTAGAAAGAAGTAGAAAAACGATGACAACCTCCAAGGAGAATTTCGAAAGATAAAAGACCCAACATATGAAGGAGAGATGAATACCAAGGAGAAGGATGAAAAATGGCTCCTAGGTATGAGAAAATACTTTCGAGTACATAAATACTCTAGTGAGATGAAATCATGGCTCGCCATCTATAATTTAAATGGAAAAGTAGCTAGATGGTGGAGAGACCTAAACCATACAAAAAAGTATGAAGTAAAAGAAATTAGATGGAGTAATTTTCACAGAATATTTCAGGATAAATACACGTTCGAGAGGTTCTTTGACAAGAAAGTGAAATAATTTCATGCATTAAGTATGGGATCCATGTCCATGGATTCCTTAATTAATAGTTTTTTGAATATGTTACATTACATACCTTACATAAAGGATGAAAAGGTGAATATACAATAGTTTTTAGGGTGTCTTCCCTGCAATTTTTGAGAGAGAATTGAGTTTGACATGCCCAAAAATTTGGACACTACCTTACACAAAGCTAGGATTTTTTATGAGAATGTGAAGCTAAGGCATGAAAACATAAATAGAAGTTGATACAGGTCTAGGACCTTCTCGGAGAACCGAAAACCTAGTTTTAAACCACCTCCTTACAGAAAACAAAACAACAGTTTTCCAGTTAATAGAAACTTCAATGAGACATGTGCAAAGCCAAATGTTCCTACACCAAATACCAACAGACTAGTAGAAAATAGAGAAATGAAGGCTTCCCTGCTACAAGTTAACTGTTGGAAATTCCAAGGACCCCATTATGCTAGAGATTATCCAAATAAGAATAATGGAGTCTTACACAATCTACATGAAGACTCAATGGTAGAGGACATGGACAGCATGCCAAGGATTTATGCATCACTTGATGGCCTACAAGCATACCATCAGGCCACTATGGTTGAAATATAAGGTAAGGTTTCAAACACTTCTATTTTGATTTGATTGATCCTGGTGCATTCCAGATATATGTATCACCTAAGGTTGTTGACATATGTAAACTAAATAAAGTAAATCACAATAAACCATGGATGATACAATTAGCCACTGGTACTAAAAGAAAGGTTTCAAAACTAGTGAGAGATTACGAGGTAAACTTAAATTGGTTTCCCTCTAAGATAGATCTAATTATTTTACCCTTAGGATTGTATGACATACTTATCGACATGCACTGGTTGGAACAACACCATGTCATGCTCGATTGTCTGAATATGTCAAGCTTGTGGATTGATAACCAAGGCAATCAAACAAAGATTCAAGGAATACCCAAGAAGGTTTTTGTTAGACATATATCCTCCTTACAAGAGAATAAGTGTATTAGGAAGGGCTGCAAATTTTTTGTAGTAAACATCGAGGATGTACAAGCTAAGAGAGAATAGAAAATTGAGGAATTTCCTATTCTCATGGATTTTAAGTATGCATTTCCCAAGGAAATCCTAGGATTACCACCAAAATGAGACTTATATTTTCCTATAGAATTGACCCCAGGGTCAGTACTGACTTCCAAATTCCCATACCGCATGAGTGCATTATAATTGGTAGAGCTCAAGTTGTATTTACAAGACATGATTGAGAAAGGTTATAACTTACCTAGAATTTTCCCTTGGGGAGCACCTATACTTTTCGTAAAGAAGAAGGACGATACGATGATAATTTTCATCCATTACTGCCAACTTAACATGATTACCAACAAGAACTATTACCCACTCCCCAGGATCAATGACTTGTTCAATCACATCGAAGGAGAAAATATATTTTCATAGATTGACCTACGGTCTAGATATCATCAGGTACAGATCCACGATGAGGATATATATAAAATGAACTTTCAAACTTGATATGGCTATTACATGTTTGTAATAATTCCTTTTGGGATAACTAATGCACAAACAAATTTTATGTGCATGATGAGAAATATCTTCAATAAATACCTAGAAATGTTTGTAATGGTATTTATAGATGACATACTAGTTTAATCTAAGAGTAAAGAAGAACATGAGGAGTATCTCCACATTTTTTTTATGGGTGTTACATGAACACCATATTTACGCGAAGTTTAGAAACTATGATTTTTACAAACCACAGATACAATAACTAGGTCACATCATTTCTAAGAATGGGATATCCATCGACCCAGAAAATATTAAAGCCATAGAATATTGGCCTACCCCTACATGTTTCACAGACATTAGGTCATTTTTTCGATTAGTAGGTTACTATTAAAATTTCATTGAGAAATTTTTGAGAATTGCATGTCCGATGACTGCCTTACAAAAGAAGGAAAACAAGTTTTTTGGACAACCAAGTGTGAGGAAAGTTTTCAAAATCTTAAACAAATTTTGAGTACTGCATCAATACTATGAATTGTAGATATCTATGGGGATTTTGTTGTTTGCACAGATACAAGCAAGGAAGGACTTGGAGGATTCCTCATGCAGAATGATTGTGCGATATGTTATGAGTCATGAAAATTAAAGGAACACGAATGAAATTATACCACCCAAGATCTTGACCTAGCAACCATTATCCATGCCATGAATATGTGGAGGAACTACCTCATGGGGAAGAAGTTTATTTTGAAGACAGACAACATGATTCTTAAATATTTGTTCAACCAGGAAGATCTAAATGCCAAGAAGGTTAGATGATTTTCCTTTCTTAGAAAGTATCACTTTGAATTAAAGCACATAAAGGGAAAGGAGAATAAAATCGTTGATGCTTTAAGTCAATGAGGTCATATGTTATATGAGGTAATTAATCCAAACCGATTCGGATTTGCATGATAGGATCAGAATGACAAACATAGTTGACCGTCTCTATGTCGATGTCCTCAAAAATATTCAAGAGGATAGTTTGTTTAAAAAAAAAGGGAGTATAAGGTGGATGAGACTAGAGTATTGTGGTCCAAAGTGAGATTGTATGTTCCATAAGGAGGGGAAATCGGTTCCATCATCCCAAAGGAGTTCCATCGTAAGCCCTACTCAGAGCATCCGGGATATCAAAAGATGATATTGGAAGTAAAGAAACACCTTTTTAAGCCTAATTTAAAGGACGTCATAGAATTATTCATCACAAAATGTCAAGAATGTCATCTAGTCAAATCTTAGCACCAACATCCTTTAGGATTACTACAACCTTACCCATTTTGGAATTGAAGTGGGAGGTTATCATTATGGATTTTATTACGAATCTACCAAAGTGCAAGAATTAGAATGATTCCATATTTGTAGTGGGTGATAAGTTATCTAAAGAGACACACTTTATCCTAGTTAAGTCAACTTCAAGGAAGTTCACATTGTCAACATATTCTTAAATGATATATTCATATTGCATGGGATACCCAAGGAAATCATCTTGGATTGAAACACAAATTTTACCAGTAATTTCGGGAGATATTTATTCTTTGGGTTAGAGATGGAGTTAAATTTTAGTATTTCTTACCACCCACAGATAGATGGGAAGACAGAAGGGGTAAGCCATATTTTGGAACACATGCTTAGAATGTACGCTACGAACAATCCTACAAAGTGGGAGGATTATTTGCACCTCACAGAGTTTTCATATAACAAGGGATATCAAACCTCCGCAAAGATGAGTCCCTTCAAGGTACTCTATGGCCAAAAGTTTAGGACACTGGGGACTTGGGATAGACTAGTGGACCAACTCATGTTAGGGATAGACTTACTAAAGTACTTAGAAAAGTTAGTCACCAAAGTACAATAGAATATCAAGGAAGCAAATGACTACTAGAAACGTTATGCAAACAAGAAAAGAAAAGATTATTATTACTATATCGACAAACAAATTTACTTAAAATTAAAAGCAAAGAGAAGCTCATTAAGCTTGGGAAGGAGTGGAAATTTGGCAACAAGGTTTTGCGGACCCTTTGAGACACTAGCCAAGTGAGGGCCAGTGGCGTATGAATTAGCTTTACCTGCTCATATAAAGGTTTATAATGTTTTTCATCCATATTTATTGAATAAATATGTATATGATACTAAACATTTTATTGATTGGTCCTTTCTACAAGTGGAATGTGAAGGGTAATTTGTACCTGAACCCCTTCATATTCTGGAAAAAAGAGAAGTACAACTCAGGAAGCAAACCATAGTCGAGCTTAAAGTGAAATGGAATCACTTTGGAGCTGATGAAGCCAATTGGGATAATTAAGATACCATGAGAGAGGCATACCCTGCCTTGTTTCATGACTTCATTTATAGTCCTTAGAACACCACGATGGTGTTGTTCTGAGCTGGGAGGGATGCAATATCTCAAATTTTATCCTTAACTATAATGGGAATGAGTCCCATTTAATATGACTTACTTTGATGTTTATGTTTGTATATTGGGCGTATGCCCCACTACACATGAGTTCTGTTGATTTGTTAGATATATTAGGCATAAGCCAATGCATATTTTTTATTATATTATATATGATTGTATATGTTGGGTGTGGACCCTAATGGATAAGGACTATTTTCATGGTACGATGTACTGGATGTATTATTATGTGATTTACCTTAATTTACATATACTGAGATTATTATTGTGATGAAATGTGTATAATATTGAATGCATGATTGAGTTCTATAATGTGTTGGGCATAAACTAGAGCATGAGTGATTTGTGCTGAGCATAATCTCTAGAGCACATGAATTATGGGATTTCTGATGAGCATAAGATCTAGATCACATGATTTATGAGATTTTGTGTTGAGCATTTAAGCTCTATGGCACATGAATTATAAGATTGGAAGTGTTGGGAATAAGACATAGAGCATTCCAAATTGATGTTGAGCATAACCTTTAGAGTATTGGATCCTTGACCATTGTAGTAATAGGTGTATTATAAAAGTACATTCTATCATTAGTGTTGAGCGAGAGGATCTGGAGTTGCACTAAGCATAACTCCCATTTTTTGTGTGTTGAGCTTGGGATTTGAAGAGTGCTAGAAGTTACTAAAATTAAGTGTGTTGAGTTAGAATCACTCTGAATAACACTGACCCTTATCATACTTATTTTAAGTTGACTAAATGAAATTTAAAAGATACTTGACATCAAGAACTCGAAGAACTACCACGATACATGAGGTAATTCAACATGCAAGGAGGACCTAGAGATGCCTAACTTAGTTGACCAACCCTACCTGAGGCCTTGATAAAATAAATAGTGTAATCTAAGGGAAGCATAAAACAAATAAGACTATGTTATATGATGTATGAAAAAATGTTAAAGATAATATTTAAAATTTATATATATTATGAATAATAGAATAATTATATATATAAGAAAAAAAGATAACTAGAATAATAAATAAGAGTCTACATATTTATTATTAACTAAAATGATTAAATAAATATTATATTCTAAATATCAATTATGAACTAGTAAAAATTTCATAAGCTAAAAACAATAACTATTAAATCCACATAAATCAATTAAAGATTATTTTCAAAAAAGTAATGAATTCTTTATTTAACTGAAAAAAACTTCCCTTTCCTAAAATATTTTCTGTAAGACCCAAGCCAAGAGAAGGCTTAGGGATGTAATCATTATTCATAAATATGTTTGGAGAGCATTTTCCAAAAGAAATCATTCTTATACAGAGCCTGATATTCCAAAGAGTAGAAGCCTCACCTTTAGGAGCTCTAGATCACTTGCATATTGGAGCTAACTCAAGGGGATCCAGATTAGAAACAAGAACGGTTCTATTTCATGGTTGGGAGGAATATGGTAGTTCCAAAGTTATCATGTTATCATATCTAAGGTGAGAAGTAGCTAGGGTTTTATTCATTTTGTGTGTTGAAGTGTGCAGGGTTCCTAGTCATTAACAAGTTGAATAGTTGAAGGTATGAGGTTTCATCCTTTTTAAGTTACATTAAAATATGTTTACAAGTTGGACTTATTGTTATTATGATTTGGATTAAAGATCTGCAATTTTAATTTCTAGTTTGAAATACATGCTTCAGGTAGTTTCAATTGTTTAAATTGAATCCGAGCTTGAAAATTCCTAGATAGATTCTAGGGTTAAATTTCTATTAGAATTATATTTAAATTGTTTTAGAAGTTTATGTTTATGTTACAAGTTACATCTAGATTGAAACCCTAGTTTTCTAGATAAATTTAGTAAATATACCACTGTAAAAAATACTAAACTAGACCCTACATTAAAATAGAGGTCTCATTTAAAGTAAACCAAAGATTTACAAAATTAACTAGGTAAACCTAATGATAAATAAACTCAGTTTATTCTGTAAACTAAACATTAATTAAACTATGCTCAAACATTAAAACAAATATTAAACAAATTAAAAACATATTCATGAAAATTTAAACCAAGGACCAAATCCCTTAAAACAAACTCAAACCCATAAGCTAATGTAGCGGTGGCATATTACATTTTCCAGCAAACACAAACATATAATACATAAACCCTATCTACGTATAAAAAATAACCAGTTAAATTAACAAACAGATTTACCATAATTCCTCATGCAATGACTGAGAGTCTATCCATGACATCGAGAGGAATAATATTTTTCATCCTATTAAAACCAAAACTCATACACCTTCCAGCAATTGAATCCTGTTAAGGATTGGGAGGCGGCCACCACTAACTACACAAATAGTAAAATAAAACATATGATAAACATAACCATAACTCGAATGTCAAGTTACCCAAATCAAATCTCATACATTCCATCTAAAGAGCATTAACCAATTATTAAATAAATAAACAACATAACAACATATGTCATATATCAAAACTTATACATATCATTAACCAAATGATAATGAAATATCACCATCAAATAACGATTGTGACCCTAGGTCGAAACCCATAAGATTTTGCTTATCAAATGCCAAACAAATAATAAGATTACACAGTGCTTAAATAGTGTTAACGTTTAATAAAAATTAAACCCCATCCATGATCGAAACCCAAGATCGAATCAAATGAGGTTCGAGATGGGAAATATTACATGATATACATTTAACCAAGCATAAAAACTATCACATCCATTAAACAAAGTACCATAAAGAAATTAAATTATAAACTCAACACATAGACTACACTATATGAGTGAGTCTTGGGCCAAGCCAATATGACCACCTTTAAAATAACCAAATTATCATATCCAACATGCATACCGAGCTATCATTTCCATCAGTAACCTACATCACTAATTTCGTTAAAAAATGCAGACAAGGAACTCTCCCACAAACCATTACGAAGCAAGGGCTATGCCTTTGTCATTATTTAACAAAGGTAAAATATCTAAATTAAAACCAAATAAATCCATTGACAAAGCAGATTCCATATAAAAGATGAATTAATTAAATAAATTGCAGCAAGGTTTAAAAACCAATGATAATTCCACAGTAAAAAAATAATATCAAAATATTGTTATCGTAGTGCCATTGCAAAGCAATGGAAGTGATAAATTGAAATTCACCAATTAAAAATCATAGAGCTCATAGCATACCAAACATAGATTCGATTTAATTAACCAAAAACCATTTACAAAGCCATAAAATTTTACACAGTCACATCTTGGAATACAAATCCTGAATGGGCTAAGAATCCCCAAACCCAAACCTATACAATATTAAAACCATAACGTTACTATCACCATTTCCCCAGAATCATGAAAAACCCAATCGGGTGGCTATTTACAACCTTGCAACATAGAAACTCTGCAACCGTATAAATGATCAAGCAATTGGGTAAAGGCCCCTTCAACATTGGCTTACTCGTATTTTCATAAGTCATCCAAGTCCTTGCTAAAATTTGCAGAGAACTCTCTCTTGTTCCCAAACCTGCACAAAACAAGTCATAGTTTTGAGGAGTATGCTATAGGATACCAAAATAAAAAAAAATGTAAACAAAATCATATTGGAATTCTTACATACTTGTTAAGAGTTTTGTGCCAACACTGTATTCTAAACATATTCCACACAGCCCCAACACTTGAGCATAAACCTCCCTCAACACCAAACAAAAGACCAAACAAATTATAGGAGAAAAACCCTAACACTAGGGTTAAGGCTTGATCCTTCCCATCATGTAGTTCATTAAAGGCGCCAGCCTCACCTCCACTTGGTTTTAAATTGAAATCCCCTTCCCTATAGTTTGGCTCCATACTTATTTCCATGTAAATATTAAACCCCCTCTTTATAGTTTCTAAGTGCATATGTTTCCCATTAAGCCATAGAACCTTTATACCATAGTTTAAAAGCTTACTTTTATCATTTAGATTTAAACCCCCTCCTCCTTTAGCTAAGCTCAAGTTTTGAGTATAGGACTTTCATTACCTTATCAAATCCCTTAGCACATAGGACTAGCAAGTTGTAGGTACTAGGTCCTTCATTTTCATCATGTTTAGTAGAATAAGTTTATAAGCGAGGCACCTGCAGTGGGATAGGTACACCATCCGTTAGTTCACAAAGAACTAAGTGAACCCAATATCATAGGATCCCTTCCTTTTCAAGTGAGTTGTTAGGGAAAAATCCCGCCACTCCTCCCCTTGACATACATAGGTAAGTCATCCTCTTCATTATAAACAAATAATAACTATATAATGTAACATGAAAGAAAACATGAACAAAATAACATAAACAACATCAATAAACTAGATAAACATGTACATGAACTACGAGTGCATCAAAATATAGAATAGTGACATGTAAACATCATCATCATACAAGAAATAAACAAAAAGGAAAACAACAACTGAACTTAGGCTTAGTTCTTTATCCAAGTTTTTATTTCGCAATAGAAAGAAGATGTCCTTAAGATCTTAGAATTTTTATTATCCTAAGAATTTTATTTGTTTATTTATGGATTTCAGGGACATTACATTACTAGTTGTTAATCATGAATATTGTAGTTTATTCTAGAATGAAAAATTAGATTGGGATTCAAGTAGATTCATGTTGATGCGATTGTAATTATTATATGGCATTTTATTTATAGAAAAATTTCGCTAGGAGTCATTTAAAGCAAGGATCAATGTGTTGTTACTAGATTTTTTCCTTAGCTGATTTTCTACAACTTGATATCATTAATTTCATTGCAATTAGGATTTATTTTACAACATTAGATCATATAATTGTACTTGCATATATTTTCACTAGCCTTTAAATTTTATTGTACCCATATTGATGTTGTATATATGTCCTCGATTGGTTAATTACTATACTTTATTTGGCCTAACATAAACCTTTCCCATACTAGTTTCTCTAATTGGTGATGCCTCTAACTTCATAGCAACTTCCATATCCTTAGCTTTTGACACAATATTCTATTGCATCAATGGTACTCATATATGTGGTAGCAGGGAAACTATGAACCACTCTTTCTGTTAAACATTGGAAATATGAAAACTTACAAGGGACATTAATGTTTTAAATCTTTAGTTGAAGTCCCATACCTATTCAGTTGGGAGCTTCTTAATATCCTTCGACTTAGTAATGTACTACGCCTTGGACTTTGACTTTCTAAATTTGTCTTTTAGGACAACTCTAATTTCCGCTAGTGTATTTTGTGGTGTTCTAACCAAAACATTGAAAATTTTCATAAACTAATCCAAAACACAACCACATAAAGTTGTAATTAGTTGTTCTCTTTTCACATTGTTGTCTTGGAATTTCTTGACATTCCATAGAACTTCACATAGAAACAATTGTTTTTCTTGATCCTCTGAACAATTTCCATTAAAAATTGGAAACTCCATGTCATTTCGAACCATTTTTATCCTTTGGGGTATTGAATGACTCGATGTTAAAGGAATGGCACTTGGAAACTTACTACTTGGTGAAGCACTATTCAACCTACTACCACAATTATTTCTTCCTGGAAAAAACTATGATGAACTATTGTCTTACCTCAGATTATGGACATTTACATGAGGTTGTGGGTATTCCACAAC
Source organism: Pseudotsuga menziesii (assembly GCA_001517045.1). NCBI lineage: Eukaryota > Viridiplantae > Streptophyta > Pinopsida > Pinales > Pinaceae > Pseudotsuga > Pseudotsuga menziesii. The sequence continues at coordinate 331,812 of LPNX010271120.1, read as the reverse complement.
CTTTGGTCTGATATAGATCTATATTTTCTTCCTATTAAATGATCTATTAATCCTCCTCTTCATCTACCACTTGATCATAAGATTCTTCATCGAGCAGTGGTACTAGTTCGTAGTACTTTCTTTTGGTCGTATTACAACTCTCTCTCTCTCTCTCTCTCTCTCTCTCTCTCTCTCTCCTTATTGTAGTTCTCCTTCTCTTGTTCAACTAAAATATTCTCCAACTTCACAAAATACCACACTTTTCATCTTTCTCACTCTTTTATCCCGTTAAGATCTCAGATAATTCCATACATTATCCCACAACATCCTGCAGTCAACACCTAATCCCACCATGCATAAATATTGTACTCCTTAGAGTTCATCCTTAAGATTTATCTTTTCACAAATAAACATTTTAACTGATAGGTTTACTGATTTTAGGAACTTACCTTGCAGTCCTTTGAAGACTTCTCTATCTGCTGCACTATAGGACTTTTAGTGTTAAGAATAGTAAATTCAATAATGTACCCATCCAATATACTATAAAACTAGTAATTAATGATGTGATAGATATTATTGTTCACTCATTCAATTGGATTAACTCATCTTTCCAAACACTAAACTGGCCCTGTTGAGAACACCTCTTTTTGTAGGTTAACCTTAACAAACACTCATTCATTATAGTAGGAAAATCAAAGAATAAGATTCCATGAATGTTTGAATAATCACACTTACCTAATCATTCTTACTAGTCCTTTCGCGGATCTCTATTCTCTTCTTGAGAAAATTCCCTCTATTTCTGGTAAACCCAAGACTCGATCCGAGGCTTCAACGAATTCCACATCACCCTTTGATACAAATATTGGTCTCGACAATGGAAAAAATTGTTCGCATAATTCTACTTTGACCTAGGTTCACCAAAAGACTCATGGCAACAAACCCCAAGATACCGGCCCTAATGGGTTTGGCTCTTTCGGCATCACCTTGGACGTAGATGATGTCTCACCCAAGGTACCTATGGGAACTACAAGAACTAGGTTTTTGAAATAAAAAAGGGGAACAATACAAAATTTCTAATAGTCAACACAATAATAATACAGAACTTTAACATACCAAAAACTTTCACAGTTCATAAGCTATGCCACATAAAATTCAATTAAATATTGCGTGTAATATTCAATTATACAATGTTGATATCATTCGTAAATTCCTTGCTTAAATACATTCATTTATTGCCTTATGAAACATTAAACAAAAGAATACAAAACATAATAGAATCACATACATATTCAAAACTATTATTTTTACATGGAAATCCAAGATAGGAGAAAACAATGAAAGCGTTCTTGTTATTAATGAATCATAGTAAATAAATGATTCATGTATTTGCACATAGCCTATATAATTCTTTTTTTCCTCTATTACAATGGATCTATGCACACAACATGCATATATTCACAATATCATGTGACTCTCTCATACACAATCTTCATAATGTGCATCTTCACAGCTAATAACTTCAACACATAACACAACAAATTATTCAGACTATATCTATCGCTAACACTGTAACTCAGTAACCCCAAAAATCCTCAACCCATTACATATTTATAAGATTTATTTTAAATCTCAATCCATGTTCCCACTACCCAAACTTATTAATGTAAGTTGACAAAATAATCTAACTACCTAACTAACTCAGTAGCTTGACATATTCAAAATTTCCTTCTTCCTTGATTCTCATATGCTTTGTTGGAGTTGACCACTTCAGCGGACTACTTTGCTATAACCCCATTCATACCAAAACTCTTTTCTCCAAAATTTACCAAATCTTTCTAGGGTGAAGATAATGGTTTAAGGTGGAGAGCTATATGGTTAGGGGATAATGAATATAATATTTAGAGGTGGGGTTAATAAAATAAGGGTTATATAGGTCACTAATTAACATCTATAGTAACTAGGTGTTACTAGTTGGGCTTTATAAATATTAGAAGTCACAAGCCAACGATTAGGTATTTCTAGGATTAAATTTTTAGATTATAGGGGTTATAAAGTTAGGTGTTAGGGGTTAGGATCTATATGGTATATGGGTTTAATATTTTTTGAGGTATAGGTTGTATGAGTTATGATTTATAGAAGATATTAATTTAATGGTTCAAGGATAAGTGGTATGTGGTTTATTATTTAAAATGATTATTTCTTATGACTAATGGTTGCAAAGGTTAGAGACTAAAGAATTACATGATATATTAATTACCTATTAGTTATTAGGATTTACAGAGGTTGAGGATTAGAAGGTTAACAATTGTGGGGGTTAAGGGTTGGTTTAGTGTTATAATGGTAAATAATTTTAGGTATTATGAGTGATATGGGTTATTCATTGTAGTTGTTGAGTTATAAATGATATTAATTAGCACTTGAGTTTTTTTAATTCTAAACTGTGGTGATTACATATTATAAGTGTTAGGGGTTACAAGATAACATATTTTAATATTAATTTATAATATTTAATACATATTATAGAATTTAACTATTATGGGCCATAATGAAGAGAATTAGGATTTAGGGTTTTATAGGTTAATGGTTCATAAAAATTATGGTTAGTGTTGTTAATGGATATGTGTTAGACTTTAATGGATATGTGTTAGGCATGCGAGATATAAAATTTCTATGTGTTACTCATTAGGGTTCATAGTGGTTAGAAATTATAATTATGGTTTATAGTATTTATGGATAATAATAGCTCACATGTTACTAAGCTCAATGGGTATTATAGGGATTTGTTGTTGAGGTTTTAATAACTACAAATTTAAGGTGATGGGGTTTATAAGTGATAGGGGAAAAGGGTTGTAATTTGTATTAAGTATGCGTTATAATTGTTCTAAATTTTAATCATAATAGATTACGGGATAAATATATAGTGTCAGAATCGAGAGTTTACATTTGATAATTATGGGCTATAATAAGTACTAATGAGGGAATTTATTGGTTAATGCTTATATTTATGGTTATATTTGGTTGTTATGGGTTGCAAGGGATATGGGTGATCATAGTTAGATTTTTATAGAGGTTACATGGACAGTGTCTATAAAATTTAGAGACGGTGTGAAGGAAATAATGATTATGGGTCAATGGTTATTAATGTCACTAATTAACCTCTATAGTTTCTAAATATTACTATTTTGTTTTTGTAATGATTATAGGTTACATTTCAAGGATTAGGCATTTAGGATTAAGAGCTATGTTTATAGGCTTATGAACTTATGTGTTAAGTGTTCACATCTATATGGTATATGGGTTTCCTGATTTAGAGTTTGTGGTGATATGGTTTATAAATTATAGAAGATATATGTTTATTGGTCCAAGGAGAAGTGGTATATGCTCTATTATTAATAATGGTTATTAGTTATGACAAATGGTTATAAGGGTTAGGAATGAAATGGTTACTTGGCATAGTCATTATGTCTAAATGGTTAGGAGTTATATTAATTTACTGTGATATGGTTAAAGGATTATAGGGTTTAGATAATATTATTTATGTGATTTTAGGGTTATAGAGGTTATGGGTTACAAGGGTTACTAGTTATAGTGGTCAATGTTGGTGTTTATAGTGGTTAGGATTTATAATTATCAAAATTTCTAGGAATTGGTATTTGTGGATTAGGGGACGATGGTGGTAGGTTAAGGATGATAAGATTTAGGGTGATAGGGGCCATGAGTAAGAATATTATAGTGGTTAAGGTTTAGGTGTTATATGTATTAAGGTTTAGGGTGTGTTCGTTATGGAATATGACTTAAACATGGTCGAGGTTAAATGAGATATCATATATAAGGGTTATTTTTTGGTGGGAATTTTTAATATTTGTTATTAATTAGGTGTTATATGGGTAAGGATTTGAATATTATCGATTAAGGTTTATATATACTAGGTATTGGGGCATATAAATGTTAGACATTAGCTTTAGGACTTGTGTGCTAAGGTTTTGATGGCTTCCAACAACCTTCTCAAGTCTTATTATGTTTTCAATCAATAAGACTAACATTAGATTCGTTTTTAACAAATTATTGAGAAAACTATTAAAGAGTGATTTCATAATCTATGATTATGAAGGTAATCTCAATGTGAATATAGTCATTACTCAGGTAAAAATCATTACAAGGATATCAATATTATATTGTTGAGGTATTACTGATAGTCAATTTTGCAGCTGCAAAATAATATTACTTTATAATCAATCTTCTTGTATATATATTTAACTCTTGATTATATTTGTTTAGTGATGATACAATTTCATCTTATGTTTCATTAAATCGACAGCCTGATAATATCATGTTGAAACCAAGCCATTTTTTTCTTTTATGATTTTAACTTCATCCTTCTACATGATCTTCTCATGATTGATTTACATGATTGATTAATACAAAGGATTCAATGTTTTGTTTAACATACCAGGAAAACTATAAGTGATTAAATTCATTTTTATTATGTAATATTTAGATTAAAAATGTTTAGCCATTATATTTCTAAACATTGAACTTTAAAAATATGCCTAAATGATTATTCAAATCTACATTTGAATTTTATCCAAACAACATTAGTGCTTATGCAAAATGAAACTACCAATATGACATTTGTATTCTACCCTAGCTTGGATCGAAACCATAGATTATTTTTTATTATTTGACACATGTTGATCATGGTATAGCCATTATCATTGTATCGTTTCATTATATCAATGAGATTTCAAATTTCATCTCCATTTAAAATTATTATACAAAATCATAATTTCGCTACATGTATCATCATTTTCCTTGTTTTATCAAACCCTAGGATTAAACCGGTGTTGTTTTGGCTGCATGGGTCACCGAAATCAGGGTTTTTACAGGTAGATAACTTAACCTCGTTTTCATTTCTCATTTGTATCGATGGTTAGTCTCTAAATTACGTTGTTTACCAGCTGAGTGTAGCTACAATGGCTTCCATGTGTAGATTCAAACCAACCAAGAGAGAATTAGTGGACATTAAAACCGATTCTACACAATTGATTGATAAAATTGGTTGGGGCAACTGCTTTAAAATTTTTAATAGGAATAACATAGAAGTTACTCAACAGTTTGATTTTTTTCTTAACAAAAATGTTTCCCAAGTTGGAAACTTGCGCTTAGTCATCTCTAAGGACCTCATAGCAACGGCTACAAATATGACACAAACAAGTGAAAGTTGGTTTAAGGAGAAGGATATTAACATATCAAAATGGAAACATTTCTTTCTTCCTCTTTCGTAGTATTTCGATGATAAGAATAGGTATTTAGTGAAGTACGTCAAAACCAAATCATGTGGCCGCTTCTACAACTAATCATAAGATACATCACTTTTGATTGCAGGTTTTCCTATGTACATTGTTATAACATCAGGCTGTTAATGGAATTTAAATGTTCTCGGGTAAATTTACCACGTTTATGGATTAATAGATTAGAAAGAATGGCTTATGCAGTCCAAAATATAGTAGGAAATTAAGGTCGAACATTATTTCACCACGGTTTACTGAAAGTTGTGATACAATACCAATTTACCACACTAGGTAAGACTTGGGATCAATTATTAGTTGAAAATCATTTCGGACACACTCAGTTTTGATGCAGGAGCATCCATCTCATGATCGTTTCATCCGAGCGTCTAGCTCAACATCCAACTCACAGATTGAGTCAAATTTCCATGTAACCAAATTTCTAGATGGATAGATAGATAGGGTTAGTTTTTAGTTTTAATAACTCGTATATTTTCCTTTGTTCTCCTTGATCCCTACATGGATCTCTCAAGGATTGATATTTGTCAATTAGGGTTTCCTTTATTAGGTTTCAGATCCATTTAATCGGATCTAACAGGTTTTCTAAGTATTATAAATTTCTTTGAATGTAATGGATCAAGATATGTGTGTGGATGAGTGAATGATGAGTGAATGTGAGGATTTAATGAGTGATTGTATGCACATCAAGAGGGTGAATGCTCTGTATCTGAAATTTTGATCTTATTGAATAAAAAACCAGAGATTTACAATCTGCGTGCGTATGATCTATTCTAGACTTGATTTAAGTATGTAGATGTTAAATTTATATTAGGATTGAATCCACACAACAGTCTGTAATTAATTTGTAGAGAGTTTGTAATAAAAAATGATCCTTACAGCGATCAATTCGAACATAGGAAAACCAGATCTCTAAACAGATCAAATGGTGGAAAAAGAGTGTAGAAGGAATCAACGGTGGACGTTCATCCCACATTTGAAACCAAATAAACGGTTTTGCGCCATACTGGAATTAATCAATGGTGCAAAAAGAACCTTGTAGACAAATAATTTCAGAGGGAAACTTTGGAAAATGCAGAAGTACATCCCGTAACCCACATCCTACAACCTAGGTGGAGAATAGAAATTGCGAGATCAAAATTTGGGAAAGAAAATTTTAGAGAGGAAACTGTGGAAGGAGCATTTGGGAAAACAGAGATCCTAGATCGCACATCCCACATGTGGAAAATTAGTTTCCAAACTTTGAAAACAAATATTGCACAACGCTGCCAAAAAGGAGGAAAATTTAGCAGATCACTAAATTTGGAGGTTCTCTAAAATTAGAACCTGTCGATCCTGAAAAAGCTAATACAAATTAGTTTACTGGTTCAAAGTTGGGTATTTGATCCAATCTTCTAATTCATGTTGGAATCAATTTTTTGCCTTCACCTCTGTCTAAGATCCAACAAAAAATAAGAATACCCTCTGTGCAAGAACTTTATGCGTTAAATCTTGATGTAAACCCTAAATAAGTGGATGCTAGTAAATATCCATCGTCGAAGGATTTAGGAGACAATATGGAAGAGGGTGATACCATTCAAATGGTTGGAATTTATGTTAATCCCTCACATCTTGTTTGAACCTGTAACATACCTACATAGAAGCCAACAGAATTAGTCAAGTTTTAAAACGTAGACTTGATTCTTTTTTATGGACTCAAAACTAAACAGATAGAGTGTGTCTCTATAAGTGCTTGATGGTTTACCAAAGAATGACTGCAGTATTAACCCTTGCAAAAATGCAACAACAGAAAGAACCTTCATTAGTAGAATTCGTCAGAGATGATGAGGATATTTTTTCAAATTGTGAAGTTTCTCACGATAGCGACTGTAATGAGCACAGTATAGAGGTAGATAATATTGGGACTAATTCTCCTGATGAATTCACTGATGGGTTATCTCCATGTATATATGAGTAGAAGGCTTCATTTTCCAGTAATTCCTCACCTGCTCAAAGTGAACAGAATCTTCAGAAAACTCTAAAACAAGTTCTTAAGGACAAAGTGTCTCGATTAGAAACATAAGTAAATGAATCACATTCCAACACATTGAGCATGAAAGAAGAAATTAAAACTCTCAAGCATGTGTTGTTGTTGTGTGTGAACAAAAGGAAAGAGTTATAGTTAAATAACGATAAGTAAAAGGTCGTAAAGAAATCCTTAGTTGTTGCAAATGAACGATTGCTCAAACAAGGAGAACAACAAAATATTAAAATTGTAAAACTTTAGGCCAGATTATCATAGGCACAATGAACTACTAAATTGCACATCACGACTTAAAATGGTTTTGTTTCAGTTTACATTTTGCATGTTTTTTATTTTTAACAGGTAAATGAATGGTTTAATTAGCATACCTACATAATCAAATATTCTGTAGGCATTTAGAATTCATTTATTTGCTATTTATTTTATTAAATACAAGTTTAATAAAATATTTAATGATCTACTAAATTATTATTGCACGTGTCTTTCATATCTTTCATGGATGCAATTTTTTTCATTGATGATGTTGGACTTTGGAATTTTCATTTCCATTTGTTAAGCTGATTTGCTCTTGCTGCTAGGTGCCTTATGTTTGAGGAATACTTAATATATTCATGATACTTCATTATCTCATCAACAAAATTATCATGTGTATTGCTTATTTTAGTTTGACAACTGTTGAAACTGAATAGTTATTTTTGGAAAATAGATCCATAGGTCTCTCCAAAATAGTTGCTTTGTTTTTGTATACAAGTCATGAGAATGACTTAAGTTGGGGGGATCCAATAGAAAGATCAGCAACTATCATATAGAGTTGTAGTTTTTCTAATTTTGAAGCTGATTACTATGTACTGATAGTAGTAATGATGGCATACGTTTTGGTGATGTCTGGAGAAACTTTTTTTTCAGAGGAAAAAATACTAGTCTTTGTTATTCATATGAATCAAAAGACATATTTTACAATATCAGCATGATAACAGCCAGAATCCAAAGCCAAATCATGACAGAACATAATAGCAGAAGTATCAATACATATCAGCATGAACTGATCAATCTGAGAGCCACCATCATCATCAATAAATGTCAAACAAAGCAGCAGAAATATAAGAAAAAGTCTGAACATAGCAGACTTTTTTCATCATCCCTGTAGTAACAGGTCAGATAGTACTGTGAATTCGAATATGAACTTCAATCATACATATCAGAGCAGAGTGCTGGCAAGAAGCACTCAATCATAGAATAGAAAGAGATATCAAATCATAGCCATAATCGTGCTGAAAAACAAAGTCAACTACTCTAAAAGAGATAAAGATTTCCTTGGTTCACAATCAATCCATCCAAAGATTCCGAATATGTAATAACTCCCATATCCAATTTCAGTCCTAGTTTGGAGAGAGCATCTGCCAACGAGTTATGCTCACGATATGTATGCTTGAAGATCACCAGCGGGGCCTTTTGAAGTATATGTCTTATATCGCAACACCAGTGCATCAGAGATGGAACATCAAGTGCAGAAATTCTGTTAATCCATGAGATAATAACCAATGAGTCCCTATATAATGTCTGGAGAAACTTGTAACCTTATTGTGCCTATTTTTCTTTGATACATTTATATACATATAAAAAAACTCCCTTTTACATTTTATTTTCATATTTTGATTTATATACGCATTGTATTGTGATGTATTGATCATATTTTCACTCTCGAAATACACCATGCTTAAATACCTAATTATATGAAGTTTATAGTTATTATTAGATAATTTTTATTCTTTAATATAACTTTTATGTCATTATTTATATAATTATTGTTTTTAGTATATGTTTGTATATATGTTCTGGATATCTTATTATTATAATGTTTCAGATATTGGACATTGTAGTAATTGTTGTATTGTGACAGTACTTATGGTTTAAGCTGTAATAATTTATTATTTTTTCTTATTTCATATTACTGTAATTTACTTTTACTAGGATTGTGATACATTTAAAGAGATTTTTCTGAGTATATATATTATATTTTCCAAATAATAATTTACCGTACAACAAGTAATAATAGTTAATATAAATCCTCTCTTGGCCAAGATAGGATAAATCAACCAGATAGATTAGTATAGCTTATAAATAAATAACTAGTTTTAATTTAGTAGCTATTAAATAGGTAGTTTTCAGTAGAATTTAATTAAAGTTTTTCATCTATTAAATAGTTTTTTTGAAAATAGTTTTTGAAACTTAAATAGTGAGACTATCCTTAAGAGAGAAAAACTTAGATGGTAGCAGGACCATAACTTGTGATAATTAGCTACACCAAACAAACCGGGGGATGTGCGAAGCACCTTGTGTGGATTAGTTCTCTCTAGTTGGCCATAGATAGAAAATAAATACAACAAATGGTGCTAGAAGGAGGGAATGAAACTATTAATGGCTAAAAATATTCAAAACAATCTTGTAACTAGTTTAGATCCTTCACCAATAAAAAATTTGATAACACTATTATTTCAGATACATCAAATCATACACAAGTAGAAATCAGTGATTCACCATTCACAAGTGTTGTTAGAGAAATATCAAAACATGATCGTGCCTCTTATTCCTATACACCTCTTCAAATTGAACAATATTTAAGGGAATATAGAAGAGTCCTCACTAGGAATTATTCTCAACAAACAAGTATACCCCCTATTTAATTAAATTTATGTAATATCCTGAATTTCAACCTTAAATATAATGGGCATCAATCCCATTGCACATGAGTTACTTTGATGTTTATGTTTGTATATTGGGGGAAAGGACACACTGCACATGAGTACGATGATTTGTTAGATATATTGGGGGTAACCCAATTCATATGTTTATTTAGCATGTATGCGATTGTATATTTTGGGCATGGACCCTGATGGACAAGATTATTGTTGTAGTACAATGTACTGGATATATTATGTGATTTACCTTAAATGCATATACTGAAATTATTATAGTGTTAAAATTTGCAGAAGAATGAATGCATAATTAAGTTCTATAATGTGTTGGGCATGGACCCTAAAGCACATGAGCAATGAGATTTTATGTTGAGCGCAAGCTCTAGAGAACATGAGTGATTAGATTTGTGTTGAGCGCTAGCTCTGGAGCACATGAGTTATGATATTTTGTGTTGAGAAAAATATTTGGAGCACATGGTGTTGGAGTAGGGCCCCGTAGCTACAAGAAAAGCTGCTATATCGGAAAAAGGAAGTCAAAGGAAAGAGTACTTGAAGCGGCCGAGAAGAGAGAGCTCAACCACTGCATTTAAGGTAGTGGCGATGACAGGAGGGATCAACTACCCTCATAAAAGGAAAAGGAGAAACGGTCCGAGGTATTAAAGACAAAGGACAGAAGGGGAGAAACCGAGGAAGCGGTACCCATACCAGAGATCAGCGCCAAAAATTGCAGAAGACTGCAGTGTGACCAGTAAGCAGCAGTTCAAAGTACATATAGGCCGACTGTCACAGTTAGGGTTTTTTGGGTTACTATTGGGATAGGCCCACAGTGTTGTATCATGGTGAGACCTTCGGGCCACCTATTTAAGCATGTATTTTGTATTGTGAAAGGTTAGCAAGTTAGACATTCAGTAAGACATTTAGACTGTTGGCTAGTTGTCATCAACATTGTAAGACATTGAGGAAGAGTCGAGCTCTGGTTCTGTTATTAAGTCTGTAGTTATCTTACTGTAACCAGTAGCCGACTCCTTGAGCTTGAATGTAAAAATCCATAGGGATTGAGAGAGAGAGAAAATAGTATATTGTAGGAAGAAAGCATTATAAGAAGAAACGAGATCTAAGAGAGAAGCGCTCCCAGCTATGTGCATGGAGTTTCCTAGAAGATCTCAAGTTGCATAATAGGTTGCAGCAGAACTGTGTGTACTCTCTCAAGATATAATAAAACACAATTCCTGTGGATGTAGCTTCCCTCCCGGGAAGTGAACCATGTACAATCCGTGCGTTGTGCGACTGTTCATGTGATTATGTTCTAACGTATTTGCTATCTATGATCTGTTACATGAACTTTGCTTAACAGTTAATGAATGTATGTATGTTATCCTTCAATTTATAGTAGCATAGAAGGTTAAATGCAAGTTGAAGGTACTGAGTATTCTGCATGTGAGTTATCAGTGCTTGATTTACGACAGCTAACAGTTACAGTGTTAAGTGACTCCTGTATATGAGTTCAACGAGTTGAGTGTCATTGATGTTAAGAGTGTTAAACTATAGAAGCTTAAGAGAAGTTGTTTTACATCCTAAGTAAGGTTAACTGAGCTATTATACCCAGAGAGGAAGCCTCCGGACCTTGAGAGTTGATGTGCAAATTGAGTCTTACCATAGGAAATATCAAAGTGTAGAAGGGTGATATCGCACTGTCGAAGGATCTGCGGTGTGGGATATTGCAAGTTAAGAGTGAGTAGAAAGAGAAGGTTTGCGCATTGTTCTAGAAGCTATGATGCGATAAGAGCCAGCCCCATAGTAGAGTCAGCGAGGAAAAGAGAAACAACCTGCATTGAGAGAGATCCCACTGGTTAACTAGAGTCAAGAGAGCCTAGGATGCTACAGAACCTGGTTGAGGAAACTTGATTCTTCAACCACCCCATCTAAGATCACTTCGGGTGAGAATTCAGGTCGTTCTATGGTCTTTCGTTGAAAGGGCCAGTGAGCTAGGGGTTTTGTTGGTACACTACAGTAAACCCAGGTCTGACTAAGAATGTCCAACACATGGATTATAAGAATTGGAAGTGTTGGGCATAATCCTTAGAGCATTCCAAATCGATGTTGATAATAAGTTGTGGAGCATTGGATCCTTGGCCATTGTATCCCTAGGCGTATTATACAAGTACATCCTGGCATTAGTGTTGAGCGAGACGCTCTGGAATTGTGCTATGTGTAACTCCCAGTTTTTAGCGTTGAGATTGGGCTCTGAATAGCACTAGAAGTTATCGAAATTAATTGTGTTGAGTGAGAACGAATCTAAAAAGCACCGACATTATCTTACTTATTTTTAAGTTGATTAAATGAAATTTCAAATTTCTACTTATCATCAAGTATTGAATAATTACCATGATACATGAGGTAATCCAACATGCAAGGAGGTTTAGAGATGCCTAACTTAGTTGATGAACCCTACCTAAAGTCCTTGATAAAAGAAATGATTATAAGCTAATGAAAGCACCATGTAAATGAGATCATGTTAAATGATGCCTAAATAAATATTGACAATAATATATATATTTTATATATATTATGAATAAAATAATAAATTATATATAGTATATATATACAAGAAAATAAAGATAACTAAAAATAATTAATAAGGAGTCTATGTATTTATTATTTAGTTGAATGATTAAATAGATATTCAATCCTAAAAATCAAATTAGGAACTAGTAAAAAGTTTCTTAAAATAATCCACATAAATCAATTAAATATTATTTTCAAGAAAATAATGGATTCTTGATGTAACTCAAGTTTAATTGCCCTTTCCTAAAATATTTTTCTATAATGACCTAAGCCAAGGGAAGGCTTCAGGATCTAATCTTTTTTATTTTCCCAAGTAATTTTGGAGAGAATTTCCAAAAGAAAAGAAATCTTATACAGAACCTTATATTCCAAATAAGAGAATCCTCACCTTTAGGATCTCTAGACTACTTGCATGTTGGAACCAACTTAAGGGGATCTGTATTAAAACCAGGAATGGTTCTGAGTCATGGTTGTGAGGAATGTGGTAGTTTCCAAGTTATCGGATTAACATATCTAAGGTTAGAGATATCTTAGTTTTATTAATTATGTCTGCTTAAGTGTGTATGGTTCTTGTCCATTAATAAGAAAAAAAGTTGCACGTATTGGGTTTTTACCTTCCCAATTTTATTAATCATGTTAACATATTTTTACTTATAGTATTTATGCTCTCAATTGAATATATGCAAATTTGAATACATGCTTAAACTTGATTTCATTTGTTTAACTTATGAAACTCAATTTTTAATGTTTTAGATAATTTCTAGGGTTATTTTTTATGTTTCAAGTTATTTTATTTGTTTAAACTTAAAACTCAACGTTTAATTCTTAGGTAGGTTTTTAAGTTGAAATACTCTTAGCATTATATTTAAATAGTTTTATAAATATTGATGTCAACAGTTTAAGTTAGATTCAAAACCCTAGTTTCTATATAAACTAATCACCATATATCTGTCCAACATTTTATTAAAACGAAACCCTAAATATATTTTCCTAAACAACTTGCACATGTCTATGACCTTATTATAAATTAAAACTGAGCTTAAACAAAACTAATTAAAACCCATCATAAAAAAAAGCCATTTTAACCTCTATTTCAACAATAAGATCATTATTAAACAAATAAATTATAAAACATTCATACCAGGGATTGAATCCCTTTGAAACCAAACTCATATTTATAAACCAAATGAAGTACTGTCACATTTAATTTTACATCAAAACATAGAATTAAATCTCAAAACAAACAAAACATTATATTTATGCTACAAAACAAGCACACTTTGAAGTTATGACTAAAAACCAAATAATTACAACTATTATTTACCACAGTCCAACAATCAAATCCTATTAAGGATTGAATTCTGGTCTTTTTATTTCCAAACCAAAGTTATAATACAAACCTCTATAAACTACAATCCACAAATAAATTAAAAACACACAGAGTTCAAAACCCAAATCCATCGCATTGGTGGAATTTCCAAGAATAAACATGTTAATCACCACATAAAAACCTATTAACAAAACGAGGGATCACAACATTTAAATAAGTCAAAGTATGTATGAACCGAGGATCGAATCCTGTAAATACAAGCTAACATACTCAACACAGTACAAGCTGGGTTATTCATGTAGGGTTTAACCCTTATAGGATGCCGAAATTTATTAACATGCCGAATGTAAACTAAAGAAAAGAGCTATGCTCTTTCCATACAAACTAATTATACAAACATGATTTTCTTCCATAAAATTTAAAATACATCTACATAGGCTATGTTAGAAATGAAAGGCCTGGGCCAAGTGCTTACGACTGCCTATAGAAAGATGACCAAATCATAGATAAAAAAGAGCTACAGTCTCATCAACCAAACACATCCATTAAAACCACATTGTTTTCACGATTCATATCCTTTATCAAGACATGGAATCACATGTGCCATTATAGAGAAATGACATTGTTAATTTATAGAGTTATTTACAAAACACAACTAAAATCCCATTAAAGAGTTATTTCCAAAACCAAAATCAATTTTTATAGGTAAATGGTAAGACAAACACATAGAGCCGAAGTCTGTTTTAAGCCAATCCAATTATAAAATTTGAAAATCCATGGAAAGGAATTTACACAGTCTCATTTACATAATTCCCACATGATTCGAATAAACCCCAACACCCAAAGAAACAATGAATAGCTTATACCAAACATCTCCCAGACCAAGTTTCAAAACCATTTGGTAAAACAAAGCAGGTTCAATGTTTAGGTACATGCCCATTTCCTTTTGTGGGGCTTACCATGGATGTTCACGCATGAAAGCTAACAACTCTGCCTTCCCAAAATGCATAGTACCCATGTTATCCTCACCTACAACCATGAAAACAAATCTTGGATCAAAAGTATGAAAAACAACTGTAAACTAAACTAAAAACTTAAGGTAATATGGTTGCTATACATGGATGCACAACTCTCATTTAGAGTGTGATAACTCCCTACAAACCTAAAACCCAACTAAAGAAATGAATTTAAACCCCTAATACAGTCATAAGGAAGATATCATGCAAGAACAAAGGTGCATTCAATGCACCAACTTGGCTGCCACCTCCATGCAAATTCAAAACCAATAAGTCTATAATGTGGATTCACACTTCTTACCACCATATTAAACCCCATCACCATAGTTTGTAAAACCATATCATAATGAAATTTGCCTAGGAATTACCATAGTTTCGATGGTATACCTTACTCCATAACATAAACCCCTCCATATTAAATATCGACCATAAAATTTTTATAATCAATGTTTTTAAACCTTCCCCCACATAGTTGTTATAAACATGCATGCATTTCATATAACCCATTTTTCCATAGTTATAAGGTATAAGATAGGATTAGCACCCTTTGTCCTATTTTAGCCTTCTAGCATAGAAATAGCATTGTTTAGGTTCCAATAACTGTAGGTGCTAGGACTTAGTTATGTTACATCTGCAAGCCTAGGTTCATAGGAAAAGTCACTTGCAGAAAAATATACATATATGCATTAGTTCATGTTGAACTAAGTAAACCCCATAGCATAGGAACCTTACCTTTTCGAGTGTACCTTTAAGGGATAGAATGCCACCACTCCACCCTTTGACATACAAAGGTAAGTCAACCTCTTCATAATGAACAATAAATAAGTTAAATACACTTAAAATGAAGGTAAGACATAAAACATAGTAAGTATCGATGGTGTCAATAAATAAGATAAGATGGAAAAAGTAATTTATAATTACATCAAAGCGTAGAATAATAAAATATAGACATCATCATTATAAAGGAAAAACACACAAAGAAAACAACAGACATAACTTAGGCTTAGTAAGAAAATGAAGATGTCCTTAAGATCTAGCAGTTTATTAGCCTACACTTTTTTTTTTTAATTATGGATTTTAGGGACATTACAAGTGGTATGAGACACCATATTCAAACACTAAGATAACTATTGGGTGCTACCAAAAATTTGTTGTAGAAATAAAATATTTAAAAACTATATTTGTAATTTTATTAACTAAAAGGAAATTATTTGTTACTAAATGTTTTAATTGCAATATTAAATAACAGTCCAAATCATGAATGGAAAAGAGGATAACATCCAACAAGGAAATATGAAATCCCCAACACAGGAAGAAGAACTGGTGGTGCAATTAAATTCTG
Organism: Pseudotsuga menziesii; assembly: GCA_001517045.1. Lineage (NCBI taxonomy): Eukaryota > Viridiplantae > Streptophyta > Pinopsida > Pinales > Pinaceae > Pseudotsuga > Pseudotsuga menziesii. Next base: position 315,555 of record LPNX010271120.1, on the reverse strand, counting down.
ATCTAATGAGAACCATACAGAGTCTGCAAGCATATTTACAAAGTTTCAAATATGACAATATGAATGAGAGAATAGAGCAGAAAGGAATCAATAAATATTTATTTCGGAACATGAAGGGAGGAAGCCTGCATGGAAAACCTACCCATTCAACCAATAAATCTAAGAAATATTTTCATCATAAATGGGCCAGCATTTCATAGGATGAGGAAAAAGAAGAACACACACCTGAGCTTCCAAAAAAATATTACCATAGTATTTCCAGTGATAATTCACTTTCTCCTTGAAGAAAGAGGCATAAAAATGATGACAACCTCTAAGGAGAATTCCTCAAGATAAAATCCCCAATTTATGAAAGAGGGATGAATAATGGGGAGAAGGTTAAACAATGGCTTCTAGGTGTGAGAAAATACTTCCAAGTCAACAACTACTCTAGTGAAATGAAATCTCGTTTAACCATCTATAATTTAAATGGAAAAGCAACTAGATGGTGGAGAGAGCTAAAGCATACCAGAAAGGATGAAGTAAAATAAATGATATGGAGTAATTTTCATATAATATTTTAGGAGAAATACATGTTTGAGATATTATTTGACAGGAAAGTGAACGGATTTCACGAGTTAAGTATGGTTTACATGACCATGCATGCCTTCATTAACATATTTTTGGATATTTTACCCTAAGTTCCTTACATAAAGAACAAAAAGGTGAAAATACAACAGTTTTTGGGATGACCTCCTCCCAATTTTTGAGAAAGAATTGAGTTTGACATGCCCAAAAATATGGACACTACCTTAAACAAATCTAGTATTTTCTATGAACATGGACATCTAAGGCAGGATAACATCAACAGAAGTCGAGATAAGTATGGGACCTTCTCAGGAAACTACAAACACGGTTTCAAACCACCGCCTTATAGAAAACATAACAACGGTTTTCCATCAAACGGAAACTTCAACAAGACAGGTGTAAAGCCAAATGTTCCTGCACCAAATTCCAACAAACAAGCAACAAATGGAGGAGCAAAGGTTTCCCCACTCAAACTTGAATGTTGGAAATTCCAAGGAACCCACTATGCTAGAGATTATCGAAACAAAACCGGTGGAGTCTTAAACAATCTACAGGAAGAACCAATCATAGAGGACAAGGATAGCACAGTGAGGATATATGAAGCACTTGATGGCCAAAAAGAAGACCATCAAGCCACTATGGTCTAAATATAAGGTAAGTTTTCAAACACTTCTATTTCAATTTTGATTGATCCTGGTGCTTACCGAAGCTATGTATCTCCTAAAATTATTGAAACATGTAAACTAGACAAAATTAAAGATGAAAAACCATGGCTGGTATAATTAGCCACTGGTACGAAAAGAAATGTTTCATAAATAGTGAGATACCGTGAGGTAAACTTGAATGATTTTTCATCTAAGATAGATTTGAATATTTTACCCCTAGGATCGTATGATGTACTTATCGACGTGGACTAGTTGGAACATCACCATGTCATGATAGATTGTCTAAACAAGCCAATATTGTGCATGGATATCCAAGCAAAACAGACAAATATTCAAGCCATACCTAAGAAGGTTTCTGTTAGAAAGATATCCTCCTTACAGGTAAAGAAGTGCGTTAGGAAAGGCTCCAAACTTTTTACAGTAAACATTCGGGATGCAGAGGTTGAGAGAGAGCAACACATCAAGGAATTTCTGGTTCTCTTAGACTTGAAGGATATATTTCTCAAGGAAATACTGGGATTACCACCAAAATGAGACTTATACTTTTCCATAGAAATGACAGTAGGGCCAGTACCAAATTCTAAATCCCCATACCGCATGAGAGCACCATAATTGGTGGAGCTCAAGTTGTAGTTGTAGGAGTTAATTGAGAAAGGATATAGCCCACTTAGTGTTGTTAGGATTATTAATCCTCCCTTGTCCAAATTTGGTCATATGTCTAATTTGGGAGTCATGTCTAAATCAGGAGTCCATCCAGTATATTTATAGTCATTAGCACCATTAGGTCAACTTGACCTAATTGGGGCACATGTTTTAGTTAATAAAGTGTGGGGAACACTAATTGAGGCTCACTGCCACTTATTGCACTTAATTGCATAAGTTTAGGAGCCTCCTAGACCAATCCCTACAATTTAGGAAGCCACTGGGAGTGTCGAAACCAACCAAGGTCAGTTCACTTCAGTTAATGACTAGTCAAGCTAAGTTAGGAGTCAGTTACATTCAGTTCAAGTCCTCCACATTCATTTAGCGCTAGTTTTACTTGACTGCACACATGTGGGGCGCATTTCTCACCTACCATAGTCAGTTAACCATTGGTCAACACTGAATGTTACACTTGAGTTGTGTTTTAGAGCTCTGATGAACTCCGGTTATGGTTTAGACAAAGTCAATTAACCACTAAGTCCTCCGATAATGATTTAGACAAGGTCTTGGTTACCTACAGTCAAGTAGAGTCTAATCAATTCGAACTTCCTCATGTGGATTCGAATTGCTTGTGGCTATTAAAGACATTTTACTTCATTGTAATTATCATTCAGATTACTTTTTTTATTAATGAAAGAATTCACAGCTGCAAGCCTTTTTCACTGTTTCATTCTTCAATTGCTGAGTAAATTGTGAGATATTCTTTGTGAGTTGTGTATTTGTCTACAGATCTATATGCTCAAATTTACATGGTATCAGAGCCTCGGTGTACAAGACTCCTCTCCTCCTCAGATCTCCAACCGGATCATTTTTTGAGCAAAATTTCTCCTTCTAGCACTGCACTATAAGTGGAGAATTTACCACTTAATACCCCAAGCAAAGGAATTGTTGATCAAGCTTGCTTGATTAACTAAGCTGGGTGTGAAGGAAATTCCAAAAGTGCAGACTGTTGACCTTACTTTGTATGTTTGATTGTGTGACAGGTTATCAGCTTTTCTTACAGCATTCGCTACAAGCAGCCTCTTCTTCTCACTGCATTCACTACAGTAGCTCAGTATTTCTTATTACATTCAAAATGGCTCATTCAGTGGAGCTTCTCACTCCCTTCAACTATCACCAGTGGAAGGATGACATGAGAGTATTGCTCCGCACCAAGCATCTCTTTAGACTCATAGAAGAAATAGAGGAAGAGCCAGAATCAGATAAAGACAAAGCTAAGTACATGAACAGGCTTGATGAAGCCATTGGACTCATGCAGTCCTTAGTCTCTAGAGATATTCGATTTCACATCCAAGACTTGGACACTCCCAAGGATTTTTGGGACAAGCTTGCTTCCTTATTTGATAAGCATGATGAGATGAGGATCCATCAGCTAGAAAATGATCTGATTACTCTCAATCCATCCAAATTCGAATCTCCAAATGAATTCTTCTCAAAGTTCAAGAACCTGATATATTAGTTGAAGCAATGCAAAGTCAAGAAGGATGAAGATCAGCCCATCCTTGCTATTCTCACAAAGCTCAATTCAGACTACTCAATCTTTGTATCCACCTTCCAAACAGTAAGGCTCACTACTCCAAATTGGAAGATGCCCACTCTTAATGCTTTCATCCAATATCTTATCTTTTAGAATGATAAACTGATCCAAATGGGGATCATTCGATCTTCCAAAGATATAGCTCTTGTTGCAAGAGGAGATAAGGTAGCGAATGACAAAGGGAAGCAAAGAGATGAGTTTGAGCAGTCAAAAGAACCTTCAGGTTCGAAGAGAAGCAAGAAGAATGGAAAAGGCAAGATCCTCTGCTCTTACTGTGGAAGGGGCTTCCATTCAGAAAGCTCATGTATGAGAAGACAACTTGATGAAATGGCTCTTCTTTTGAAAAAGCACAACATTTCTATACCTTCTAGCGCAAGGAAGGAAGACTCTGAAGAAGAAGAATAAGAATACCAAAGGAAAGGACATGCACTGAAGGCTTGTTGCACATCAACACTTGCCTTCCTCATTGATTCTGGATCTTCCAACCATATGGCTGCATCCAAAGAATCATTCTCTTCCTTTCAGTCCTTTGATGGTCCTAGTATTCAGATGGGAAATAACAGTAAAATCCAAACCAAAGGGAAGGGCTCTATCCAACTTGAACATGGAAGGTTCAAAGATGTGTTGTTTGTTCCCTCCCTGGCTTCAAACTTGTTATCTGTCTATCAAATGACCCATACTAGATCTCCAAAGCGAGTGATCTTTGGTCCTGACTCAATGGAAATCACAGATATCTCTACTGGGAGCATCATAGCAAAGGGTATTGCGAATCATGCTTCAAAATCATATGAGTTCTCACATTTCATGCCTCCTTCAGAACAAGTGCACTCTCAGCAGCCACTTGCAAGGGAAGGTAAAATCATTGCATCTCCTTCTTTTACAGCTTCTACTATTATTTCAGATCCATCTATATCAGTTTATGACATTAAGATTCAGGGTGAATCAGATCTAGATTCAGTCCCTACTTCCAAACTAGAAGCTAGGAAGATGACTGGAAAATCAGCTGACACTCAGAAAGGAAAGACTCTTGTGCTATGTCATACTATTTTACCTCCTTCAGAGAGATGCAATAGACTTCATGTAAGATGCAATATGGCAAGGGCTCAGTCTTACTACATTCAAAAGAATGGATATGATCATACACCTCTTCATTCAGCAAGAGACAAAGGTTACATTCATCCTTCCTCCCATCATCATTTTTGGAGAAGAAGGAGAAGTCTACATGCCAGGCCCCAGAATACCTATGCACAGCACACCATGCATGCTGCTTCACTACCTCATAGAGATGAATATTGCAGCAACATATTTTCAAGTTTTTCAAACTTGAGACCTGATTCTACCTACTTAGCTAGAGGAAGGGCTTTTTTCCCGTGTGGTTTTTTCCCCAACTCCTTGTATTAAGAAGTTACTTTATTTTAATTGATGTAATGGGTGAACTATGGTCTTAGTTACCAGGGCCCACAGTTTTTCCAAGTTAGCATTCAGGGGGGTTGTTAGGATTATTAATCCTCCCTTGTCCAAATTTGGTCATATGTCTAATTTGGGAGTCATGTCTAAATCGGGAGTCCATCCAGTCTATTTTTAGTCATTAGCACCATTGGGTCAACTTGACCTAATTGGGGCACATGTTTCAGTTACTAAAGTGTGGGGAACACTAATTGAGGCTCAATTCCACTTATTTCACTTAATTTCATAAGTTTAGGAGCCTCCTAGACCAATCCCTACAATTTAGGAAGCCACTGGGAGTGCCGAAACCAACCAAGGTCAGTTCACTTCAGTTAATGACTAGTCAAGCTAAGTTAGGAGTCAGTTACATTCAGTTCAAGTCCTCCACATTCAGATAGCACTAGGTTTACTTGACTGCACACATGTGGGGCACATTTCTCACCTACCACAGTCAGTTAACCATTGGTCAAAACTGAATGTTACACTTGAGTTGTGTTTTAGAGCTCCGATGAACTCCGGTTATGGTTTAGACAAGGTCAGTTAACCACTGAGTCCTCTGATAATGATTTAGACAAGTTCTTGGTTACCTATGGTCAAGTAGAGTCTAATCAATTCGAACTTCCTCATGTGGATTCGAATTGCTTGTGGCTATTAAATCCATTTTACTTCATTGTAATTATCATTCAGATTACTTTTTTTATTAATGAAAGCATTCACAGCTGCAATCCTTTTGCACTGTTTCATTCTTCAATTGCTGAGTAAATTGTGAGATCTTCTTTGTGAGTTGTGTATTTGTCTACAGATCTATATGCTCAAATTTATAAGTGTGCCCCCTTGGGGAGCACCTATACTTTTTGTAAAGAATAAGGATGTTATGATGCGAATGTGCATCGATTATCACTAACTTAACCAGATGACCAACAAGAACCATTACCCACTCCCTAGGATTGACGACTTGTTCGATCAAGTTGGAGGATAAAAGATATTTTCAAAGATGGACTTGAAGTCCAGATACCATCAGGTACAGATCCGCAATGAAGTTATACATAAAATGACATTTCAAATGTGATACAGGCACTATGATTTTGTAGTAATTCCTTTTGGGTTGAGCAATGCACCAACAAGTTTTATGTGCATGATGAAAAATATCTTCAGTAAATACCTAGATAAGTTTTTATTGGTATTTATAGAAGACATCCTAGTTTACTTGAAGAGTAAAATGGATAATGAGGAGCATCTCCGCATAGTACTATGAGTGTTACGGGAACACCATATTTACGCTAAGTTTAGTAAATGTGATTTTTACAAACCACAGATGCAGTACCTAGGCCACATCATCTCCAAGAAGGGGATAGTCTTCAACACCGAAAATGTCAAATCCATAGAGGATTGGCTTACCCATACCTATGTCGTAGACATTAGGTCATTTTTGGGATTAGTAGGTTGCTATCGAAATTTCATTGAGAATTTTTCGAGGATCACTTGTCCAATGATTGCCTTACAAAATAAGGAAAACATGTTTTTATGGACGACCAAGTGAGAGGAAAATTTTTAGAAGATTAAACAACTTTTGACTACTACATCAAGACTACAAATTGTGGCTCTCAATGGGGATTTCATGGTTTTCACCGATGGGAGAAAGGAAGGACTCAGAGGAGTCCTCATGCAGAATTATTGCATGATATGTTATGAGTCATGGAAATTAAAGGAATAAGAAAAAAATTATCACACCCACAATATTGAGCTAGTAGCCATTATCCATGCCTTGAATATGTAGAGGCACTACCTCATGGGGAAGAAGTTTCTTCTGAAGACAGACAACATGATTCGGAAGTACTTGTTTAGCCAACCAAATCTAAATGCAAGGTATGCTAGATGGCTGGCCTTCCTTAGAAAGTACCATTTTGAATAAAAGCATATAAAGGGAAAGAAGAATAAAATCACCGATGCGTTAAGTCAATGAGCTCATATGTTATATGAGGTAATTTTAAGCCAAACTGATTCATATTTGCATGATAGGATTAAAAAAAAATTGAAATGGACAGTTTCTATGTTAAATCCTCAAGAATTTTCAAGAGGACAGGTTGTTTCAACAAAAAAAAGAGTATAAGGTAGATGAGACCAAACTATTGTGGTCCAAAGATATATTTTATGCTCTGAAAGGAGGGGACATCAGGTCTGGTATACTCAAGGATTTCCATCAAAAACCCTACACCAGGCATCTAGGATATCAAGAAATGATATCAGCAGTAATGAAACACTTTTTCTAGCCTAAGTTAAAGGCCTACATAACAATTTTCATTGCAAAATGTCAAGAATGTCATCTAGTCAATGCTGAACACCGACATCCTTCAGGATTACTACAACCTTTACCCATTCTAGAATTGAAGTGGGAGGTCATTAGTATGGATTTTACTATGGGTCTACAAAAGACAAAGAATAAAAATGATTTCATCTTTGTAGGGGTTGATAAGTTATCTAAAGTGGAACACTTTATCCCAGTTAAGTCAACCTACAAGGAAGTTCACATTGTCGACATTTTCTTAAAGGAGATATTCATATTGCATGGGATACCCAAGGAAATCATCTTGGATTTAGACATGAATTTTACTAGTAACTTTTGGAGATATTTATTTCTTGGTTTAGAGATGCAGTTAAATTTTAGCACTGCTTACCACTCATAGACAGAACGGGTAAACCAGATTTTGGAAGAGTTGCTTAGACTGTATCCTATGAAAAATCCCACCAAGTGGGAGGATTATCTACACCTCGTAGAGTTTTCATATAACAACAGATACCCAACCTGTGCCAATATGAGTCCCTTCGAGGTACTCTATGGTCCAATGTGTATAACACCAGTTACTTGGGATAACCCGGTGGACTGACTCATGTTAGGGTTGGAATTACTAAATGACTTGGAACAATTAGTCACCAAAGTACAACAAAACCTTAAAGAAGTGCAAGACCTCCAAAAGAGTTATGCGAACAAGAAAAGAAAGGATAAAATTACCATATGGAAAAACATGTTTACTTAAATGTAAAAGAGAAGAGAAGCTCATTGAGCTTGGGAAGGTGTGGAAAGTTGGCACCAAGATTTTGTTGACCCTTTGGGATACTGGCCAAAAGAGGGCTAGTGGCATATGAATTAGCTTTACCTGCTCACATAAAGGGTCATAATTTTTTCCATGCATATTTATTAAAGAAATATGTATATTATACTAAACATGTTATTGATTTGTCCTTGTTATAGGTGGAACCTAAAGGGGATTTTGTACCTGAAACCGTTTATATTCTGGACAAAAGAGAAGTACAATTGAGGAAGAGAACCATAATCCAACTGAAAGTGCAACGGAAGAACTTTGGAGACGATGAGGCCACTTGGGAGAATGAAGCCACCATGAGAGAGTCTTACCCCACCTTATTTCATGACTTCATTCCTAGTCCCTAGAACACTAGGACAGTGTTGTTCTAAGCGGGGATGGATGTAATATTTTGAATTTTGAACTTAACTATAATGGGCACGAGTCTCATTACACATGAGTTACTTTGATGTTTATTTTTTTATATTGGGTGAAAGGCCACACTGCACATGTGTATGCTGATTTGTTAGATATATTCGGCATAAGCCAATGTATATGTTTATTTAGCATGTATGTGATTGTATATGTCGGGCATGGACCATGATGGACAAGATTATTGTCGTAGTATGATGTATTGGATATAATATGTAATTTACGTTAAATGCATATAATTAAATGATTATTGTGATAAAATGTGAATAATATTGAATGCATGATTAATTTCTATAGTGTGTTGGGCATGGGCCTTGAAGCACATGAGTGATGATATTTTGAGTTGAGTGCAAGCTCTGTAGCACGTGAGTGATTAGATTTTGTGTTGAGCTCCAGATTTGGAGCACATGAGTTATGAGATTTTGTGTTGAGAATAATATTTGGAGCACATGAATTATAAGAATTGGAAGTGTCGGGAATAAGCCTTGGAGCATTCCAAATTGATTTTGAGCATCATTGCACTTGAAAATCCCATAGTTTTATGTTTTACTTTCAGAAATCCTGACCTGAGGTTACTTTGAGATCTTTTTTCCATTCCTAGAGAGGACAACTCTTTTCCCCTATTCTGACAAAGCATCGAGGGTGCTTTTTCCAGTGAGGCAATGTGCATTGGCTTCATTTTTTCCCTTGGCATTAGGTTCCAATAGTGCTTCTCCTAGTTGAGTAGTGAGCTCCGACGCTCTTTCACCTGAAGCCAAGTGCGCTGGTTGACAAAAAATGTGAAAAAATAAAGTTCTAGAAGCTTCGTTACGAAATCTTCCATGGAGGTAGTTCCTACTTGCTTAGGAGAGGTGGAATTCTCCTCCTCACCTATTGGGATCACCTCCTATCCATTCCTTAAGTGAATCTCATGATAATTGGACTATAACCAAAGCCTTCATGTACTGAGTGAAGGAGGCCAAAGAAAGTACCGTTATTTTGTTGGATTAAGATCTCATTTAGAGGCAAGATAGAGTGGGCTTGGATGTGAAGAGATTGTCATAACTGTGGAGTGTTGTAGATTTGGTTTAGAGGATAAATCTATCAGCATCAAGGATTGGTTGTAACTTTAGTCTCTCATTATTAATACAAAAGTGTTCACTTTTCCCATATTTAATATGTTTTAACTATAGATTAGATATTGTTGGACTCCTTGATTACTAACATAGGTAGTTAATTTGTCATGATGCTCTCACTTTGTGCTTTTGTATTTTGATCTATTTTGTAGGTATTGAACATCTCAAGGAATTTTAGAGAAAGAACAAAAGGAATTAGGTTTGAGGTATGATTTTGGTTTCATGTTATTCAAATTGATTATGTAGGGGAAATATATGATCGTGTGCTCTTTTGTTCTACACTTGTGCTTTGCAGGGTAGAGGAAGAGTTGTTGTCTGTAAGAGGTGTAAAATTATTGATAACAAAATTGGTGAATCCACTGGGGAAATATTAATCTAGTCATATTTGGGGAATATCCAGTCAGATATGGTGCAGATCCAGTTAGATATACGATTGTTGGTAACTTTCTCACCTGTGAAGGTCACACTCTCTTCATTTAATCATTTCAGCTGACAAGGTAATCGATCTATCTTACTGTTGTGATTATTTCCTCTTTTTAGAAGTTGGGTTTACTCCTCACAATACAACTCATCTAATTTTCTTTGTTTCTTATGCAGATACTCGATTTTTTCATCTATTGATCCATCGATGCACCTATATGTGGTTGATAGAGTGCCAACCCCATCACGATGCATTATTCCTTCTGGCGAAGAGCACCGACAATGCCTTTCTTTAGTTGACACAGAGCATCGAAAACACCCTACTACAGTGGAAAAACAACATCGAACCTACTACAATGCTGTAGTGAAACTTTCCTTCATGCGCCAAGGTAGGCCCTTTGAACTCCCTGTTTTGTAATTTTTATGTTTTTCATCTCTCTAAAAGATTCCAGTTTGATTTTCTTGATTTTTTTGATTGATTGATTATGCTTGTTTTGATCAACTAATTCTCATTCGTTGAGCTCCGTTTCAAGACATTTACCTTCTTAATTTGGTAAAAAAATTTTGAAAGGAATTGTGTGAAAGACATTTACCTTCTTCAACTACTAAATTCATAGAATATTTCTTTGTTTACAATGATACCTTGGTCCAACTGCCTCCTACAAATGACACAACCTTTCAGTTCTCAATAGAAGGTCAACCAGACACATCCAACTAGACTGTTAATAATCCACCTAATGAAAATATAGAAGAAGAATATCTCCCAAATGCTCCTTTTTGGAGAAAATATCTAGGACATACCATTGCTCAGTACGAAACTACCACAACTGAGCCAGAGCCAGATATAATTTCCCCTTTAAGGATAAGACTTGAGAATGCTTCATCAAATGAATATTTTTTCAAGTATCTATCGAGTATTCACACAAGTTACACATGTGTGCAGAAGAATTGAAAAATACAGAGAAGTCGAGGAGGAGATGTATTTCCCCTCTTACCCATCCCTCAAGAACCACCCCACCTGGGTATTGTGCCCTTTCACCACCACATGTAGCTCTTCTTCCAGAATCACCAAACCAAAACTTTGTTTCTTGGAACACGTTTCAAACCCTACCTATTAGTCAAAATCTAGTCCAAACCCCATATCCTAGTAAAGAATCCCCATCTATTTCAACTCCTCCTATAGTTTCTATACATGGGGGGAATTCCCCATTACAAGTTTAGTCATCTATCGGAGAACCATTTTCTAGCATGGGGAAAAACTTTCCAATAGGACCACCAATGATAAATATTACTCCTCCCAATACTACTACAGTTGTACCTGACACCAGCTAGGGAGGACCCTCGTGGGTCCAACCTGTCGTTACTCCACTTTCTTGGGGATATAATTATCCTAGAACTCAGGCACCCATGGTTAATCAAGCTTATCAACCACCACTGTCAGTGATAGTTTATCCTATAATTCTTTAACTTGGAATTTTTTTTGTACCTTTGGGACAACCGAATTGGTCTAATGTTCCATCTTATGGAGGAGCTTTTGTAAATAGTGCTAGGGTGTATGGTGGTCCACTAGGAGGCCCACCTGCTAGAGGGCCCTTGAGAGGACCTGAAGGACTTGGAGGACCTAGACAACCAACATGATTTGGAGGATTCGAAGGATCTGTTGGACCATATGGAGTCCCACCACCTAGTGGGCCACCATCTGGAGGACCCCCACCTAGAGGCATACCATATGGAAGCCCAACACCTGGAGGACCACCCTATAAAGTTCCACCACCTAAAGGACCCCCTCCTAGAGGACCACCACCATGACCTCCTGGAGGTCCACCATCACCACCACCACCTGGAGGACCACCCCCTAGAGGCCTGCCTCCCTCGAGTGGCCCACCACCTAGAGGTCCTTTTGGCAACCAAGAAACTAATCAATCAGCCTTGGGGCATCGTCTAAGCATGTTTATAAATTTGGATATGGTCCTACTGATCCACAAATTCCATACCAGTATTACCAGTATCCTCAACCCAATCAAAAATTGCCATTTTCGGCTACATTATATTTTCCAGATTTGTCCAAACTGATAAACGATCCAATTCGTCATGACCCCTCCTAGCCAGCCATTCTGGTCAAATTACCTTTGGATATACCAAATTTTGATGGTAAACCTGGTGAGGATCCAAAGAACCATGGGATGAATTTTCATCTATGGTGTTCATCCAATTCTCTTATGGATGATTCAATCCATCTACAGTAATTTCAGAGAACCCTCATTGGCATTGCTGCAAAATGGTATATAGAGCTACCACAACACTCTTTTTGGGATTTCAATGCCTTAGAAATGGAATTATTAACTCACTTTCAATTACCAATCTGATATGAGATAGGGACAGACCTGTTATCCTCTCTTCGACAAACTACTTCAACACATATCTCTGATCACATTCATGAATGGAGACAAAGACAAAGGTTAATTAAGGCCCCTATTCCAGACCAGTTAATCGTTGATTGCTTTACAAAGTCTTTACTCCCACCCATTGCTAGATATGTTTCCATGGGAGGCGCCATTACAGAGGAGCAAGCTATTATCCATGCTTAGTACTTAGAATTAGTTTACTCCTAGTTAGGTAATCTCTATGACTTAATTCCACATGCTCCCTACCCCATAACTGATCCATCAAGACCCGTGACTGAACCACCTGTTGATGGCATCCATGGCTCAGTTGAAGCACAAACAATGGTGAAATATACCAACAAGAAAACTCAACCCGTCGCACCAGTAAGTAAACTAGCATCACCATCCAAAATTGCACCTTCTCTTGTTGCTTCCATCGAGGTAAATGCATTCCAATCCATTGAATCTTCAGGTGGAAAGAAGAAAGGAAAAAATAAATAAATAAAAACTGATAATCAACAAGAAGGGAATAAACCACCAAATCCCGATGCTGATTCAAAGGGTAAGAGAAATGTAAAATATCCATTCTTAATCTGTGGAGTTTATCATTTCACCAAACAATGTCCTCGTCGTGAGGAAGTTAATAAGTTTTTGAAAGGTTCACCCACTCCAACAGTTCTAAAAGACCCTTTCCCCACCTAACATCAATTGATTGATCATTCATCTTTGCATGGGCCTTCTTCATCGATTGATTAAGTAAAAATGATGTCTAATGAAATGATTAACCTAAATACAAGGGCACATAGTTATGACCCTCCTCCAGAGAAGAAACTGGATGAAGTTTCATCCGTTAAACCCTCAGTTTCCACACCTCCTCCTAATAATAGTTTTGATATTGAAAAACCTATGCCTAAGGTAGTTTTATTCCCACCCAAGAGTACGCTTTGTAATTCCATTATTAATCCTAACATACATGCTTCTCAATACTATAACATTGTAGAATATTTGGCCCAAGAACCATGCGCTATGTCAGCTCTAGAAGTACTCCAAACTTGTCCCACCCAATGGAAACATTTGCTCATTGAACCTGGATATATGGATACAAAAAACACTAACATCATCACTTTCATGCTGGATGATTTTAAGACCCATCTCTCACATCAGTTGGCTTTCCATATAAACACTAAAATTGTCAGAAATAATATCCATCATACTTTTTTGCACGAGGAAGACTCCACTTCGGTCATGTCTTTCTCTTGTTGGAGAGCCACTGGTTCTCCTGAGATTAATTGTTCACCTACCACACTTAAGGCCTTTGATGCTCACAGATTTCAACCCTGTGGATTACTAACTGCCATCAAGATTGAGATGGGGGGAAAATCAGTCTCCATCCATTTTGAATTCATTTATGCTGTTGGGACGCAAAAATGTCCATTTTTCATCCACTTTATCTTCCTCTATTCCTCACATTTCATTGTCCCATTGACCTTTTATCATACCATTTCCATACATATATATGAGTTTCACCTTATTATTTCCACTTTATTTATTTTTAGTATTATAAGTGAATTTATGATTAAATATTAGAAAATTAACATGCTTTTCACTAATATCTCAAAGTATGGATGAGCTTTGTAATGTGTAGGAATATGTGAAAGATTAATTCAAAGAAAAGAATTCACATATATCTCCTCCATCATTTCAAGGAGATAGTTATGCAAAGAATATTCTAAGGAGAAGATCATCGAGATTTGGTTGAGAGACATGTGGAGAATTTGTGAAAGATATGTGGAGGATTTGAAGGGATTATATCTTGTAATAATAGGAAAGTAGTTGAGTGGTTGAGTGAATAATGGATCTCTCATTATGAGATGGTTATTTCCTTCCTGTATAAAAGAGAGTGCTCTTTCTTCATTTCATAATAATTATTAAATGGGATATTATCTTAGAATATTTTATATCTTATATTATCTTAGAGAATAGTAGATTGTAGAAGTTAGTCTTGACTTTGTAATATAGAGAAGGGAATTCTTAGCTTTTGTTCATAATATTGGTTTGATTCTTTCATGATTTATGATTGATTCTTTTGATGTAATTTAAGATTGCTTTATTGTTGATGTGAGCTCACATGTGTTGTCTTGTTTCTCTTCATATGTTGTCTTTCTTTTATGCAATTTACTTTCAGCCGTGTGGTTCATCTTCCAGCATTAGATTAGCAATTGCTTGTTTCAGTTTAAGGGGGGTTAGATTAGATTAGTCTTAGTTTCACGAGGGGCTAGATTAGCTTAATTTCACTTCAGTCTTGCATATACTTTGCAGGTGCTTCGTAAGCCTACAAACCTCGGATTGACAAATTAAATGGCTGGGCAATTACTACAATGAAATTAAAATGATATTAATTCGGCCCAACATTTTGGCACTGTTGTCGGGGAAGCATGATGCATTGAAGTGTAGATTTCAATTCTTGCAAGTGTGGTAGTGTAGATTTTGATTGCTGCAAGTATGGTAGCGTAGATTTCAATTCCTGCAAGTGTGATAGTGTAGATTTCAATACATGCAAGCATGGTAGTGTAGATTTCAATTCCTGCAAGTGTGGTAGTGTAGATTTCAATACATGCAAGTGTTGTAGTGTAAATTTCAATTTTTGCAAGAGTGATTAATTTCCGCAACTGTGAAGAGTTATTTATTTTTTAGAGTTTTGTTTTTACATAAATGGTTTGTTTTATTTTAAGATTTTCAAATTTCAGTTTTGGGTGTTGTAAGAATCCCTTTTTCAACATGGTTTAACAATGAGTATAAGTCTAGAACTACTCACTCATGCCTTGGCAAAAGCTAGATTTTCCTCTTCCCAGGAAGAGGAGGTCTTAGTAGCAATAAGAGATTTAACTACTCCTCCAAAATCAAACGAGGAATCATCATATGAAAACTCCTACGCATGTGAAGGCGAACAAGTATTTGGACAAGAGATCGATGAAGACGAACAGGAGATCGAGGAGGACCACCAGGAGTTGCAGCATGATCTGATGAGTGAAAACTATGCCTATGAAAGCCCTATCAAATGATGGTTTCAAGAGAGAATGAGAATAGAACAATTTGGTTTTTATTTTTATTTAGTTAGATCACAGCCACAACAATTAAATTCATTCATCTTTGTATATTTTCATTGTTGATTCATGGGATTGAAAGATAATATATTCCTATTACTGTTGCGTGTATGGCTACACTGGCTATTTGATTACACGTAACTGTTTTCTAATTCCCAATTAGCATGGAGTAGGTAGGATCTTATTTATAGTCTTTGCTTTCACCTAGAATAAGTATGCTCTCCTCCGCGCTTCGTGCGATCGCAAGGATCAGAAAGTAGGATGTTTTCTAAAATTTTCAGGAATGAATAATTAATGTTTTGCAACATGCTTAATTGATTTCATCTTTATTTTGCAATTCATTATATCCATTTTCTAAAACGTTTTTCAATTGTTAAATAAAAATAGTCTGCAATTTCATTTTTAAGCTGAAAAAATGCTGAAAGCAGCTGTAAATCCAAGCTGAAACAACGCAAATCTATTGCATTTGTTTTTTACGTTTTGGCTTGTTAAAATTCGCTAAAACACAATCCGGACAGTCCTATTTTTAGGGACCATAAGGGATTAGTTTTAAAACCTGTCTCTATCCAAAGTATCCATTTAATTCTATTTTCCAATCCAATTTGAATTCTTCAATTTGGTTCTAAAATGAAAAAGATATGGTCAAAATACTGACTGGGGGTGGAGTAGGCAACTCAAGAACATAGTTGGGACAGTCACGTTTTGGGTGACCTAATGGATGAATTTTTAAAATATGTTTCTAATGCATACTCTCCTATAAATATAGTTTACAACACAATTTGAATTATTTTATTTCGATATCGTATGAAGGAGATATGCCCAAAATACTGACTACCTATCCTAAATCTGCACTCTAAAAAATTTGCTTTCTCAGCTGTTCATTGGCATATTTGACCCATCAATTATTCTTGTATTAATTTTTTTTTATATTAAATATACCTAGGTGAATCTATTTTCATCTCCAATTGGAATCACGTCAATCCATTTTTTAACGAAAAATTTGTACTAAAAATAGTGATCGTTCGTCTAGGATGAAACTCACAAACAACATTAGGATGCAGGTTGTTATTCAGATTATATGATATACCATACCATAGAATTTTTAAAATATATTTCTACTGGAAGTATCTCTATGAATCCACTTTATTTTGGATTTGGAATCATTCAAATCGGGCGTGAAACAAGGAAGTTATTACCAAAACACTGTCAGGTAGTCTACGTCGGCCCAACATTTTGGCGTCGTTGGCAAAAGTGCAGAATTTGATTTAAGGATATCTTGCAAACCACGAGCCGGTTTTTCCTAAAATTTGGAAAAGGAATGCATAGAATCATGAAGAAAAACCGTGGCAAGTTTCAGCTCATTCTAGTGCATGGTTTTCAAGAAAATGACCATCATCACCTACATCCAATTCAGATTTTTCTCGAAATCCGTGATGTGGGTTTGTCTAATTTTTTGTGTGGAGATACATCATAGTGGTAGTTACTTGTTTGAAAATTTTTATCCCAACCTAGTTTGTATTTTGTGAAATATTGGTTCAAGGAGTTCAGCTGCAACACATTTTTATTCATGCTCATCTACAAAAGTGCATAAATTGAAATGGGCATATCTTTCAATTGGTAAGTTGGATTCTCATAATTTTTGGACAAGAAGTGTATAATACCAAGATGAAAAATCTTGGCAATTTTCATCCCAATCCAATGTACGGTTTTTGAGAAAATGGCCATAATCACCTACAACCAATTTGCATTTTTCTCAAAATCCGTGATGTGGGTTTGTCTAATTTTTGGTGTGGAAGTTACTTGCTTGAAATTTTTTTTTCTTAAAGTCACTTTGAAAATAATCGCAGATGAAACTAGCACGAGAAACAGGTAATTTTCTTTGCATCTTCTATACTTCTTTTTGCATGATATGCTTTCTTTTATGAACTTTTCACAATTTTTATGCTAGGTTGCATGAGGATATGCAACCAGATCAATTGGGGAGGGAGAAATATATTCAATACATATTCACTAATAACTTTTCATGCAGGATTTTGTAATAAAGTTGTTTTTTTTTCCAGGTTTTAGAGAGAGTCGCATTTTGTTGCTGAAGTGATTTTTCAAATTTTTTTTTTTTGGGAAACATGCTTTGACAGACAGCCTGAAGGAGTTGTCACTCATGATGTTTGCTCATAAACATCATAACTTTGGTTGTTACACAGAAACCATCCATAAATTTGTGTCATGATTGTTTATCCATATTTTTCCTTCAGAGCACCTTCATCATCCATGTCTTAAAGTCCACTTTCCATCGCTTTATCTATCATGACTTCACATATGCCTATATTTTTGAGTTGTATACATCCCTTTATCTTTTTCAGTTAATTTTTCCATTCCAGTTTGTCTTCTGAATAAAACTAGCTCCCTTTCCATGACTACATAGTATTTCCATATCCACTGTTTGACTCTGAGATTTTTAACTGATAATCCTACCAATCTTTTTATACCAACTTCCATTGACTGATGTGGGATTCCTTAAGGCCCACCTTTCAACAATTCTTTTCCCATCGACCTCAGCACCTTATCTGGGATATAGACTAGAGTTCATTATTGAGTATCGTGAGGCTTGCATGCCTTAATGGCAAGTTCTCTCACTGACAATCATGGGAATTCATCAATGTCCCTTGATCATTAGATATTGCAAGTGGGTTGACATCAGCACATCTATTCGCACTTCGCAAGATGTACTTGGGTACCTTGGCACTCATTGACATCACTGGTGAGTTTCCTCGCATTGGTTAACACCATTCATCAACGGCCGGCAATCCAATGATTTCTCTTCATGCTCGACCTTGACACATTTATTCGCATGACTAGAATTATACCACTGGTTTTTGTAGGGGGGAAGACTATACATTCTTTTTCATGACTCCATCAGCAGTTATAGAAACATGACTTCAGATCTATGAGTATACCATAGTTCCACTTTCTGCCTTCCACATTTTCCATTATTTATTAGCAGTAGTTCAGATTCATCGACTTCACATTATAGCAGTTCTAGTAGTTACAGCCGCAGCAGCATTTACAGTTACATATTCTCCATGATTCAACATCAGCAGTTCCAATTCCTTTACTGCCCATGATCTAGCAGTTACAGTTGCTGTAGCAGTGACACATTCCGTGATCCAGCAGCATCAGCTACATTCCTATTTCTTCGTTCATCTACTTTTTGGGTAAGTGGGGGTATGTTTTTTTCTAAACTTTAATCATGCAATTCCTTACATGCTAGAAATGAATAATTTGGAAAATTCCCTCACCATGCTCCATTTCTTTCACAGCCCATGCTAGGTTGCATGAGGACATGCAACCACATCAGTTGGGGAGGGAGAACTATATTCAATACATACTCACTACTATCATTCCATTCTTTTCACCACCATCACCCATTTTTCATCTCATTTACCATTCACGAGCATTTCTTTTCCGACAAATCCTCTATTGCACTTTGCTTCATACACATTGATATACATATTGGCATGATTCATAAAGAAAATGATTTCTTATGCATAATGATGCTTTCTATACACATTAATAGCTTATCATTTTCAGTCAGTGTCTGGTTAAATTATTATGCAGCTAGAAAACAGATGACGAAATGAATGTTGTTAACACAAGAACCAACATTCTTTACATTCATGGTTGTCACAAAAGAACCAACCATAAGGAAAATTCCAGCTGTTACTCATGCATTTCACATCATGAAATGAATGTTGTTAACACAAGAACCAACATTCTTTGCACTCATGGTTGCCACACAAGAACCAACCATAAGGAAAATGTCAGTTGTTACTCATGCATTTCACATCATGAAATGAATGTTTTTAACACAAGAACCAACATTCTTTATATTTATGGTTTTCACACAAGAACCAACCATAAGGAAATGCCAGTTGTTACTCATGTATTTCACATTCCAGAAATATTCATTGTTAAAAAGACATCATCAATCAAAGCCAAAGTGTAGATGCAAAAATTCTTGAGAAGAGCCAGAAACGGTTGCATGAGGACATGCAACAAGTTCAATTGGGGAGTATGTTGGGACGCATAAATGTCCATTTTTCATCCACTTTATCTTTCTCTAGTCCTCACATTTCATCGTCCCATTAACCTTTTATCATACCATTTCCATACATATATGTGGGTTTCACCTTATTATTTCCACTTTATTTATTTTTAGTATTATAAGTGGATTTATGATTAAATATTAGAAAATTAACATGTTTTTCACTAATATCTCAAAGTATGGATGAGCTTTGTAATGTATAGGAATATGTGAAGGATTAATTCAAAGAAAAGAATTCACATATATCTCCTCCATCATTTCAAGGAGATAGTTATGCAAAGAATATTCTAAGGAGAAGATCATGGAGATTTGGTTGAGAGACATGTGGAGAATTTGTTAAATATATGTGGAGGATTTGAAGGGATCATATCTTGTAATAATAGGAAATTAGTTGAGTGGTTGAGTGAATAGTGGATCTCTCATTATGAGATGGTTATTTCCTTCATGTATAAAAGAGAGTGCTCTTTCTTCATTTCATAATAATTATTAAATGGGATATTATCTTAGAATATTTTAGATCCTAGATTATCTTAGAGAATAATAGATTGTAGAAGTTAGTCTTGACTTTGTAATATAGAGAAGGGAATTCTTAGCTTTTGTTCATAATCTTGGTTTGATGCTTTTATAATTTATGATTGATTCTTGTGATGTAATTTAAGATTGCTTTATTGTTGATGTGAGCTCACATGTGTTGTCTTGTTGCTCTTCATATGTTATCTTTATTTTATGCAATTTACTTTCAGCCGTGTGTTTCATCTTCCAACATTAGATTAGCAATTGCTTGTTTCAGTTTAAGGGGGGTTAGATTAGATTAGTATTAGTTTCACGGGGGTTTAGATTAGCTTAATTTCACTTCAGTCTTGCATATACTTTGCAGGTGCTTCGTAAGCCTACAAACCTTGGATTGACAAATTAAATGGCTGGGAAATTACTACAACGAAATTAAAATGATATTAATTCGGCCCAACATATGCACCTTTGGATTACAACCTACTCCTAGGTTGTAACTGGTTTTATGCTATGAAAGCTGTAGCATCGACCCTTTTTCGAATCACCCAATTCCCATTCCAAGGAAGGATTGTTACTATCAATCAGTTAGATTTAATCACTCTCAATGTTATTTCAAATGATGCAAACAACATCCCACTTCTTACTACCCCACAATATCATAATATTGGAGTAGGTCTTATTAAAGACTCTTCACTAAGAGGAGTCTTTCCATTTTCAAATCCTCCTCCTCCTTCATAGATTGCATCCATAAACATGACTTCTAGCTCTATTGTATACAAAGGAAAATCAATTGTTTAATCAACATCACTTACCCCTTTTGAAGAAGTCTACAATGTAATACAATCCACTGGTGACCCTACCATCAATGACCATTTTTTGTTGGCCTCATACTTTTATCATCTACCATATTGGCTAGACATCCCCCCCCATATCTATATTATTTGTCACATACACTTCCTATGGATGAATCCATTATGGAAGTTATGTCACTAGAGGATATGCCTTGGAGAGACCATCATCATCAATTTTCTTTCCTTCCCCCTTGCCATGTCATAGAAAAGGACTTTGAATTTGCAATTTCATCTAATGTAGTTATGGATCCTTAGTTTCTGATCCTCACCGATGATGTCGATTCCGAGGGAAATCTATGCAATATTACCAAAACTATGCCTACAGATATATTAGTGAAGCCAGTTATTTTAGAGCATATTCAAATAGGCCAACACTCTTCGCCTTCCAAAATTCATCTATATACGACCTTATTTAAGGATTTTCGAGATGTCTTCGATTGGACATATGAAGAAATTCCATGGATTGACCCCTCGATTGTTGTTCACGAGATCAAAACCTACCCTGGTGCCAAACCAATTCACCAGAAATTATGACAAGTACATCCACGAAAACACGCTTCCATTAAGGAGGAAGTTGAAAAACTTCTAAGGGTTGGTTTCATTTACCCCATGCCTTTAACTAAATGGTTTTCCAATATAGTTCCTGTGAATAAAAATAAGGGTACTATCAGGGTTTGTATCAAATTTTGGGACTTGAATCAAGCTTTTCTAAATGATAATTTCCCCACTCCCTATATCCATCAAATAATCGATAACTGTGCCAGAAGCATCATATTTTCATTTATGGATGGATTTTCTGCCTATAATAAGATAGAGATCCTCCCGTCAGACCAACACAATACAACCTATGTTTTACCATGGGGGACCTTTTTCTAAGGGAAATTACCTTTTGGCCTAAATAATGTTAGCACTACATTTCAATGTGCCATGTAGTATGCTTTTCATGATATTAAGCACGTTGTGGAACCTTATCTTGACGACCTTCCTAATCATTCTAAGCAGTGAGATCTTCATGTTGTTCATATGAGAGCTATTTTTCTTAGATGTCATCATTTCAATATTCGTTTGAACCCCCACATATGTGTTTCCTATGTTGAAACGGGTTGACTACGTGGTTTCATCGTATCTAAGGATGGAATTCGTATTGATCCTTTAAATATCAAAGCTATCCTGGCCCTACCCACTCCTACGAATGTCAAAAAAATCCAAAGTTTGCAAGGGAAGGAAAAATTTCTACATCACTTTGTCTATAGCTATGCATAAAGTAGACATGGTTTCATGAGATTGCTTAAAAATGATACACCTTTTGTTTGAGATGATTTTGCGCAGTGTGCATTTGATAATCTCAAACATGCTCTTACCCATGCGCCTGTGTTGCAACCTCCTAACTATACTAAAGATTATTCTTTGTATGTGGTTGCATCCATGTCAACTATAGGCATGGTCCTAGTTCAAGAAAATGAACACAACCTAGAATATGTGATATACTATGATAGTAAGAGTCTTATAGACTTTGTAACCTAATACTCACATGTGGAGAAATTATCTCTGGCAATTCTCATTGCGGTCCAAAAGTTTCATCACTATATTTTTCTTCGCACTATTACTGCTTATGCTGACTCTTAGCCCTGTTAGATTTTTATCATTCAAGCTAGCATTATGATCTTAGGATCTTTAACTTAGAGAATAACATGCAAAGCAAGAAACACAAGACACAAGAGACACAAAGAGTTTTCCTCTAGGAAAACATAAAGGAGAAAACCCTGCAACTTCCTCAGAGATAGAATTAGCACCAAAAGCAAAACTTGAAAACATAAAGATGATCTCTCGACAGCAATAGTCTCTCTCTTTTCATGGCAACTTCTCTCTCACTCATGCACCCCAATGAGTGAGTGTGTGTGTGATAAATAAAGAGGCTCACTCTCTATTTATATTCTTTGATTCACTTGATGTCCACTCCAACATGTCAGCCTCACTTAACAATTACTTACTAGAGACGACATCTTTGGGAGAGTCTAATAACCCTAGTGCCACACAAATTGTGGGGACTTTTCCCCTTCGACCAACAAGAAAGGTTATCCTTAACACAATGGTGGGGACTATTGACCCAACTTACAATAACTCACTTAGGGTCGACTTCTCTAGGATAGTCTAATAACCCTAGGGCCCCAGAACTATGGGGACTTTAACCCTTGATCAATAGGAGGGTTATACACAATGACTTGACATGACTTGTTTACATTATAGAACCTCCCGATGGGAACATTGGGGCATGCCATGACTTAATTACATTACAGACACTTCCCAGAATAAACATCGAGGTACAATACATAAGATATATGAGTGAATACATTCCAAAGTTACAATTACATCAACACTCCCTCTTAACTAGAAAGGTATTCTCTTGACACAATTTATAAGCACAAGTATTCTTCTCTGTATCATATGGATCATCATTGAGTTCTCGTCATATTCAAGTCATATTTATCTTCAATTCATCTTCATATTCAAGTCATCTTCATCTGGATCTGGATCATCACTCGATTTGGATCATCATAACTGGATCTGGATCATCTCTACTGGATTAACATGACTGGATCTGGATCATCATCACTGGATCTGGATCATCACTTGATCTGGATCATCATTGCTGGATCATCATCATTGGATCTGGATCATCACTCGATTTGGATCATCACTGGGTCAACATCACTGGTGCTATCTCATGATTCTTCTCATCACAGGAAGTTCTACAAAGCCATCCCTTTTTCATGCTAGTTGTAGTCCTAGACTTTATGTAGGTCTTATTCAGTGCTTATATCTGACCCTAAGT
The DNA here is from genome assembly GCA_001517045.1 of Pseudotsuga menziesii. Taxonomy (NCBI): domain Eukaryota; kingdom Viridiplantae; phylum Streptophyta; class Pinopsida; order Pinales; family Pinaceae; genus Pseudotsuga; species Pseudotsuga menziesii. The sequence goes on along the minus strand of LPNX010271120.1, from coordinate 291,807 downwards.
CAGAATGGAAAGCACTCACATCTGACCATGAGAGGAACACATGCAACACCATGTTAGAAAGGCATAGCAATTACATTCACCAGCATGATAGTACACAACTACTATCATCTCTGAAAAGGCACAACACTCACATCCACCAGCATGATAGGAAACAACTACTATAACATGTGGAAAGGCACTGCACCTACATCTAACCTTGACTCATCAGAAAGGAACATCACTTACATTCACCAACATGATAGGACACAACTACTATCATTTGTGAAAAGCCACAACACTCACATCTGACCTTGACTCGTCAGAAAGGCATATCACTTACATCTGACCTTGAATCGTCAAAAAGGCAGTCAATCCCAAACTGAGGGGTCCTGGTAACTGACTAGGTGCCTCCATTCAAAGAATGGAAATATCCCTTATATTCGATCATGTAGGAACCAATCCTATAGTCACATTAGAATGGATTAGCACTCACATCTGACATGGAAGGAACCAATCCTCTCACCATGATAGAATGGAAACAACCCTTATATCTGATCAAGTGGGAAGATATCCCTCAATCACATCAAAATGTCCCTACACTTATATCTGATCATGTGAGACTACATCCCACAGTCATATCAGAATGGCCCTCAGTCCTAGACTGAGTATTCTTGGTAACTAACCAGGTACCTCCATTCAGAGAATGGAAATAGCCCTTATATCTGATCATGTCGGAACCAATCCTATAGTCATATCAGAATGGCTCAACACTCATATATGACATGGAAGGAAGCAATCCTCTCACCATGACAGAACGGCTTAGCCCTTATATCTGACCATGGAAGGAACCTAATCCTCTCACCATGTTATAATGGCTCTAGTTCTCATCATTTCCCTTTGTAGGGAACCTTGATCTCGAGAAAACAAAGCTTCTCCCTGAAGTACTCAAACTTCACTTTGGCCATTTCTATCATAGAATCACGTCAGGGCTGATTATGTTCAAGGATAACCTGCGAGCTTCACCAGGATGGATTACATCCAAGGACAACCTACAAGTATTTTTACATCTGAGCAACCTACGAGCTTCACCAGGATTTGTGCTCAGAAAACCTTTCGCATCGATTATGCTAGAAATCCCTCTTTTGAGAAATCTTGATCTAGATCACATACTGGAGCTTCACTACTCCTCTCTGCATCATACAAAAATTCAAGTCAGATTAAGCAAATAAAATAGTATTTTTCAACAGAAACATACTACCTCCCAAATAGGAAGTGGCAACATCTTTTTCCTCAGCTGTAATCAGCTATCCTACCAAACCAAGAGATCACACTTAATATCATACTGAAGTACCACCTCAAATTTCTCTTCCTATCAATGGAATTTCCTACCCAATACGAATCCTCATAACCCTCCAGGTTAATCTTCTAATTCGCCTCATACTTGAGCCCATAATCAACTGTACCCTTTAGGTACCTTACTGCATGATTTTGCAACCATCAAGTGAACATGTCTCAATGTGTTCATAGAAAAGCAAATATATGGTCTTGTATTTGTTAGGTACATCAAGGAATAAATTATATGATGATATATCATGGGATCAACTGACTCTGATGAAGTAACACTCAATACCTTCAGGTTTGATGCCATAGGTGTGGTCATGGCCTTGCAGTCCATCATCCTGAACCTCTTCAGGATCTCTACTGCATACTTCCCTTGTCCACACCTACATGCCTAGAACGTAGTGCATCATCCCCAAGTCCTTTATCTCAGACTCGGTAGCAATTCTTCTTTTTGCAAATTTATTGGGTCCCTCTTTTCTGTCAGGAACAAGTCATTGACATATAACAGGAGCATCACTGGTCTTCCTCCTTCAACCTTGAAGCAAAGGTTGGAATCATCTTTACTCTTAGTAAAGCCTAGAGTCATTAGTAATCTATCCATCCTATCATACCATGTCGAACCTCAGGATATTCTATATTCACTCCCTCTAAAGAGGAGAATCATACTCTCTTTGTCTTCCATACTCTATGCACTGAAACATTCTATACTGGAGTGACAAATATCTTCCTATGCTATTAATATTCTATGTATCCATCTAGTGTATAGAATTTCATCTTCAACCTTGTAGCAAGGGTTAATATATTCATCAAGCTCATCATGTATGTGTTTCAACTCCCACTGGCCGCAAATGTCTCTTCATAGTCTATGCCTTCTTTTTGTGAGAAGCCTCGTGCTACAAATCTTGCCTTGTATCCCATGATGTTTCCATCTACTACATGATGGAACTACGAAATTCCCTTCATGTATCGATAGTGCATCCTAGACATCATTCTTCTTGAACTGGTCTTCCCTTTCTTCTTGGTTACTTCTTCATAGCTGGAAGGTTCTGCATCAATGATTTCACTGCATTTGTCATATTATTTTTCATCTTGAATTGTCGTTACTTGTTCTTCAGAACAAGTCCCATCCTTCTTTGCTTGTAGGTGATTTTACGCGATCTTTCCTACAAGTCAAATGCATTAGTAGTATGGTTAGAAACATTTCATAAGGCATATTCATAATGGAAAATTCTTATGCATAAATATATGATCATGCAATTATTTCAGCCAATACAACATTCATCCATATCTCACGGAAACCTTTCTAGATGCCTTCCATCTCTACCAGGACAACATTGAGATTGTGCACTAATCCAATATGTTAGAAAAGAGGTTTCATTCTAGATAAGTAGCAATGGAGAGTTATATATCACCATGAGCTACTTACCCATTACATGCATATTAGTAGTATACTGTCATTAATGCAAACATTCTATCATCCATAATACATCAATTGAGTATAAACAAATGCATAATAAAACATTATCATGAAATGACAATTGAATACTTATCTTTATTTTTTTCGTGGGTGGACTCCTTCTTGAGCCTTCAAATTCATCATCTTCTTCATTCATGAATTCATCATTTCTTATCCAAATGCTAAGATGGATAGGAGGTTCTTCAAGAGTTGAGTTCTTCATATTCCTCATTGCTTGAGGGATCTTCTTTGGATGATGAGATCTTGATCTTCAATTGCTCCCATATTCTTTTCTCGTATTATGAGTTGAGATTATTCTTATCTGTGATCTTCCCAAAGTCTGCTAAACATAATCACTTCCTTCTGGGACACATTCCTTGCATGAAAGAATCCCATGATCCTAGGAGGCCATTCAAGGTGGCTATCATCACTTCTTCTTCTACTGGTACAAGTTGTTCTTTGATTTGAGAGACCCTTGTGAAGTATGACTATATGGTCTCTACATTCAATATCTTCACATTCTTCAACTGGTTTCTTAAGGTCATATTCTGATTTATGTTCTTCCCTTATAATATCTTGGTCAAGGAATCAAACATCTCTTTTGGTGTATTTAGGGAAGGCACTTTTGCTACAAGTTGATCCGTGACTAAACTAGCAATGATCTTTTTGGCCTTGACCAAGTTCTTCTGGTGTAAGGATTTTAGCCTCATCTCCCTTTGGAACTGGACCCTCTCTACTTATGTAGGTGTCCAATTCATTTTCTTCAGAGAGATCATATACTTCCATGCTTGGAATTTTTCAACTTCACCAATCTTATAATCAAACTGATGTGGTAGATCACTTTTAAATGAGAACCTCAAATGAAAATAGAAAAATATTAGATCTTAACGATTTGAGGTGTCCATCCTAATTCCGGAGTTGGCTGATCTAGGGTTTGTCAGAGAAACTCTGATTTTCAAAACTTGGAATATTTCATATTTGATTGGATAGAAATATATATCTCTTCAAGGTGAGTTATCCAATGTAGTCCTTTTCTGAAAACGGTGGAGGGAAGCTTTCAAAACAGGAAGCCCTAGTTTTCCAATTTCTTCTGCAAAAATCCATGATACTAATTCTGCAATATCTCCAAAATTACTACTCCTATGTATCTGAAAATTTTGCACTGAGGTATCCTCACCTGTCCCTATTCCAACACCATAGGTTTCATTATAAGTGTTTTCACAAATTAGGACTTATGATCATTTTCCCAAGGTGACCTGTTACAGGATAGTTCAGAACAACGAGGTTGTACGGAATGTCACATGTCAGTGTTTCATATTATGGGTTGGAAAATTGAATAAAAGAAAGTAAATTCCATGCCCTTTCTAGAAAATATTCAGAAATTGCATTTGGACCTTTGTATCCCGAGATATGGAAATTCTCCCCAGGTGTCCTGTTTGGGGATGAATCTTGGAAGAGGCTAGAACCCTAACTCTGAGGGATCATATCTCCTAGAATATAGCCAATATGAGGCTGAATTTTGGATACGGTGTAAATCCAAATTTATTTGTCTTGTGAAAAATTCAGCTCCTGAGCCTTCTCCAATCCCAAGATATAGCAAATGTACCAACACTTATTAGGTTTAGTATTTTAGGGTTTTTCTAGCTCGGGGTCAAACTAGGGTTTGACTTTCTTGGAGTTTTACCCAACCAAAAATATCGACCCAGGTCTCTAAAATTCGATTTTGATGAGGAGATAAATCCTATGCCAGGCTCACTCAAAAATTCCTCTTCTGTAAGAAGCCCTAATTTCCCAGACCAAAAGCTAAAAATGATCGGAATCGAATTCTGCTTCGAGAGAAAGATGCGCCCTTGAATGGAGAGTCATCCTAGCATAATTTTGCTGATGGATTGTGGAGAGAGAGCCAAAAATTAAGAAGCCCTAGCTTCTGCAGCTGCACAATGTCTTCTTCTCAAGTTAGCTCTGATACCATGTTATATTTTTATCATTCAATCTAGCATTATGATCTTAGGATCTTTAACTGAGAGAATAAAATGCACATCAATAAACACAAGAGACAAGAGACACAAAGATATTTCCTCAGGGAAACCATAAAGGAGAAAACACCACAACTTCCTCAGAGATAGAATCAGCACCAAAAGTAAAACCCAAAAACATAAAGATGATCTCCTGACAGCAGTAGTCTCTCTCTTGTCCCAACAACTTCTCTCTCACTCATGCACCCCAATGAGTGAGTGTGCATGTGATAAATAAAGAGGCCCACTCTCTATTTATATTCTTTCATTCACTTGATGTCCACTCCAACATGTCGGCCTCACTTAATGATTACTTACTAGATCCAACATCTCTAGGATATTCTAACAACCCTAGTGCCCCACAACTTGTGGGGACTTTGCCCCTTTGACCAACAAGGAGGGTTATCCTTAACACAATGGTGGGAACTATTTGCTTAACTTACAATAACTCGCCTAGGGTTTACTTCTCTAGGATATTCTAATAACCCTAGGGCCCCACAACTGCAGGGACTTTAACCCTTGATCAATAAGAGGGTTATCCATAATGACTTGACATGACTTGTTTACATTATAGAACCTCTCGATGGGAATATCGGGGCATGACATTACTTAATTAAATTATAGACACTTCCTAGAATAAACATCGAGGTACAATACATAAGATATATGAGTGAATACTTTCCGAAGTTACAATTACATCAACAAGCCCATGTAATACGTTTTAACACATCAGGTACTTGGGGGCAAATACTCACGATGGATCGTTATCCTCTAGAAATTTGAGTTGGATTTTGTTGAAACTACTGCCAAGAAGTCTCTTCTTTTTGTTGATATTATATGTGACCTTTCCCATACTATGAAGGAAACATGGCCCATCAATTCATTACCTAAGGAATCATTGTTTTTCATTAGTACAATTGATCCATGGTATGGGGATATTATTCTTTATCTCCAGACTTTACGATATCATCATGCTGCTACTCATGATGAACACCATCATATCTACCACCAAGATAAATACTATCTCATTCTAAATGATACCTTATATCACCATGGAATAGATTCTATATTGTGACATTGTATTACACATGAAGAGGCTGAAATCGTCTTAAATGATTGCCACTCTAGAGCTTGTGGCAGTCATCTCTCTTGGATGGCTACTACTTAGAAGATCTTGCATGTAGGGTATTTTTGGTCCTCAGTTTTCAAAGATTGCATTTAAACAGTCAAGAAATTTCCACCCTGTCAAATGTTTACTACCAAGAAGCACACCCATCCGGTTTTGCTTCATCCTATCATAGCAGTTGGCTCTTTTACAAAATGGGGCATAGAATTTATGCATTGTAGACATACCTCAGTCAAGGGCATAGCTACATTACTGTGGCTATGGACTATTTCACTAAATGGGCTTGTTTACCCAAAAAATACCTCAATGAGCTCTACATGACCTACACCACCCAATTTTCACTACCCTCATTTGACCCCCACACCCTTGCAAAGGCTCAAAACCATAAAAAGGGCTTAAAAACCCCTAAAAAGAGCCAAAATAGCTCTCATAGGGGTAAAACCTCTAGAAAGGGGCGAAAACCCCTCAAAGGAGCTTAAAATCCCCAAAGGAGCTATGAATTGGGTGAAAGGGGCTTAAAGCACAAAAAAGGGGCTAAAGCCTTGACCAAGGGCTTAAAACCCTAAAATATATAGAAAAAACTATAAATAGAGGGGTGGAGGTCACTCTCAAAACACTCCGTCTCTCCCTATCGTTATGTTTTCCATGTGCATGCCTTGAGACCCTTTCCTCTCAAGCCATTCACCCCTCTCCTCCATAGCTCCATAAGCCAAAACCCCATTCCATAGAGAGGTGCTTCCAAAGCTAGGGAATGGTGGCCTATTTCCACAAAGGATGAAGGTATAACCATGTGATTTTATTGATAGTTTAGTTTTCTAGATCATGTTTATTTGTAGGTTTATTAGCTCATAGTTTCTGCAGGTTATCCTCTGATTGCTTGTAGACATTTATTATTTTTCTAACAGTTTCTTGCAGGGTTTCCATGGCTGAGAGCTAACATTTCCTTGTAGGGTTTTCTTTCCATCCATAGGAACCATACCCTTCCATCCTATAGATGGAATGTAGCCGTTCCTTCTCATAGCTAGGGAGAAATCCATACTATAGTTTCAAGACCATATCGGGTCGATCCCAAAGGATCCTTGGGTTTTTCTATTTTTTTCCATTTTAATAGATCTTTGCTTAGTTATTTTATTTTCAGTTTCTATCATTTATATTGCTAGACAAGCCCCCTTAAGTCTGACCCAAACCAGTTCGGCCATAGTACTAGTTACTATCGGCCGTTCTCAATTCGGATTTCAAAATTTTTCTATTTTTGACCTAAATCACTCATTTTGGGCCAAAGAGGGCGACCCCCTTAATAAGATTTGGACAAACATGGTGAACCCCTCACTGGATTGGCCCCAATAAGATAGACCTTCTTCTGAAGGCTCAATAACCTTTTTGGGGTCGAAAGGAGCGACCCAATCTCCTTATCAGGCTCTAAAAGAGTGACCCAGTCGCTCATTAGACCCAAAAGGCATGACCTTTTTATACCCAAATCCTATCACCACCATGTGATAAAACCTTTAACTTCCATGTTTTCCCTTAATCCCAGCACTTAGAGTGGAAACCTACTCTGTTTGTCAATTCTACATGAAAAAACTCAGCACCGCACTTTCCTTGTGTCCCATGAGTAATACCTTGCTCACACCACCTATATTCTATTTTCCATAAGTGGTGCCACCGTCTATGGTCTTTGGTCCATAAGCATTTCTCATGTAAACCGCTCTGTCATAACAGAAGAAAAGTGGTACCCTAAGCAAAATGGGAAAAAGAGAAGTTTCTCGAGGCTTCTAGATCATGAGCCTCATGTCCTCCCTTATCCCTATCATTGTGGGTCAATTGAGCTCAAGATCCCCCATCATAGGATCTTGGGGCCACCTCATCCACAAATATCTCAACTATCCCTATCCATTGAGCCTTATAAATACAAGCTCATGTCCATAGTTGAGGGAGAGAACTATAGAGGTAATGTTATGCTATTGGATTGACTACCTAGTCCAAATCATTGGAGAGCATAGTTTACTTTTGGTTTCAAGCTCGTTAAAAAATAAAACCACTCCTCGAGCGTAGTTTACCTTTTGGTTTCAAGCTTGCATAAAAATGAAACCATGCCCGCGAGAAAATTTCCCATTCTATGTCAAGCTCGTTAAAAAATGAAACAAATGCCTTTGATCAAAGTTTCCATTCTATGTCAAGCTCATTAAAAAAGGAAATAGATCTCCTCAAGCATAGTTTACCTTTTGGTTTCAATATTGCATAAAAATGAAATCATTCTTGAGCATAGTTCATTTTCTATTTCAAGCTTGTTAAAAAATGAAGTAGGTTTCCTTGAGCATATTTTACCTTTTGGTTTCAAGCTTGGATAAAAATGAAACCATGTTCCAAGCATAGTTACCTTATGTTTCAAGCTTGTGTAAAAATGAAACAGATCCCCTTCCCTTGAGTCGAGTCTTCCCTTTAGTGTTAGAACTTAAACCTTCTTTTCACCTACCTGATTCTCGTTCTTCCTACCTCCCTGGTGAACATTTTCACATTAGTAACAAGGTTTTTAGGTTGGGTATGGAAGAAGAATTGTCAAATGAAACAAATCTTTGGGGCATGTCGAGCCACTAGAAACCATACTAGGGGTAAGCTTTGCTAGCAATCATGCTTGGGGCAAGATTCCAACCTCTGTATATCATGTTAATGGGATTTTTCAAGCATAGTTTACCCATTGGTTTCAAGCTTGTCTAAAAATGAAACCAATCTTCCAGCATTCTTTCAACTAATCTTCGAGCTCATTAAAAATAGTAAGATGGTGTTGAGCTCACTTTTCATTTTTTGTGCTCTGGTTAAAACATGAAATTTGGTTTGAGCATAGTTTATTACTTTTTCATGCTCTGGATTCAAACATGAAAAATTCTAATAGAGTCTTCTTTAAGATCTTTTTGGACTCTTAAAATGTGAAAATATAGTCAAGCAATCTTGTCTTCTTCATGCTCATTAAATCATTTGAAAAGTCGTCTCTCAGATGGTAGGTTATCTCTTTTTTGGTTTGAATAGACTATTTACGAAAAGGAACACTCCAACCAATCATGACTGGAAGAGTTCTCTATGAAAAAGGACCCCTTTCGAGTCCTTTTTCGAGCCTTAGGGACTAAATCATATGAAAAAGGACCCCTTTAGAGTCTTCTTCGGTGGTCGTTCAGACTCTCTAAACATGAACGATATCGAGTTTTCTTTCATTGCACTCATTAAATTAAACATTGAGAGACCCTCTATTGGGAATGAACCCATCCTCTCTCAGGTTCATAAAACATATGAGTTTTTACTTGTCTTCGAACGAGCTATACCAAGTGTTTGTTACCCTCTTTGAACTCGTAAAACCGAAAAGAGGCACTCATCGATCATGACGGAGGAAATGGGAAGGGAATCATTTTGCAAATAAATGGTAGTATTTTGTCATTACCTTTGAACATGGCACTTGTCTGCATATCATTTCAGTCAATTGTGTATTCAATTGATATCCATGATGATCCACTTTTATAAGTCATGTCACTCCTTTGAGTCTTTCAAAAGAATGCATTGTCTTCCGTCATACTGTGTGTTTGTCTGGTTTAGTCATGCCGCCAAGTCTTTTGTCGTGCCACCCAATTTTCAAAGGGAAATTGAAGAAGTTTACCTCTGTAGTCAAAACAGTCTCTATGTTAGTACTTTTGAGTCAGTCTTGTGGTTACTACATTCATATCATTCTAGAACTATGTTTCAAGTTTCATGTCATTGATGTGGGACTCATCATGGCCCTCCTTCAACGAGACTATTCCCGTCGACATCAGCTCATCATCCCGAAAATGGTTTTAGAAACAAAACTTAGTACCTTGAGATCTATATGCATTAATGATATATTCTATCACTCTCGACATAGGCTCCAATCATTGACCTTTGATCGATAGAATTCACTATGTGTTCGACATCAAAACATCTATTCACACTCAGTAGATTATACTAGGGTACCTTGGGAATCATTGACATCAATGGTGAGGGAATCATTGACATCAATGGTGATCTCCCTTGCACTTGTTAATGGTTGACATCATTGGTCAGTAATCAAGTGGTTTCTACCATGTTTGACTTCATATCATTGTAATCACATGGATAGAATTGTACTTTGTGGAAGACAAGACGAAGACCCTGGGTATTTGTTTAATGGACATTTCTTTCCCCCGGGTTGCGATGGATTTTTGTATATCTAGCATGGATCCACATTTGTATGGTCATGGCTATGCTCAAAGTTGCATCTGTATGACATAGATCTACGTTGTATGTCTATTAGCTATGTCCAAGTTTGAGTCCTCTATCACATGGATCTACGTTGTATTCTAATAGCCATGCTTGTTTATTCCTCTCATGGATCTGCCTTGTATTGGTCTGCAGCAATGAGTTGGTTACGTGTGTCTATGATTCAAATATATTGATGTACTATAGATGCCTACTAGACGACATTCTCCGACCAAGTTGACATTTTCACCTCGAAGTGACAACTTGTTCTCTCAAAGCTCTCGCTTATCGTATCCCTCTAAGTCTCATGCTTTGGGGGGGATTCTGTTATACCCAAATCCTGTCACCACCATGTGATAAGACCTTTAACTTCCATGTTTTCCCTTAATCCCAGCACTTAGAGTGGAAACCTACTATGTTTGTCAATTCTACATGAAAAAACTCAGCACCACGCTTTCCTTATGTCCCCTGAGCAGTACCTTGCTCACACTGCTTGTATCCTATTTTCCATAAGTGGTGCCACCACCTGTGGTCTTTGGTCCATAAGTGTTTCTCATCTAAACAACTATGTCATAAGAGAATAAAATTAGTACCCTGGGTAAAATGGGAAAAAGATAACTTTCTCGAGGCTTCTAGATCATGAGCCTTGTGTCCTCCCTTATCCCTATCATTGTGGGTCAGTTGAGCTCGAGATCCCCCATCATAGGATCCTAGAGCCACCTCATCCACAAATCTCTCAACTATCCCTATCCATTGAGCCTTATAAATATAAGCTCATGTCCATAGTTGAGGGAGAGAACTATAGAGGTATTGTTATGTTCTTGGATTGACTACCTAGTCCAAATCATTGGAGAGCATAGAGATTAAAGTTGGAGCTTATGGGGATGAAGTGTTTGTTTCATGGAGATGCTTGTCAACACTAAGGCCATGGTTGTAAGCCTCTCCATACATTCTTAATGCAAAGCTTATTTTTTTCCCACATTACTGTTGTTTTGATTTCACATGTATATGTTGTTAGATTCCTTAGTCACTAACATGGATACGTAGATGATTTTCTGGTAGCTTTGATGTGTTTGCATGTTTGATCTATTTATAGGTACATAGGTTCACTATCGAAGCCACATTCCAGGTGTCTACAACATCTAGGGAAGGTATTCATCCTTTGTTGTTCACTCATTTGTTTTGGATCTGAACCATTAAGACTAGAGGAACAGCTTTTGTCCGCAGAAGGTGAAATATTCCTAATTATAGACCTGCAGAAAAAAATAAAAAATAAAAAATAAAAAATAAATTATCTACATTTGGCTACTTGTTTGATTAATTACTTAAATGTTAATATGCTTACTATACTATTAATTCAATACCATTTTAGATTCATTCTTTCATAATTAAATCATTGGAAATTAACCCCCTTGCATAGCCCTCCCTCCTCTACTCACTCAGCACCCTCCGGGGTATTTTGAGATAAGACAAGGGGTTGAGAAAGTATAGTAATAGGAACTTATCACTGTCATTGCTCCATAACCACTAAAAATACGTGACTTGAAAGGTAGAGGGGGTGGTATCCCTAGGGGTCGTCACAGTGTTTGCGTCCTCCTTGTTGACCAACCTTGCACTCGGAGAGTGACCTGAGGATCTATGGGTGAGATTGTCCCACTGTGTTGAGAGCCCAACACTCTTTCCTAGTATAGGAGGAATACAAGGGTAGGGTATTCACCCAACAGGTTTATAATTGATCATAAGACACATATTAAGTTTTTTTAAGTTTCAGTTCAGATTTCGGTTTCATTTTAGTTATGTTCATAGGTTTCCCATTATTCAACTTGCACAACAAACCAGAAAAACATTTGCTAAGAATAAACCATGGTTGCAGATTCACAAAATTGAAGCATAATAACAGAAAATAAATAAATAAATAAAAGTCGCTCATAAGGTTGCACACAACCACACCACTTAATAAGCCAAACTCAATTCATGATGTTGAGCCAACCATTAAAATCAATCAATTTACATTAATTCAAAACTTTGAAGTTTGAGGACATAAGTCCCTAAATGCCTTAATCGTGGGAAGTAATTGGGATCTTCCCTAAAACTCATTGTGAGGAGTACCACAGGAACCCCAAAGTAGTTATCTGCTGAGAGGAATTTCCAAGCAAAATGGGAAACGACCCCCACCGATTGACTAGATCTCCTATGAGGAAAAATCCAAGAGTTGTCTCCTGGAAGTCTTGGTGTCCGAGTGACCACCTGAAAGACAATAGGAAGCCATTGAAACTGGGGTCTAGAATTTCATTACCATATTAGACCATTTGATCTACCAACTAGACACAATTGATCCCTCATGCTCTTATTCACACCTAATAGGTGAGCCTCCACAGCTTGGGTCCTTGAACCAACACCATTGAGACCATTCTCAATGACCCTCTACACCATCAGAAGGCCACACATCCTCTGACTCAGAATTAGACTCATATCAATCTGAGCTAAATTTATATACTGCAGCATCTAGCCCCATGGCTGGTGCAAACCCGGATCCACTTTCGAGATTGGTGATTGGCAGTGTACCCATGTCCATTCCTCACACTACCAGTAACACCCCTACTGGTGGTTCTAGCACTACCATGTAGACTATCCTAACTCATCTTCCTCCACATGTATCTTCCACTCACACTGTCCCACTTGCCATACCTAGGGGTAGTGGCCCATCCACAACTATGTGACAGGTGCCCCCAGTAATTCAGGGACATCATGTTCCTGCTACCATTTCTAGTCCTTCCCACATCAACCTTGGGTCAAACCTCCCTTTCATGGAACACCTCAACTTTCTTGACTTGGCTAGGTTAACCAATGACCCTATCTGTCATCAATCCTTTTGGCCTACCATGCCAACCAAGCTTCCCTCAGACATCCCTAAGTTTGAAGGGAAGGAAGGGAAGTGCCCCCAAAACTATATAATGATGTTTCACCTATGGTGCTCATCAAAAAACATTGTAGATAATTTAATCAGACTCAAAGTTTTCCAACACATGCTCACAAGCGCTGCATCCAAGTGGTACATTGAGCTACCACAAGCCAAGTACCCAAACTTCAAATCCTTGGACTTTATGTTCCTGCAATACTTACAACTACCCTATAGATATGATGAAGGGGTGGAAATATTTCTATCTTGCCTCCAAAACATTGCGACCCACATAACCGATCACATCCATGAGTGGCGGTGACAAGATCTTCCTTGAATTCTTCTTAAAAACATTTTTGCCACCCAGAGTTAAGGACGTCACCTTCAAACGTCCCCAAATAGAGGAAGAGGCCATCTTGAAGGCGCAACAATTTGACCTCATTTATGCATAGTCTGGATACCTCTACACCATCATTCCAGATGCTCCACATGCGGGCACTTCCTACCGTGATGCGTTGAGGGAATCCCATGTCGTATATGGTGTCTCCCATCAATCACAACATCACCGGGCACCACCTATGATGCCACCACAACCAAGCAACACCCGTAGTGTTTCCCACCCAAACCAAGCTCCTGACTATGCAAGAATGATGTTTCAATCTGGAGCTACAACCTCCTATGCACAACCTATACCACAAAAGTAGACCCATGCACCTACTTGGCCGCCATAACAATATTCAGGACAAATGCCCATATTTATAGCCCCCCAACTTCCCCGGTCTACTATGTACCACATATGCAAGCTTATCCAACCCCCATCCCAGCTCTTCCACCAGCCTTGGGACAATTTTTTTCTTAGCAAAACCATCCCAACCAACCAGCCCCCATCAACCAACAAGGGCAACATAGAAATAATCGAACTAGGAACCGCGGTAAAAACAAACCGCATGGAGGTGGCCAACAATCAAACCCTCCCAACAATGGCACCAATTCACTAGCTCAAAATCCCAAACATCCTAACCCACCTAGATGAAATGATCCATTACGATAAAATCAGTCATGCAAACTATGTGACGTCTATGGGCACTATACGCATGAGTGCCCCTTCATGGGTCGTGCTAAGAAGGTTCTTCAGAAAGAGGCTCAACGTGGTACAAATGTGGTAGTCCCAGCTCAACCCAACCTAGCACCACCAGGACCTCCACCCATGGTTCTCTAGAACCTACTACCACTCCAAGGGTTGGTAGCAACCGTACCCATGCTCCCACCTAGACCCACAACCCCTACTTCAGGCCTGCCTACAGAGATAGGGTTCATCACCTGCTAGCCATCACAATTGATGAGGTCAAATTGTAGACCAGGAAGAACCAATATGGGTCCACTACCGAAACCATTGACCCATTAGCAGCATCCACCTCTAAGGACACCAACATACCTCTTCACTTACCCCCTTTTCCCCCACACCCCCATATGCGATGGGTTTCCAACAATTCCATGGATAGAGCTGCAGTGAACTATAGCATCATTGATGACTTGGACCAGTCACCTACATCCATTTCATCTCTTAGGGTGCTCAAAATGTGCTCGCTATAGCGAAAAGCATTGTTATCCACACTAGGTGCAGTGGAACCCTTCGATTCTAGATTGATCACATTCGATTTGGATCAAGGAGAACCTAGAATTCCATCCACCATCGCCTTTCAAATTTAGGTATCAATCTGGAATTTTGTTGTCCATCAATGCATCGTGGATGAAGGGGAATCCACCTGTGTTATGTCAACATTTGTTTGGAAAAAACTTGCATCCCTTACCCTTCAACCGTCCACTACTACACTTTGTGCTTATGATGGTCACCCCACCAGGGCCCAAGGCATCCTTTCACACATCCCCATCACTTTAGCTGGGAATACAATCCTAATTGACATAGAGGTGGTCAACGCATAGTTGGACTATAACCTATTCTTGGGACGAAGCTACATGTACGCCATGAGAACCATGGCATCCACCGTGTTCCACATTATGATGTTTCCTCATGATGAGAATATTCTGATGGTGGATCAATTGACTTACCATGATTTGCATGGGCCAATGGAACCAACCAATATTATCCCTACCATCAACACTACTGTCGACAGCATAGATGCCCCACCATTATTGAACGTAGGCCCTAGGTTGTTCAACAAATCCTCTATGATAGCTCCCTTCCCCTTCATGTCACCTCCACTGACACCAAGTGATACTATGGATTTGTGCATGCTATCATCTAGCACCGGTACTGTTACGGAGAGAAATTCCTATGGCTTGGGGTACCACAATAGATATCTTGACTCTAGAAATCAATCCTTTCCAATATGCAATAGAAAGTAAATGTCTAACACTAAAGGATCATACCTCATACCTTATTCTAGACGGTTGAAGTAGATTCCTATTGATATTTCCAACTTCAGCTTGAATTGATAAATTACTTCCTCAACAACAAGTAAACAATACAAGCATACTATATATCATGGTGTTAGATCTATTCTAGCATATATAATCAACAATGTATAAGCATTTGAAATCATCCCATGGATAAAATATTCATTCAAACACACATTATTGGACAGGAAAAGATATTTCTATTAATATAAATCAAAGATTACAATAGATACAACCTCTGTCGACATGTCTACGAATTGGAGAAACTGAACCCCCCACTTGGGCATCCATCACCTCAATCCTCCATCTCTCGATAGCAAGCTCACAAGCAAAAGGTAAGCTTGGGAAGAACACAAAAGTGCTCTAAGGGAAAAATGGATGCAGACTCAAGCATAAGTTCTGGAAAAAATGGACTATAGTTTCTTTGCTCTCAATTCTCTCATATGCCTTCAATGTACCATAGAGTTCCTTATATGGCTTTTCAAAGGGGTAATGAAAGGTTGAATCCGAGTGATCTCAAGGCATAGGGAAGGCCAGGAGTCAAGTGAGTTGGATCCATGTCAAGGAAAACTCCAAAAGGATTTGGATTTTGTACACATCCCGATGTACGCGGTTTTAGGGGTAAAACCCGCTTATATACGCGATTAAGGGTTTAAAAGTTGCGTGTGTCATTTTTCACATGTTTTTAGGGATGGTCAAGGAAACATCAACGGACAAAAAATGGTCCACGGGGTCTAAGGAGTCTGTAGAGGGACAAGGGAAGGCCATACAAAGTGTTATTCACCTGGAGTGGTAAAATAAGCTATAACAGATGCCCCCTAATGAGTGAGGTCAAAGGGGTCATACGATGGACGAAATACATTATAAGTCCATCCCAGAAATGGAGTGATGAAGAATCCCAAATTGAATACTAGACACCCAATTAGCATAGTACAATGATACAGCTCTACACATAACTGCAAATACATATAGCAGTCCCGGATACATAAGACTACAATGGCCATGAATAGGCATGATACAAGATATCACATTAGTGGTCATCACTACGTACAATATACATAGATCAGAATCTCCATGATGAAGATATACAAAGGACCATGATATTCATAATGGCTGAATATATATAATAGATCAAGATCTCCATAGTGGCTGGAAATGTCTGACATATACTGGAATCAAGTCACGAGAGCTGGAATCTCATGAACACTGGCACGATCAAGGAGGTAGCATATAAGAGATGCCACCAATATGGAAAGTCTTCTACATAAACTGCTATGAGTACATGTCCTACTATGTGAATAGAGGTGTCGAGGTTGAGCATAGTAGTCCATCATCTGATTACTAGACATTAATGTATACCATTAACAGACGTGAGATCACCCACCGATAATGAAAATGGGAATCAAGGTACTAGAGTGCAAACTAACAAGTGTGAATAAATGTGTTGAGGTCGAACACTTGAGAGGATCCATCGATCAGGGGACATTGATGTATTCCCAAAGACCGTCGATGGTGAGAGAACTGGCCACTAATGACTGCAAGTCTCAAGGCACTCAAAATGACTCTAGATTCCAATCCCAGAATAAATGATCTAAATTCGATGGGAAGAAATCCGATGGAAGGAGGGCATTAAGGCATCCCCCATCATCCAACACGAGGTACTCAGTAAAGCTGTATAATGTGGAAGGACTTGATCATAAGGTGCACAAAATAGTAACTATACTAGGAATGACCAACATGCAAAGTCAAGATAACTGAGGAATGGCCAAATCAGGCTTCAGCTTCCTTTGAACAAGAGCATAACGGCATATGGTGACTGAATAAAGGTAGCATAGACTGGATATACAAACTGGGACATCTCTATGACATAGGAGGCATCGACAGAGGCTCCATGGGGACTGGAAGCCTAACCAGTTAGTGGAGATAAACTCAGATAAATGAGTATAGCTCCTAAAGTCAAACTATAAAACCAACCAATGGATGTGATATGCAGTGCTCTATTCGAAGGTGAAATGACTCGACAGTTGCCAAAGACAACATCTTTCCTTGTCCGACTTTTTGGTTTTTTTATTTTTTTGGACTTTTTCAAATATTTAAAAAGATTGAAAAAGAATAAAATTGCTTTATAGTTACAGACTACGAGGAGACAAGTGTCATAGGGGAAAACAAACTAGTTCCAAGCAATGGAACATACCTATGCTCAATGCAAGGATACATGTGTAGGATATCGACACTCGGGGGAAAATCCCCTCTCGGTAAAAAGGGAATCAAGCTGCAAAAAAATGGCTCTGCATGGCTAGACATGAGACAAGCTCGGGCTATATGGCTAAAACGCAGTGTCAGGGAAGCCAACATAAAGCTCAATAAGGTAGGAAAATCTCATGATAATGCATTCACAACTTGACATGAGGGATTCCTAAGGGAAACGGGCGAGCAAAAGATAAAGAGGAGTATGAGGCTCTTGCGAAATGTCATGGAAGTACTATACAATGGAATCCCACACCCTAAAGGAGAAAATGTTAGCATGGACACCAAATGAAATCAAGACGCTAACTAGGGTACCCATGTAAGGTGAAGCTCTACCACTCATATCATGCCACTTCTTAAACAACAAGAAGGTTTCGTGACATAATAAAGTGGGTTCGTACCTAAGGTTATGAAGAAACGGTCATAAGGTCATGCAAAATGAAAATGGTGATGAAGCCTAACCTATATGCTAGTTTAGACATGATACCTAATATTGGCACGAATGGGTCAATCCAACGGCTGAAACGGCACTGAAAAAGGTCCTCTACATCATGAATTATGTCAAAAACGGTCCAAAAAGATTAGAAATTGTTGAAACTATAGAAAATGGGGTAAAAATTTTCAAAAATTTGAAAAATTTCTATAAATAGTAAACAATTCAAAATATTATAAAACATTTGAAATTTTTACCCATTTGAGCTCATATTTTCAACAGCGAATTCCAGGAGATCCAGTTGGCGGAATCCACTACCGTTTCTTCCAGGTACTTAACCATGCTCTTCTCTTTCATTTTGATGCAATTTTTATCAAATTCCATGGTCAATTGAGTTTTCTAGGCCAAACTAAAAAGGGCACTGCAGCCCACACAGAAATCAAGGGTTTTTCCGCATATAGGGTTGGATATACGTGGAAAATGCCCCCATACTCACGTACATACACAGTTGTTTGGAAAACAGTCACATATGAGGCTGCACATAAGGTTTTTCAAGCAATCTAATGGGAAAATTTGGAATTTCTTATGTAGGATGGTCCTAGAGTGGAGAGAGCATGAACATGGTGAGGTAGAGGAGGCAGTAAGGGCCAATCTAATGGCTCAACAAGTTCTACATGCATGTGGACTCTATAAATTTTGGTGTCTTGGTGGTTTGAGAGCCAAACCAAGACTATTGCAGATGCTGGTGGATTACTAGGATCCAGACTCAGAGTCCTTCCAGATAGATGGGATGTCCCTCACTATAGAGGCGGAGGACATATACTTCATTACTGGGCTTTCTCGACGAGGGGAAGTAGTGAAACTTTGTTCTTGTGGTGGGATAGGAGGTGGCCTGACTATCGATGAGTACATTACGGTGTACTGCTATCCAGACACAGAGAAGGTGGGGAGTCAGGTCCCTATCAATGATATACAGGTGCTAGGCCTAAAGGCCATACTATTGACATTGGCCAGGATAGCATTCTTGGCATCACTCCACCAGACCTCGCAGCCTCTTATGTTCTATGCAGTGGAGTGCATGAGACCCATGATTTATGACTAGAGCACTACACTACTGAGCAACATGAAACATCAGCTCAGTGAGTGTAAGGCAGGCAGAGTGCAGAACTTCGGGTTCAACAGTATATTGAGCATGTTCCAGGATTGAGCCCCAGAGTTGACATTCCTCTTCACGGGGTTTGAGGTTCGGCCCAACAGCGTTGGGCATATGTGATGTGCAAACTAGGGGGACGTAGGGTGGCCAACCCCTATCCAGCTGACTTCTTTCCATGGTGGCGATGACAGATAGTTTCCATTGATGACTACCCCTATGCGGGGATAGATTTTTGGGGGGACCCAGACATACCGCTACCACGAGGATCAACATATGGCGATATAGGTAACGAATCTCGACCCTCACTTTTTAAATTTTTTAGTTATTTAATTTTTTTGTGTTTCCTAATTATATGGAATCAAAATGCATATTTTTGTGTGACAATACATAGTGACATCTACCATTTGTGTGCAAATGTGGGGCCACAATGGCCAAAAGGCTTCCCTCGTCACAGACGGTGGGGATGAGGAGATGATATCACGGGTGTGGATGCAGAGTGTATGCTCTAGAGAATTCATACCAATTTTGTGAGGCTGACACACAGGGTTCCCATGGTGCAAGTCGAGGACATGACTGAGGCTATGCAGTACCAGCTGGTGGGTGTACCACGAGCATGGGTGTGATTATTCCGATGGCTAGCTAGAGCCGTAGTGACCTTCCATGATCACAACCCTCCTCCTCCTCCGCAGGATTAGATACCTGGGAGTCTATACATTTTGTACTGCCGTGTATTATATGTTGGTGGTTCAAGAGCCCCAATTTTGTATCATGACACTATGTATTCCCACATTTTGGAGGTTTATATAAATTTTTTTATAGTGATCATTTTATTTATTTACATGTGTAAAAATTGTGTTTGTGATGAATTTATTGTGTATGAAACAAATGCCAATATAACACGTAGTTAGCATATGAGTCAACAACTTGATTATTAATTCTTGGAATGTGTATGTATGTTACATTGTCAAATTGTCGTTTTAATAATCTCACACATAAGAATCTTCTTAATAACGTTGGATCTCTAACATGGTACAAACCATTAAGCTATGACACTACTAACTCCGAATCAAGACATACCTCAAGAGGGAGAACGCCATGTGAAATAACATCCTGTAGAAGCTCAATAACGGCACTATACTTAGCAACATTGTTTGAACATGGCCGCAGACATACACCTCCTGAAGATAGTACTTGACCCATAGGAGTATAAATCACCCAAGCAGCAGAGGATGAGTGTTGAGTGTGATGGCTCGCACCATCCGTGAATCCTATGTAGGTGGAAGATTCCATTAACATCTGCCAAAATAAATGAAAAATAATCACAAACCCGATCACTATAATAAAAATACCTAACTATGCAAAACTATACAATAATATACAATAACTAGCATTGGCTGAAAATCATGCATAGTACTTCTTAAGATATAGCCCATTTCTATGCTTCGCCAAGGCCATTCCTTTGTAATCCACTAACTCATAAGCATCCTTCTCTAACACATGTTTGACCACGTAAGGACCCCACCACATAGGATTGAATTTTCCTGCCCCCAAGGGTTCTTTCAGTTGATACCACAAAAGGACCAAGTATCCCTCACTAAACCTCCTTGGATGGATAGACTTATTGTACTGGACCTTTACACGATGTTTATTTACTTCTAGAGCCACCAAGGCATCCCGACGCTACTCATTAAGTTGCTCAAGGTGGACCAAGTGCTCCTCCAATGGTGAAGTGTCTGGAAAGAGTTCTACAATTAGCTTCAAAGAAGGAAACTCGCATTCAACTGGAAATATCGACTCCACTCCATGTACAAGTTGATATGGAGAAAAACCTGTGGCAGTCTTAACATCGGTTCTGTACGCCCACAAAGCAGGATACAACATGATGTACCAATTATTCTTGCTTTGTGCGATGGTTCATTGGAGAATGGATTTGAGTGATTTATTCACTGCTTCTACATGTCCATTCGCTTGAGGGTGGTAAGAGGAGGAATGCTTTACCCTAACTTTGATGCCAACTCTTCCATCATATGATTCTGAAAGTGCGAGCCATGGTCAGTGACAAGCTCTTTTGGAAATCCGAACCGAGTAATAATATGGTTGAACACAAAGTGGGAAGCTGTCTCACTGTCGGATTTAATTGTAGGCATAGCCTCAGCCCATTTCATGAAGTAATCAATAGCCACCACGATATGATGGTGCCCCCCAACTAAAGCTGGGTTGCAATCCATAAAATCAAGCTCCCACTTAGTGAAGGGACTGATGGTGATAATAGGATGTAATGGGGTAGGTTTCGAGTGCATATTATGTGTGAACACCTGGCAAGGGTGGAATCTCTTGGCCACATCTACACAATCCTTAAAGATCAATGGACAAAAATAACATGGTCTTAAGATATTTTGAGCTGTAGAAATCCCAGATAAATGACCACCACATGCCCCTCTATGGAAATCATTCAGCACTACCTCAGCCTCTTCATGAGTTAAACAACGTTGTAAAATGGAATCTACCCCACAGCGGTACAAAGTGTTATCCACTCTGAGGTAGTTATTAGACACATGACATAATCGTCGTCGCTCATCCCATGAGAGGCGAGTAGGGACCTTCAATGTTTGTAAATATATTATGATATCCCCATACCATGGGTCTAAAGTTGAGATAAAGAAGATGTGTTCATTGACAAACGTATCTTCACAAACCAACTCCTCGGCCTCACTCAAGAAATCCGATATAAACTTTGCAAAAATTAAAGACTTCTTCGATTTTTCCAAAATAAATTTGAGATCAAATTCTTGCAGAATGACAATCCATTTATTATATTTTCCCCCAATCATCCTTCGAGTGAGAACAAATTGAAACAGATTGACATGGTCTACAACCAAGGTCTGGCGAAGGAGAATATAATGTCTTAACAGCTGAACAACATGTACGGTAGCTAAAGCAAGATTCTCGACATGAGAATAACAAATCTCTGGGTCAGTAAGGTTCTAGCTCAGATAGTATATCGCATGCTCTTAGAGCTCCTCATCCTCTTGAACCAAAACCATACCAATCGTCTCCATGGACATGGCCACATAAAGTATAAAATCACGGCTATAGTCCGGGGGACTAATCATCGAGGCCGATGCTAGGGCTTGCTTGAGTGCATCAAAGGACTCCTAGGCTCGCTCATCTCAATAAAAGGTGGTGTCCTTCTTCAATAGATGCATGAAGCCTCTAGTTAAATTGGAAAAATTGACACCAAATATCCATAAGAAGTTTGCCATGCCTTGCAAAAATTGAAGATGACGAATATTCTTCGGGGGAGACAACTGAAGTATTTCCTCAACCTTCAAAGGGTCGACTCTTATACCCTCTTTAGAAACGATGAATCCTAACAAACAACCCAACTTCACACAAAATATGCACTTGTGAGGATTTAACCTAAACAAATAGTGCTGACATCTTTCGAATACCAATCTCAAGCAATAGGGATGACGCATTCTCATACAAGAATGAGCAGCAAGGTCATCCAAAAATACTTCAATAATGGACTTGAGATCGTGGAAGATCAAGGTCATTGCCTACTGAAATGTAGCTTTGGAGTTTTTAAGGCTGAAAGGCATTTTTTGATATGCAAAAGTTCCCCAAGGACAAATAAATGTAGTCTTATGTTGGTCCTCAGGTTTAATTTGTATCTGATTATATCCAGAAAACCCATCCATAAAGGAAAAAACCTTGCTACCCACACACTCATCCAAAATCTGATCAATAAATGGTGTGGGGAAATTGTCTTTAGGATAGGCACATTTCAAATTGTGGAAATTAGTACATATGCAGATCGCTCCCTGCTTCTTATCCACCGAAACAGGGTTTGAAACCCACTCCGTCAAGGGAATGGGATAGATAAAACAGACTTTTAACAACTTTTCTATCTATGCCTTAATCGCGGGTGATTTCCTAGGATTCACGGCACACAAGCGTTGTCGAATAGGCTTAGCATTGGGATAAGTCTTAA
The DNA here is from genome assembly GCA_001517045.1 of Pseudotsuga menziesii. Taxonomy (NCBI): domain Eukaryota; kingdom Viridiplantae; phylum Streptophyta; class Pinopsida; order Pinales; family Pinaceae; genus Pseudotsuga; species Pseudotsuga menziesii. The sequence continues at coordinate 268,507 of LPNX010271120.1, read as the reverse complement.
TCTCATGCTCGATAATACGAGGGTCGATACCTGGCATTCATTGTAATACCAAGAAAATATATCACATAATTCTTTAAATAGCTCGGTGTATTCTTGAATCTTAGCATGGGAACATTCCACCCAATATAAACATTCTCTATCCTGCCAGGATCTCGAGAGATATTGATAGGAATCATTGAAGATATGTTTGCCATGTTTCCATCAGCGATCAGACCAGAAGAGCTTAATGGAACCATAGGAATACCAACTCTCTCACTAAGAACTGCCCTAAAGTCCTCACGCTCTAAGCGGTCAAGCTCAGGAAGAAAGTAAGATCTATGATGGAGTTCCTCCCATGGTGGCTCAACTCCTGACATAGCCTCAATAATCACTTCATATGAAGGGTAAACTATATCAAGGCAGTCATGCACATGAGAATATTGCACTGCCCATGCCGATAGCACATAAGGGTCCTCCTCCTCTATCTGCGAAGATGAAGGACTACGATCTGCAACACATTTGAGATTAGCTTGATAAGCTATCATAGTTGCAGGCAATGGCACATCTATCACGGTGGGTTCACTCGGGGTACTCGGTGTAGGAAGAATCCAAGGATATTCCATATGACTCATGCAAAAATACACCAATCTCATAGATGTTGAAGCCTCACCGGAACTAGACCCTATCATAAGGATCGGTGCAGGACAACTAAAGCTTCCCATGAGGGATGGATACATGCCTACACCCACACTCCCAGTTACCGGCTGAGAGTGTTCAACGATCGGGATCGAAGCTCCCAAAGATGTGGTAACAGGTGGATTCTTGAATGTCATTTGATCAATCGTGACTATCTTCCCATTAAATGGAAAGCATACAATGCAAAATAGGGAAGAAGCAACAACTTGCATACTGTACATCAAATTCTGACCCAGCAAGAGATTGTAGTCAAGGGGTGCATCAACCACCTTGACCTCTATCGCAACGGTCTTTCCTCCTAAACGGACTTTAAGCAAAGGAAGGATGTCGTGCGGTCTAAATGATCTCCCATCGAACACAGTTAACATGGTTTCTGATTTAGACAGCTCAGGGGAACCTAAACCCTTCTAACATGATAAAGACATCACAGAAGTGGCAGTGCCTTTGTCAATAACAGTACGCTTGATGGTAATATTAAGACATTCTATGTGAATTGAAAGAGACACATAGTAAGGCAAGTAAGGTTGAAGTCCTACAGTTTCAAATTTAATCATAGAGGAAGAATCATCATCATTCACACCAAGGGCAGAAAGCAACGCCTTCCTTTGCGAAGGACAACTCTGAAGCACTTCCAATGCAGACATCGCACAAGGAGTATGGCCCAAATCCTCGACAACTGAATAGTTATGGGTGGCTTGGGCATTAGGATTTTGCCCCGAATGCTTAAGGAGTCCTTTAGGAATGCGAGGTGCAACTTCAGGTTTATCCATAGGTTTCTCATACACAAAGGGGACCTTGGTGGATTAGGTTCCTTTCCTGGGCTGGGTTGTGACGAACCATAGTATTTCGCATGTGTCACAACTTTCATAGCACATACCATGTTAATGCAACCATTACCACTACCCTTCGGCAGATCTTGATCACCACCAGACTAGCCATGGGACCTCGAGTTCATATTTTGATTGTAAGGTAAAGGGTTAGTTAGCACAGCTGGGCCCTGTGCCAAGAATCTCAAGGATTCATTAATACAAGGGCACAAGTAAGTGAGGTGATCGTCCTTACATAACTTGCAATGGAACTTAACCTTACGTTTAGCTTTCTTGTCCCCCCCAGCATTACAACTATTCTTGTCATTATTATTATCATTCTCATTCTTATTCCCACCCTTACAATTATTCTTACTTTTTTTTCTATCCTGCCCGGGCTACTGGTTACCCTTTTGGTCCGATAATTGCATTGAAAGTACACTCACCGTTTGGGCGGGTTGAGATGAAGCCAAAGCTTGTCCCAAAGTATATTGGTTGATTGAAAATTGACTCACTTGTTTTACAACTGAATCTGTAGGTTTTGCACTTGTACAACCAACAATGCCATTGGCATGTGGTCCAGGTTTGACTTTGGGGTCGAAACTAGAATGTAGAGCATTGGGAATAATTTCATATAACAAACTAGACTGAGCATAAATCAAGTTTAGTTCCTGCACCCTAAAAATCACTTGTTCCTCATTCTGCACTCTAGATGTAGAAACATAGTTCACTATATACGGCAATAACGACTTAAGGAACCATTCAAGGAGGAAATCTGACGGTATAAAGGCTTTAATTAACCTCTTCTGTCTACGCCATTCTTGAATATGATCCAATATATGTGTGGCTTCATCCTGCCAAAATGTCGACAAGATTTCAGTACTGACGTCATAACGCACTGGTAGCTGGAAGTGGTTAAGAAAAGTCCTCGCTAGGTCATCAAACAAAGCAAACGCCCCCCTAAGTAGCTCTATATACCATTTCGTGGTAGGTCCTGTAAGGGTGTGTTGAAATAGTTGTAAACAGACGAAGTCCTGGTGTAAGGAATTCAAAGAGCACCATAGGTGAAAGGTAGTAACATGTTTTCTTGGATCCTCTCCCTATTTTCCCTCAAACTTAGGTATGTCCGAGAGAAGCTTAGTAGGGATAGCTGGCCAAGTCGGGTCATGACCTATAGGATCGTTCGTAAATCTCGACAAGTCAGGAAGATTCAGTGTCGCAAGGAAAGGGAGCCTAGGATGATGAGGTCAATGGACCGCTCCCTGATAGGTCTGATTCACATAGGTTTGATTACCACCATGGCCTTGGCCATAGTTCCCTCCTCCTGTTTGACCTGTATAGGGTGGCATGGAAGCACCGTAGTGTGGTGGACCTTGACTATTAGGAGCTACAAAGCTGTAATTTGGAGAGTAAGCAGGTTGTTGATACCCACCCCCATGAGGTGAAGAACCCTGTCCATACTGCATCCCATAATAGGGTCCATAAGTCAGCGCATGAGATGTCCCATGAGACACTCCATAAGTAGGAACATACGCTCCAGAAGTAGGAAGTAGGAATGTGACCTCTAGAAATATGAGCATGACCTCCCAAAACAACGGGTGATACATGAAGCTGAGACACAACCGGTCTAGTAACCACAGTACGGACATAACTCATAGCAACTTTTCAGCCCGAAGGACCATGTGAATAAGGTGGAGGGTGAACATTTGAATAACTAGGGATAGAGGACGGAGGGGTCTATGTAATTATGTATGTACTATTCCCTATAGTCACTCATCTTGGATTTGGTATTCTAATAGGATCACTTACCCTAGACCTAGGAGGAATATGTGATGTAACTTCCACCACTTGAATGGAAGGTGAAATGTGACTAGTGCTCCCAAACCTCTCCACATGGTAAGGAATTAGAGTGCCCCCAGGCATAGTGTTAGGATCGAACTCAGATTTTACATGAAATTCCAAATCATGTGTGGGAAAACCAAACATACCATAACTACCATAACTAGTGCTCGTGGGTTCAAAATGAGTCTCTGCATCCTCCAACATTCCATACCGGTAATGCGCCAATGGGGAATCAACCCTAGATTGAGTAGGTCTATCTTGAAAGGTTCCTATCTCAAAAATCATAGGACCTAACTCATCCAAGTCGGATGAAGGATCGTAGGTAGGAGTAAAATCCCCATCTTCCACTTGAATGGGAGAAGGTGGTTCAGGAATACCTTCTATATGGTCTCCCATGGTGTGTGAATCAATGTGCGAAGTATTCTACCTAGACTATGTAGGTCTCTCTCCAAAAGGAGGAGGAGATGTAGAAGGTGGAATTTCTACTAAATGACGAGAATGACGAGGAGTTGCACTTGAATCCACAATGACTCAAAAAGTAGAAAATACTCTCTATTTATGCAAACCCTAGGAAAGCTATCGTGCACAGAGCAATCACCAATAAAATCTAAAGCCAAATGCAAGCAATCAAGGGAAGGATAAGTGAGCTCCCGAATGAAGCATGTATGTCTCACCTAGGAGAGTCTTGAGACTCCCATACACAACAAGCGGAGGTATGTAACCAATTATTGTGGCCCTCAGCTTCAACGCGTAAAGTGACTATGCTGTCCGACCCCAACTTGGCTCGGACAGCCGCAGAATAACCCTTGCAAAGTACCCCCTCGATATCCTAGCTAAGGCCACTAAGGTCACCTAAATATAATCAATGCTCAGGTGGACAGTCACAGGCGGGATTGATCGTATGGGCAAGGTAGCAAAGCCTGAAACTCTCGAAAGAGCCCCCAGATACGAATACAATCTTGGAAATATCTTCGGTGCTACTCAGTTATGACTAGGGGTCATCCCAATCAATAACCACTCACACTGCCTCATGCTTAACTCCATTTTGAGAGGAGGATCCTGAGAAACACTGGTTATACCAAGGATTTAACACACTGACCAAGACAGACACATACATGTTGTTGTTTAGTGGTCTTGGAGAATTTACTCATAATGAACTATTGCAAGACCCTAAAACCTAATCTTGTTGGTGCACCCTATAAAATAAAAGAGTGTAGTTCATTTTAATTAAGCATTGATTTTAATTGGCTTTATTACTCAAAAGAGGGACATGGCCATGCAACTAATGGTGCTATGACACAACATGAAGTAAAATGCACACCTAACAATCAATGCAAATGCATTGTGTCCATGAAAACAGGCTATGCCACTACGTGAAATGCACAATTTTTCTTCAAATGATGAATGCAAGCTTTCCTATATGAAATCCTGACTAATACTCCAAAGCAAATCTAGTGTAAGTACAATGCAAAATGAAAAATGCAATGCATGATGATAAGCAAATATTTTTAGATTTTTTGAAATAAAATGAGATGCAAAAAGAAAAATAATGATTCTACAACCCCCGGACTCTACAAGCACACTCAAAAAACACTCAAGCAAAGCACTAAGGTAAAAGAAATCTAATGCACTAATCCCAAACAAAAAATAAAAAAATTCCATGACAAGAACCTTGTTAAAAAAAATTTAGCCTAAAAAAATGTCTCTGGTCAGAAACAGAGGTATAAATAAACTCAAGCAGTGTCAAAGGAGACTCAGCAATCATCAAAATTCACCCAACAACCATTTAACTTCCACTAAAAGGCAAAACTAAGGGCATACGTGACTATTCGCAGTAAACCCACGTGTATACGCGACCGTGAGTTAAAAACTCCTGTACAGGAAGAAAGGTGCATAAAAATCAAGGCAAACAGACAAGCTCAGACAAACTTCACACCAATGAGACACTACCAAGAAAACATGCCCCTAGACCCGACACAAAAACAAGAGAGAAAGAGAAATTCAAATTCATTGAATGCCGATAGAAAACCCCCAAAGGACAACTACTAGGAATTCCCCAGTGGAGTTGCCAATTCTGTTATGGAGAGAAATTCCTATGGCTTGGGGTACCACAACAGATATCGTGACTCCAGAAATCAATCCTTTCCAATATGCAATATGAATTAAATGTGTAACACTAAAGGATCAGACCTCGTACCTTATTCTGGACGGTTGAAGTAGATCCCCATTGAGATTTCCAATTTCAGCTTGAATCGATAAATTACTTCCTCAACAACAAGTAAACAATACAAGCATACTATATATCATGGTGTTAGATCTATTCTAGCATATATGATAAACAATGTATAAGCATTTGAAATCATCCCATGGATAAAATATTCATTCAAACACACGTTATTGGATAGGAAAAGATATTTCTATTAATATAAATCAGATATTACAATAGATACAACCTTTGTCAACACGTCTGCGAATCAGAGAAACTGAATCCCCCACTTGGGCATCCACCTCCTCAATCCTCCATCTCTTGATAGCAAGCTCACAAGAAAAAGGTAATCTTGGGAAGAACACAAAAGTGCTCCAAGGGACAAAGGGATGCAGACTCAAGCATAAGTTTCGACAACAATGGACTATAGTTTCTTTGCTCTCAATTCTCTCATATGTCTTCAATGTACCATAGAGTTCCTTATATAGATTTTCAAAGGGGTAATGAAAGGTTGAATCTGAGCGATCTCAAGGCATAGGGTAGGCCAGGAGTCAAGTGAGTTAGATCCATGTCAAGGAAAACTCCAAAAGGATTTGTATTTTGTACACATCCCGATGTACACAGTTTTAGGGGTTAAGCCCATGTATATACATGATTAAGGGTTTAAAAGTTGTGTGTATCATTTTTCACATGTTTTTAGGGATGGTCAAGGAAACATCAAAGGACAAAAAATGGTCCACAGGGTCTAAGGAGTCTACAGAGGGACAAGGGAAGGCCATACAAAGTGTGATTCACTTAGAGTGGTAAAATCAGCTATAACAGGTACACCCAAACCCCAACCGCAGTCGCAACACCAACCGCAGCCATAGCACCATCAGCAGTCATAGCTCCATCCACAGCCATAGATCCATCCACAGCCAAAACCCCATCCATAGCCACAACCTCAGTTACCATGGAAACAATGGGGTTCATCCCCACTCAACATGATCCTTTTCCTTTTCCTACCATCCAGGATCGTGAGTAAGTCTATCTTGGCAACCTGCAATTTACAGGATTTCACACTTGGAGTTCCTGTGTGGTACCATGAACCACCTACTCCACCTCTGAGGCCCTAGTATGATGTCCATCCAATTGAGATGATTTTTCACCTACCTCCACATCCATCAAAGACTCCTCCCATCTCCAAGCCTGCCCCTCTTCCTCCAACAGAGTCTGGGGACAAGGCCACCAAAACCACAACCAATACCATTTACATGATCACTAGCACCAGTATTCCTTCCATTTCATTGGCCATGGAAGGTCCACCTAATCTACCCTGGCACCAATTACACGATGACAGGGAGATTTATAAGAACACCTCTGGTTTTACCCCATTCCCTTTAAACCATAGTGTGGAATCGGTTCTTCCCATAAAAGACCAGATTTCGTCACCCCGCCTTGCAAACGACCTTCGTCTCAACAAGGGGGCATACCTCTTTGCTGACTAAGATGGTCACCTCTTGAAGAAGCCTTGCAACAAGATCCACCTCAAGAGAGTCTATTCCTAATAAAACCACTATGAATCACTTATAGCATAGTTTTTTCTTTTTTTTTTGCATCGTTTTTACCACAAGTAGGTGACCCCCTCAAGTAATAGCTATAGACGTAAGAATATCCCCACTAGAGAGTGAAAAACTATAACACCCTAGTTTTGACCCCATTTGCATGATACATATATTGTAAATAATCATGGTGCAGAGCTAAAGGCAAAGGCCCCACCATCGATTTGGTTATGTAATATTTTAGATAGAAATTGTCACCGATGGTATATCAGGACTGTTGATGTATTTGTAACTTTAGAATGTATTCATCTATGTATCTTACGGTATTTTAACCCGATGCTTATTCCAGGATGTATATATAATGTAATTGAGTCATGTTGTCATTCCCTGATGTTCTGATCGAGAAGATCAATAATGTAAACAAGTCATGTCAAGTCATTGTGGGTAACCCTCCGATTGTCTAAGGCTTAATGTCCCCATAGTTCCGAGGCACTAGGGTTATTAGACTCTCCTAGTAGAGGTCGAACCTGGTAGGGTTTTAGTCATGTTAGGATTAGTATAAATAGAGAACTGGAGTCTCTATTCATCACACAACTCATCGACACTCAAGTGTAACACATAGTTGAGGAAGGAGAAGACACTGGGGCTAGATAAGAAGAAGGTTACCGCTATAGGGAGATCACTTACTATTTTGGGATTTTACTATTTTGGTGTTGATTCTATCTCTGAGGAAGTTGTGGGGTTTTCTCCATTTATGGTTTCCCCAAGGAAAAACACTGTGTTCATTGTCTCTTGTGTTTGATTGATGTACTTGTTATTCTCTCAGTTAAAGATCCTAATAATGCTAGCTTAATGTTGAAAAACTAACATGGAATTAGAGCTGACCTAAGAAGAAGACACTGGGCAGCTGCAGGAACTAGGGATTCCTATTTTGTGGATATTCCTCCACATATTTTCAGCAAACGTAAGGTGGAATAACTCTCCTCCTTAGGGCGCATCTGTCTGTCGAAGAAAAATCCAATTCTGAGGTTTTTCAGTTTTGGACCTGACACTACTGCCAAAAATTAGGGGTTTTCACTGAAGAGGAATTTTTCAGTGAGCCTAGGCCTGGATTGATCTCCTCCCCAAAATCAAAGTTAGGGAAAAATTTCAAGGCATTTGGGTGGACATATCTCCAAAAAAGAAAAATCTTAATTTTCTCCTATTCCAGTACTGCGGGATTTCAGCTCCAAATCCAAATTTGACATCTTGACCTGGTGAGATATAAATATTTTGTATTTCCATTTGAGGTTCTCAGTTTAAGATGTCTCATCATACCAAGCTTGATGAAAATCTTGAGGGAGCTGATAACTGCTAAGCCTGGAAGTATAGGATCTCCCTGGTCCTGGAAGAAAATGAGTTAGACTCGTACATCCATGAGGAGGTCCAGTTCCAGAGGGAGATGAGGAAAAGGAATTACATAAGAAGAAGATGGTTATGGAAAAGAGGATCATTGATGATTCTATCAAGGATCACCTTATACCTTATGTGTCCTCTCTCAAGACACCTAAAGCTATGTTTGATGCCCTAACCAAATTGTTTGAAGGGAAGAACATAAACTAGAAGATGACTCTAAGGAATCAACTGAAGAATGTGAATATTCAAAATGCAAAGAGCATCCAGTCTTACTTCACAAGGGTTTCTCAGATCAAGGAACAACTAGAAGCTATAGATGAAGAAGTGGAGAATGCATAGATTGTGATGACAACACTGAATGGACTTCCTAGGTCATGGGATTCTTTCATCCAAGGAATTTGTGCCAGAAAGAAGTTAGTCAAATTCAGCAGACTATGGGAAGAATGTTATCAAGAAGAAGCATGGATAGCAGCTCGAGAAGAGAAGATGGGAAGTGAAGATCAAGCTCTCACAGTTCACTCCAAGAAAGGTGTAAGAATATCTCATTACTCTAAAGGTTAGGATCCTCATCATAGAGATAACATTAGAAGGGACCTATCGAAATTGAGATGTTATACATGTGATGAAAGAGGATACTTCGCAAAAGACTGTCCTAAGAACAAGGGTCACTCTCATAAGAATAAGGGGAAAAAAAGAAGACATCATGCTCATGCTACAGAGGATGATGAACCCTCCAAGAAAAGAACCAGATATGAAAGTCAAGATTCTTGTTGGAGCAGGGTCCCGTAGCTACAGGAAAAGTTGTTGTATCGGGACAAGGAAGTCAAAGAGAACAGTACCTGATCGGTCGAGAAGAGAGAGCTCAACCACTGCACTTAAGGTAGTGGAAAAGAAAGGAGGGCTCAGCTACCCTCATAAATGGAAAAGGAGCAATGGCATGAGGTATTGAAGACAAAGGATAGAAGGAAGCAGCGCCCATACCCATGATCAGCGTGGAAGACTGCAGAAAGCTGTGGTGTGAAGGAAAGCAACAGCTCAAAGTACAAACATGCTGAATTTCACAGTTAGGGTTTTTGGGTTACTATTAGGAAAGGCCCACAGTTTTGTAATGGTGAGACCTTCGAGCCTCCTATATAAACATGTATTTTGTATTGATAAAGGTTATCTATTCAAACAATTAACTAGTCAACTAGTCAGTTGATCTGTTAGCTCATAGACAGCTGTACTGTAAGAGTTGAGCTCTGGTTTTGTATTAGACCTGTAGTTATCTTACTGTAACCAGCAGCTGGCTCCTTGAGTATGAATGTAACAATCCGCAGGGATTGAGAGAGAGAGAGAGAGAGGAAGAGTATATTGTAAGAGAAGCAATATAAGAAGAGAAGATATCTAAGAGAGAAGGGCTCTTGGTTGTGTGCACGGAGTTTCCCAGAAGATGTCAGCTACATATGAGGTTGCAACGGAACTGTGTTACTCTCTCAAGATATAATATATAACCAGTTCCCATGGATGTAGCTTTCCCCCTGGAGGTGAACCACATAAAATAAGTGTGTTGTGTGACTGTTTCATATGATTGTGTTTACTTATTTGCTATCTGTTATTCATTACATGAACTTTACTATCAGTTAATGAATGTATGTATGCTATCTGTTAGTTTACATTAGCTTAGAAGGTTAAACTGTGCGTTGAATCCGTTAAGTATTCTGTGTATGAGTTTACCAGTGCCTGGTTCATGACAGTTAAACAGTTATAGTGTTAAGTAACTTATGTATACAAGTCAGCAAGATTGTGCATAGTTGATGTTAAGCATATTCGACTGTAGAAGTCTAAGTGAGGCTGTTTAAATCAGCTAGTACACCTAAGGGAGAAATCCTTTAGACCTGGTGATTTGTTGGGTATATTAAGTATTTCCATAGGAGATATCGCGATGTAGGAAGGTGATATCGCACTGTCGTAGAAGCTACGGTGTGAGGTATTGCAGGGTAAGAGTTAAGCAGAGGAGATAGTTTGCGCATCATCCTGGAAGCTGCGGTGCACTAAGAGCCAGTCCTCTACCAGAGTCAGCAGACAAGAGAGAAAAAACCCCTCGCAGAGAGGCCCCACTGGATAAGAAGAGAAAAGAACCACTAGGATGCTGTAGGACCTAGTTGAGGACACTTGAGTCTTCAGCCAACCCATCTAAGATCACTTTGGGTGAGACTCCAGGCCGCTCTATGGTCTGTCGCTGAAAGGGCCAGTGAGCTAGGGGTTTTGTTGGTACATTAAAGTAAACCTGGGTCTACCCCAGATAACCAACAAATGGTTCTGTTGCCAGTTTTGAACAAAATGAAGATCTAATGTTCTGTTGGCATCCTACTAAAGAAGAAATCAACCAGTGGGTTGGGTCTACAGAAAGAGAATTTTCTGCGACAGAAAATAAGAGTCCTACGTTGAGTACAGAGGATTGGTTACAAAACAATATCTTCACAGACCTGCATACGATATTTTTTTGCGACCTATGGAAATGAGTTGTACGACTGGTTATCTAAGTTGACTGATAAGCATATATTCAAGCAGAAAAGAAACATCATGTGGACACCAGAGCTGATTCACACCGTGAAGAGCATAGATAACCCCATTTCGCGGGCAGTAGACTTCTGGCTTGCGAGTGTGCTAGAAGGATTCATTACAGAGTTTTTCATTGATCAAAGAAAGAGTTTCAATGAAAAAGAGAGGTAATTCTTCAAAGGATATCACGCTAAGTACCTAAACTCTTTACATTTGTCTCTTAAGATGTTATTACATGAAAAAGGAGTACTCGATATAGTCTCAGATGAATAAGTTAAGAAAGTGTAATGTCACAAGAGTTTGAGAGTGATTTTAATGAAATTGGATGTACACGTAGTGGTAAGAAATATAAAGTAGATTTCATATCTTCTCTCTTTGAGAATAGTTCAGACAATACTAGAGAACATAGTCAAAGTGATAGAGAAAGACCAGCAGGGAGTATCCCTTACCACCCGTATACCCCACAGAAAGTAACTAGGACTCAGAACAATCCCATAGGAACTACATCTAGTAGTTCACATACAGTACATACTAATACTACATCACCTACGTCTACACTGTCGAGTGGTATTAACACAGCAAATTAGAACCCACCACGTAGAAACATAATGGGGGATGACATGAAGTTACCTACCTTTAAGGGTACAGGGGCAGAATACCCAGAACAACATTGGTTCCTATGTGAAGCTATATGGACCATTAAAGGAATCCAAGATGATAATATTAAACTGGTACAGTTGGCCACTACACTTAGGGATAGAGCTTTAACATGGTATATGAAGCATACCTCAGCGCAGATCAGAACACTTGTACAGGTCAGGACCACCATGATCAAAGAATTTAAGAAACCCAAGTCTAAGTCGCAGTGTATCACAGAGCTTAAAGACATCAAACAATTACCCTCAGAGTCAGTATGGGACTTTGATCATAAATTCAAAGCCCTGATAGACCAAGTTAGCTTTGAGTTTGCACCGGATCAGCATAAGGAATGGTTCATCACAGCGCTACTCCCGCATATCATACTGCCACTGATGCAGCAGAAAATCCATACACAGGATGACGTGTTGGCGATGGAAATGAAACTAGAGGATTCACCTCTATATGAGACTAGTATAGGTATGACAAACCTGCAAAACCAGTTAGCTAATCTCACCTTACAGTTACATGAGATTAGAAAAGGAAAAGAGATTGCACAAGAACTATGGTGTACCGAGTGTAAAGGACAGGGCCATACTAAGGATAACTGTCCAGTATTTGTTGAATATTTAGCAAGTGGGGCTCCTAACCCCTTAGCACAAAATCAAGGGCCATGGTGTGAACTCTGCAAAACAAGAGGACATAGACCTTAGGAATGCCCTTTACTTCAGAAGTATGTAGAGACCCCTAATAACTTATACTGCAGCTTCTGTAAGTCCGTTGGACATGATGAAAATAACTGCAGAGCTTATGATCTTATGGTCGAGAGAAAGCATGACTTCTACAGAGTCCAAACAGAGACACCAGGTCCAGCAGCAGGACCACAGCATGAATCGGCTCATGTTGACCGTGTAGGAGGATTCAGAGGAAGAGGTCGTGGAGAGGCTTTGGCCATGGCTGTGGACCGATTACTTGTTATAATTGTGGATTTATAGGACATTATGCTAGGGATTGTCAGAACCCTACTACAACATGTAACTATTGCAAGTCCTATGACCACACTATAGAAGAATGTCCTATATTGATATCCAAGATCAAGGAACCTAATCCAGCAGTACACCAGAACATTCAGCTTATTGCTGCTGAGCAGAAAGAACCAAAACCAAGAGTCAACAGTGTGACTCACAGCGGTGCTTCTACTAGTAGAACATCGCAGGATGATGAAAAGAACACAGGTTCGGAGTGGGTGCATAAAGAAACTAATAAATCAACACCACTTGACCTACACAAGAATAAAGAAACATGCCAAAAATCTCAAACTTTATTTAATGACCCTACACCATCAGGATCGTAGGTACTGCTGTGCAGGAGCATACCATAGCAAACACCTTGTGGCATTAGTCCTGTGCAGATATCGTAGGCTACCACATCGGGAAGGTGCGAAGAGGATGAGTCAATAGGAAGTGTACAATCCTTCCTGCAGAGTTTCTTGAAACTCGTGAGCAACGAAAAAGCTATCGGAGAGCTTTAGTGCATCATAGATCAGTGTCAGCCATCTTCTTCCATGAGCAGTGCGCAACGTGCTGTTCATAATATTATGGGACATACAAGAACAGGAAGAGAGATGAGACTCACAGCACAAGTTGGAGAATTTGAAATGGATGAGGTAATCCTAGATTTAGGATCGGAAGTTAATGTTCTGACTAAGAAGACATGGGAACAGATGGGTAGCCCTAAGTTAGCCAGATCGCCTATCCATTTGCGCTTAGCCAATTAGCAGCGGGTATCGCCACTGGGCCGATTACCACAAGTGCCAGTTGTCATTGATGGAGTTCACAGCTTTGCAGACTTTGAAGTTATAGAAATCATTGGAAATAGTAGACCATATCCAGCTCTACTAGGTATTGATTGGGAAATCGATAACATGGCTGTTATTGACTAAAAGAAAAGACAAATGACCTTTGAGGATACACAGATCTGGGTCATCGCACCGTTGGATCCTTTCCAGGGTCCTAGATATATTGAACCTATACGAGTAGAGAAAGAGGTACATAATATGGAGAGCCTCTATCAGATGACAGCTAATCAGAGTGATTACATCAATTCGACCGCAGAAGGAAACATTAGTTGGCGATGCGACAACTCATCTGCATTAGACTCGGACGTTGGTCTAGAGAACTGGTAGAACAGACTTTATGAAGTCTCAGCTTGCAGATGTGCGTTTATGACTAAGTCATTGCGATGGATTGGTGTAGAGATTAAGGATATCCCATTGTTTAATGGCTTAGTGGATGTCAATGACTTCTTACACCAGTTTGAACAAGAAATTCCTCATGAGTAGAGGATGTCAGCTATTGACCTTGCAGTAAGAGCCACACTTGCAAGATGGTGGCATGCACATAAAGATAATATTGCATCATGGGATGATTTCAAGAGATTGATGGCGTTCAGATTCTCTAATGACAAGGAGTGTCTCCAGCAGAAATACACAGGAGAAAGTGACCCCAGGTCACATATTCAGAGTTGTGAACAGAATTGGTCAAACATTCCAGAGGATGAATGGGTTCACCTATTCATTCATACCTTAGACACAGTTCCAAGGAAATGGTACACTGAGACAGAATTGTGCAGAGGAACTGCTACATGGCCACTTATGATAGATAGATTTGAACTCACTTTTGCTTTTGAATCTGAGTATCCAAGCATTGATTAGGCCCTAGATATTTTCAAGACTAAGATATTTGAAGACCATACCCTATGAGTTTCTGCTCAACCTGATTGGGCTATCCATCTAGAATATGCGCTCGAGTGTTACAACTTCATAGCAGAGCCAGATGATGATGAAGAGAATCCTCATAGTATTAACATTCCAGAGTCAGAAGGGACTCGCGATGTTGATGGACCGAAGCTAGAGATTCCAGCTATCACAGACCCTATCAAGATTAGAAAGATCAACATTGGCACAAAAGCATAACCAAAGTTTGCCTCTATTGGAGACTATTGGGATGATAAAACGGTAGGACACATTGCAGATCTATTACATGACTACCAGGACTTATTTCCCACCAAGTTTACAGAAATGAAGGGAATAGTAGGAGACTTGGGAGTAATGAGGATACCTTTGAAAGAGGATGCTAGGCCAGTAAAGTAGCGTCCATACAGATTAAATCCTCGGTATAAATAAAAAGTTAAGGATGAGATCGATAAGATGCTAATATCAGACATCATTGAGCCCATGGAAGAGAGCGAATGGGTTAGTCCCATGGTCATGCAAGAAAAGAAAACCAAAGGAGAAATCAGAATTTGTGTCGATTTGCGTAAACTCAATGATGCATCACTTCATGACCCATTTTCGACACCTTTTACTGATGAAGTGTTAGACAATGTGGGAGGATAGGAGGCCTACTCCTTCATTGATAGATTTTCAGGCTATCACCAGATCAGAATCCATCCAAAGGATCACCATAAGACCACCTTTACGACAGAATGTGGCTCATTCCAGTATACGGTAATGCCCTTTGGTCTTAAAAATGCACCAGCTATTTTTTCAAGAGTAGTAGTTGATGTATTTAAGGAATACATCCATAAGTTCTTAGAAGTCTATTTTGATGATTGGATTGTATTTGGATTGATCGGCAAACATATAGGAGATTTAAGGCTCGTGTTAGAGAAATGTAGGCAATATCAGATTTCTCTTAACTTGAAGAAATGTATATTTTGTGCGCCATTTGGTATTTTGTTGGGTCATATTGTTTGCAGATAAGGCTTGATGGTAGATCCTGCAAAGATTTCCATCATTGTAAATCTCCTAGCACCCAACTCAGTCAAACAATTGAGGACAATACTTGGTCATACCGGTTACTATAGAAAATTCATCAAAGGTTATGCAAAGATCACAACACCTATGGAAAAGCTATTGAAGAAAGACGTGGAATTCCTGTGGAATGAGGAATGCCAGCACAGCCTAGATGAGCTTAAAGAAAAGATGGTGATAGCACCCATATTAGTATTTCCAGATTGGAACAAGCCATTCCATGTACATGTGGATGCATCTGGCATCGCACTAGGGATTGTCTTAACCCAACCAGGAGAAGGGGGTATCGATCACCCTATCACATATTCAAGCAGAAAGTTATCCACTGTAGAAAAGAAATACACCACTACAGAAAGAGAAGGATTAGCTATGGTGTATGCTCTACAGAAGTTCAGACACTACCTGTTGGGTGCCCCATTCAAGATGTTCACTGACCATTCTGATTTAAAGTACTTGGTCAATAAGCCAGTATTAGGAGGAAGGATTTGTAGGTGGTTACTCCTCTTTCAGGAGTATGACTTTGAAATTATTGTAAAATTGGGGAGATTAAATGCTAGACCTGATCATCTATCGTGAATAGACTCAGGAGAAGAACCAAATAATTTAGAGGATAATTTTCCAGATGCGCAACTGTTCTCTATCCAGATCGCAGATGAGTACTACACTGATATCATTCACTTTCTCACTACAGGGTGGGCACCTATTGAGTTTACTAAGCAACAAAAGAAATAGTTAGTTGTCAAAGCAGCATACTTCACTTTGATCGTAGGACAGTTATACAAGCTAGGTCCAGATGAAGTCCTGCGCAGATGTGTTATGCCACACGAGAAAGAGGCCATTATCAGAGAAGCACATTCAGGTACCACAGGAGGTCATTTTGTAGGAAAGTTGACTGCGCAGAAAATTCTGATTGCAGGATTATGGTGGCCTACTTTGCACAAAGACACCAAGGAGTTTTGCAGATGCTGCGATATCTGCCAGAGGGTAGGAAAACCTTCGCGAAGAGATGAAATGCCACTGCGACCCCAGATTACACTGTGAGCATTTGAAAAGTGGGCTATAGACTTTGTGGGTCCTATCAACCCACCAGGAAAACAAACTGGTGCGAGATACATCATTACAGGAATAGAATACCTCACCAGATGGGCAGAGGCAAAAGTAATAAGGAATTGTGATGCTGCTACAACTGCATAGTTCATTTTTGAAAGTATCATAACTAGATTTGGATGTCCATTAATTTTGATGAGTGATCAAGGCACACATTTCCTGAACTGCACGATTCAGGCCTTGACCGAGGAATTCTAGATATAGCACCATAAGAGCACTCCCTACCACCCACAAGCTAATGGTACGGAAGAGGCCTTTAACAAGATTCTAGAAAATGCTCTTACTAAGATCTGTAACAGTGAAATAAATGATTGGGACCTCAGGGTTAATGCTGTATTATGGGCTTATAGGACTACATGCAAGAAACTTACAGTACACACACCTGTCATCTTGGTGTATGGACAAGAGGCTGTTATGCCTATGGAATATATTATTCCCAGTTTGAGAGTTGCTCAGATTACCGATATGGCTGATATAGAGACGATGAATGAAAGACTAGCGCAGCTTCCTGCCATAGAAGAAGACAGATTCATCACAGGATTCCATCAAAAAGTGCAGAAGGCATGAGAAAAAGCTTGGCATGACAGGAACATCAAGAGTAAGAGTTTTCAGATTGGATACCTAGTGCTCCTTTATGACAGTAAGTTTGTTAAATTTCCAGGGAAGTTCAAAACACATTGGTTGGGGCCATATCAGATTCAGTATGTTATAGAAGGAGGTGTCGTTCAGCTCAACAAACTGAACGGGGATCTTCTTCCTACCTTTATTAATGGCAGTAGACTTAAGCTCTATAGTGATAGCCACTCCACCTCTTATCCCTAACCCAAACAGTTTATGTAAGTGTAGATGTCCAGTGTAGTTGAAAGGAGGCATCACACCGGTAATTAGTCTACACCAGCAGGTAAAAAGTTCTAAGTAGTCTAAGTATAAGGAATCACATGAGGAAAGTTTACTTTGCACAATTCATAGGATGCTTGCGGAGTTTTGAAAAAAAAATCTTCTTTGAAACACGTTGGTTCAGAATGATGCGGTTGAGCAGAAGGTCAAGGAGTTCACTACAAGAAAGAGTGAAATTGATGACATAGAAGACGCCATCATTAGTCAAGCTATGATTGAAATGTCACAAGAGTGTGTCGAAACTATGAATACTGAAGTCGCAGGACTCAGAGAGAAATTCGCAAGGACTTCGCAGGAAGCCAAGGAGAAGCTACAGCAAGAGAAATCAATTGTTAGTGGCTCAGGGACGAGCCACAAGTAAGTGTTAGGGAACTGTTGGAGCAGAGTCCCGCAGCTATAGGAAAATCTACTGTATTGGGACAATAAAGTCAAAGAGAACAATACCTGAGCGGCTGAGAAGAGAGAGCTCAACCACTGCACTTAAGGCAGTGGTGAAGACAGGAGGGCTCAGCTACCCTCATAAATTGAAAAGGAGCAACGGGCCAAGGTATTGAAGATGAAGGACAGAAGGAAGTGGCGCCCATACCCATGATTAGTGCTGGGAAGTGTGGAAGACTGCAAAAAGCTGTGGTGTGACAGAAAGCGGTAGCTCAAAGTACAAACACACTGACTTTCACAGTTAGGGTTTTTGGGTTACTGTTGGGAAAGGCCCACAGTTTTGTAATGGCGAGACCTTCAGGCCGCCGCTATAAACATGTATTTTGTATTGAGAAAGGTTAGCTATTCATAAAATTAACTAGATAGCTAGTCAGTCAATCTGTTAGCTCATACACAATTGTATTGTAAGAGTCGAGCTCTGGTTCTATATTAGGCCTGTAGTTATCTTACTATAACCAGTAGCTAGCTCCCTGAGTATGAATGTAACAATCCGCAGGGATTGAGAGAGAGGAAGAGTATATTGTAAGAGAAGCAATATAAGAAGAGAAGAGATCTAAGAGAGAAGGGCTCCTGGTTGTGTGCACGGAGTTTCCCAGAATATCTCAGCTGCATATGAGGTTGCAGTGAAACTGTGTTACTCTCTCAAGATATAATATATAACTAATTCCCATGGACATAGCTTCCCCCATGGAGGTGAACCATGTAAAATAAGTGCGTTGTGCGACTGTTTCATTTGATTGTGTTTACTTATTTGCTATCTTTTATTCATTACATGAACTTTACTATCAGTTAATGAATGTATGTATGCTATCTGTCAGTTTACAGTAGCTTAGAAGGTTAAACTGTGCGTTGAATCCGTTAAGTATTCTCTGTATGATTTTACCAGTGCCTGGTTCATGACAGTTAAACAGTTATAGTGTTAAGTAACTTATGTATACAAGTCAGCAAGATTGTGCATAGTCGATGTTAAGCATATTCGACTATAGAAGTCTAAGTGAGGCTATTTAACTCAGCTAGTACACCTAAGGGAGAAAGCATTTAGACCTAGCAAGTTGTTGGGCATATTAAGTATTGGCATAGGAGATATCACGGCGTAGGAAGGAGATATCGCACTGTCGTAGAAGCTACGGTTTGAGGTATCGTAGGGTAAGAGTTAAGCAGAGGAGATAGTTTGTGCATCATCCTGGAAGCTGCGGTACGCTAAGAGCCAGTCCTCTAGCAGAGTCAGCTGACAAGAGAGAAACAACCCCTCACAGAGAGGCCCCGCTAGATAAGAAGAGAAAAGAACCACTAGGATGCTGCAGAACCTGGTTGAGGACACTTGAGTCTTCAGCCAACCCATCCAAGATCACTTCGGGTGAGACTTCAAGCCGCTCTGCGGTCTGTCGCCAAGAGGGCCAGTGAGCTAGGGGTTTTGTTGGTACATTAAAGTAAACTCGGGTTTGCCTTAGATAACCAACAATTCTTCAAGCGAGGATGAATATGTTCTGATATCTACTCTCATAGGTAACATTACTCATGGAAGTGATGATTGGCTTATAGATAGTGGGGCTTCCAAACATATGACAGGATTCATGGAATCCTTTGTGAGTCTGTCAGAGCATGAATCACCTCACAAGGTGAAGCTAGGAGATGATTACCAATATCCAATAAAAGGTGGTGGGGAATATTCATATAAAATAGACTCTGGTAAGTCTCTAACAATGAAAGAAGTATTTTTTGTGACAGGACTCAAGAAGAACCTTCTCTCCATATCAGCATTGGATGCAAAAGGAATGTGGGTTGGATTCATAGATGGTCAAGTCATCATGTGGCCTAAAGGAAAGACTATTGATGATGTAGTGGTGATTGGAGAACAAGAAGGAGGTTTGTACAAATTGAAGGGCCATCCAAAACAAGCCTTGATCCATGACATAATAGAGCCAAGTGAAATTTGGCATAGAAGGCTTGCACATGTGCATTACAAAGCACTACCTATTGCAAGCAAAGCTGTTGAAGGTCTTCCAAAATTCCAAGCAAAACATGATGGATTCTGCAAAGGATGTGCGAAAGGAAAGAATACAAAGAAGACATTTCCCAGCAGCAAAAGCAAAGCCAAAGACATACTAGAAATCATACACTCCAATGTATGCAGTCCGATGTCATCAAACTCACTAAGCGGGTATGCATACTATGTTTCTTTTATTGATGATTTTTCTAGGAAGACATGGGTTTACTTCATGAAGAACAAAGATGAAGTATTCAGCAAATTCAAGGAATTCAAATCCTTGATCAAGAATGAAACTGAAAAGAAGATCAAGACTTTTTTATCAGATAATGGGGGAGAATTCACTTCGAATGAATTCAAAGAGCTATGCAAATAATCAGGGATTAAGAGGGAGTTGTCCACTCCTTATAATCCACAATAGAATGGGATTGCGAAATGGAAGAACATAACCATCATGGAAGCTACAAGAGCCATGCTTCATGATCAAGATCTTCCTATGCATCTTTGGGCTGAAGCTGCTAGAATAGCGGTGTATGTACAGAATCGCACTCCACATAGAGTAATCGAGAACAAGACTCCTGAAGAAGTATTCTCTTGCAAGAAACCGGAAGTCAGCCATCTCAGAATATTCGATTGTCCTGTGTACATACACATTCCAAAAGAGAAGAGAACAAAATTAGATCCTTCAGGAAAGAAGGGTATATTTGTGGGATACTCTGAAATCTCGAAGGATTACGGAATCTATTTCCCAAGATACAAGAAGACTGACATCAGTAGGGATGTGACATTTGATGAAGACACAGCTTACAACAAATCCAGAAAGATACCAGCTGAAGAACTTGAAGAAGTAGAAGCACCCAGAATTCATGATACAAATATGAATGAAGAAATTCAAGAAGAAGATCAAGAATTTGAAGAACCACAAAGACCTATAGATCCACCTCAGGAGAAGAATCCTCATAAGAGGAAACCTGCTTGGGTACAATAACTTGTCCAAGGTGAGAAAAGATATGGGGCTCTAGAAGAGAATCACAGAGAAAGAAAGAGCACCAAATCCTGCTATAGGTATGTATCTTTACTATGTGATTTCATTGATAAAGAACCTTCTATTTATGAAGAAGTGGTAGAACGAAAAGAATGGAAGGATGCTATGATCGAAGAATATCAATCAATCATGAAGGATGATGTTTGGGATGTTGTCGCAAGACCATAAGGGAAGTTGGTTGTAACTTCCAAATGGATCTACAAGATCAAGCATGCTGTAGATGGTAGCATTGAAAAGTATAAGGCAATATTTGTGGCTCAAGGTTTCTCTCAGAAAGAAGGAATAGACTATGAAGAAACCTTTGCACCTGTAGCCAGATACACTTCCATCAGATCAGTACTTGCTCTGGCTATAGTGATGAAATGGAAGATACACTAGATGGATGTCAAGACTGCTTTCTTGAATGCTGTAGTGGAAGAGGAAGTGTATGTAGAACAACCACTCGGTTTTGAGACACATGACATAAAGTATCATGTATGCATATTGAAGAAAGCCCTGTATGGTTTGAAACAGGCACCCAGGACCTGGTATGGCAGAATTGACAGCTTTCTATCCAATTTAGGCTTTACCAAGAGTAAAGCAGATTCCAACCTTTACTACAAGGTTGAGGATGGCAACCCAGTGATGCTTCTACTGTATGTAGGTGATCTATTTGTGACAGGTACATATGGGTTGATTGTTGATACGAAGAGAAATATTGCAGTTGAGTTCAAAATGAAGGACTTGGGGATGATGCATTACTTTATAGGTATGGAGGTGTGGCAGAGTACAGATGGTAGCTTCCTTGGAGAAGGGAAGTATGCAATAGAGATCTTGAAGAGGTTTGGGATGATGGACTGCAAGGCTATGGCCACACCTATGGCATCGAACCTAAAGCTATTGAGTGATTATTCATAAGAGTTGGTTGATGCTATGATGTATCGTCAGATGATTGGGTCATTAATGTACCCGACGAACACAAGACCAGACATTTGCATTGTTGTGCACACCTTGAGCCAGTTCCTGACAGATCTGAGACATGTTCACTTGATTGCTGCAAAGCATATTTTGAGGTACCTGAAGGGCACAATTGATTATGGGCTCAAGTACGATGCCAATCAAAAGATTAACCTGGAGGGTTATGTTCATTCATATTGGGCAGGCAGTGCCATGAATAGGAAGAGCACTTCAGGGTGTTTCTTCAGTATGGGATCAGGTGTGATCTCTTGGTTTAGCAAGAATCAATCCTATGTAGCACTGAGTACAGCTGAAGCAGAGTATGTCTTAGCTTGTTCAGCTAGTTGTGAGGTAGTATGGTTGTGGAAGCTACTGTCTAATATATTTGATCTCTAGTTGGATGCTACTTGCATACATTGTGACAACTAGAGTTGCATGAAGTTGTTAGAGAATCCAGTGTTCCATGACAAGTCGAAGCATATCGAGATCAAGTATCACTATATTAGGAATATGGTGCAGAGGGGAGCAGTGAAGCTCCAGTATGTTGCAACAGAGGAATAGATAGCTGATGTATTGATGAAGCCATTGGCTAGGATAAAGTTTGAGTACTTCAAGGAGAATCTTGGTGTTCTCCAGATCAAGGTTTCCTCCAATAGAAAATGTTGAGACCCATAGCCATTCTGACATGGTGAGAGGATTGGTTCCTTCCATGGTCATATGTAAGGGCTAAGCCATTCTGTTATGATGAGAGAATTGGTTCCTTCCACGTCACATATGAGTGCTGGACATTCTGTTGAGTAGGACAGATGTAAGGGAAATTGCTATTCTAGGAATGGAGGTACCTGGTCAGTTACCAGGAAAACTCGGTCTAGGACTAAGAAGCCATTCTGATGTGACAGAGGGATGTGTTCCCACTTGGTCAGATGTAAGGGATGAACTATTATTTTATGGCTAAAGGATTAAGTTCCTTCCATGTCAGACGTGAGTGTTGGCCATTCCGATGAGTAGGTCGGATGTAAGGGCAACTGCTATTCTCTCAGAGAATGGAGGCACCTGGTCAGTTACCAGGTAGCTGAGTCAAGGAGGACTAGGGGCCATTCTGATATGACTATAGGATTGGTTCCTACAAGATCATATATGAGTGCAATCCCTTCCATCATTGTGAGCAGGATGTGTTCCCGCTTGGGTGGATGTAAGTGCAAAGCCCTTTCATCATTGTGGTAGGATGTGTTCCAACCTGGATGAATGTAAGTGCAGAGCCTTTCTTCGATTATGTGTTGATCAGATATAAGTGCTGAGCCTTTCTTCGATCATGTGTTGATCAGATATAAGTGTTGTGCCTTTCTTCAATCATGTGTTGATCAGATGTAAGTGCAGTTCCTTTCTTCGATCATGTGTTGATCAGATGTAAGTGCAGTATCTATATTTGATCACGTGTTGATCAGATAGAAATGTTTAGCCTTTCTTTGATCATGTGTTGATCAGATGTAAGTGTTGGGCCTTTCTAATATGATTATAGGATTGGTTCCTACATGATCGGATGTGAGTGTTGGGCATGCCTTTCTAACAAGTAGGTCAGATGTAAGTGTTGGGCATGCCTTTCTTCGATCATCTATTTATCAGATGTAAGTGTAGTATCTATCTTCGATCATGTGTTGATCATATAGAAATGATGAGCCTTTCTTCAATCATGTGTTGATCAGATATAAGTGATGAAGAATACCTACATGGAGGCTAGGCCTACAACAAGCATGAAAAAGGGCTGGCTCTATAGAACTTCCTATGACGAGAAGAATCATGAGATAGCACCAGTGATGATCCAGATCGAGTGATGATCGGGTCCAGTGATGATAGCCTGTGATGATCTAGATTGAGTTATTATAAAGATCTAGTGATGATGATCCAGCAGTGATAATCCAAATTGAGTGATCATCCAGATCTAGTGATGATGCCCAGTGATGATCTAGATCCAGTGATGATGTCCCGTGATGATCCAGATCGAGAGATGATCCAGATCAGAAGACGAAGATGACTTGAAGATGAAGATGACTTAAAGACTTAGAAGACTTTAGATGTAGATGACGAGAAGATCTAGCTGATAAAGAGAAGAAGACTAGTACTGATAATTGTGTCGAAAGAATACCTTCCTATTTAAGAGGGGGTGTTGATGTTTTTGTAACTTTGGAATGTATTCATCTATGTATCTTATGTATTGTAACCTGATGTTTATTCTAGGATGTATTTATAATGTAATTGAGTCATGTTGTCATGCTCCGATGTTCGAATCAGGAGGATCAATAATGTAACAAGTCATGTCAAATCATTGTGTGTAACCCTCCAATTGTCTAAGGGTTAAAGTCTCCGCAGTTTCGAGGCACTATGGTTATTAGACTCTCCTAGTAGAGGTCGGCACTGGTAGGGTTTTAGTCATGTCAAGATTAGTATAAATAAAGAACTGGAGTCTCTATTTATCACACAACTCATCCACACTCAAGTGTAGTGCATAGTTGAGGAAGGAGAAGACACTGGGGCTAGATAAGAAGAAGTTTATTGCTGTCAGGAGGTCACTTACTATTTTGGGCTTTTACTATTTTGGCACTAATTCTATCTCTGAGGAAGTTGCAGGGTTTTCTCCATTTATGGTTTCCCCGAGGAAAAACACTATTTTCATTGTCTCTTGTGTTTGATTGTTGTACTTGTTATTCTCTTAGTTAAAGATCCTAATAATGATAGCTTAATGTTGAAAAAACTAACAGGGACATGCAACATACATATTAAGTTATGGCATCATGTAATTATGCATCTTTAATTAAATAACCCAACCAGCTATGTTCACTGCAACCAAATTGAGAAGCGGTGTGATTCCTAAGGATAAGGAGGGGGAATGATGAACCTTGAGCCATGGGGGAAAAGCCATGTGTCACCACCACTTTAATTATTCTATTATTAGTTGGGGCCTCTATTTTGATGGCAGGAAAACCACTACGCCCACACGCCTGCACTCTCTCCACGACTCGATATGGATTTTCGATCATTCTGTCCACTCTCCCCACCAGTGACTGTTAATTTTTCCTCATGCAGAGTGGATTTAAAAGGGATTACAATCCTTGTGTGGGGGTTCACCTTTTCCTCCCTCACACCATTTTCCAGTCCGTGGTTGTGTTCTTTTTCCATTCACGTAGGAGATCATTTTCCCGTTCACCACTGTCAGACTGTGTAATGCTCTATTACTCCATCATTGAGTCGTGATTGTGATATCATCCATAGTTGTGTTGGCTTCGTATTTCTCCCTCATGTAGAGATTGGGAGTCTGTTCCTTTCCCATTTTTGTTCTGGGTAAGTCTCCAATGATTGCAGTGGGGATTGTGTGTTGTGTGATCATGGTTGTTCGTGGGCTATCGTTTGCCACGATTGCTGGACTGTGTATTTCTTGTGTGATTTGGTTACTGTATATTTGTGTGGAATCATTTTGGCTAGAATAGAGCCATGAATGGTCCAGGGAGTTGTTTCCCTTGTTAAATATTGAATAGATATTTTGCTGCATGCACGCGGTGGTTTTTTCCTCGGACTACATTGGAGTGGTGAATGAGGGCCTGATGTGCTTAATAAACCTGGTGGTTTGGGAACCACACAAACAATTCTAGTGGGCTGGATTTCTTCTCCACAACCCCTGAATAGCACTGGAAGGGAGATCAGGGTCTAAGGGACTGCATTGCAGAGAAAGGACCGATTTCCTTGTGTTGG
Organism: Pseudotsuga menziesii; assembly: GCA_001517045.1. Classification (NCBI taxonomy): domain Eukaryota; kingdom Viridiplantae; phylum Streptophyta; class Pinopsida; order Pinales; family Pinaceae; genus Pseudotsuga; species Pseudotsuga menziesii. The sequence goes on along the minus strand of LPNX010271120.1, from coordinate 242,894 downwards.
GTGTGTGTGGGTGTCCTAGAAGCCAGGTTGGTTCTGGTGTCGCTGTCTTTAGCTCTTTAGTGAGCTCACTAGTTTAGAATTTAGCCTTTCCTAGCTCCTAGATGGCCTGATAAACCCAACTTTGTTGGCTTGGATGATCTGTTGTTCACCTGATAAGCCCAAATATGTTGGCTTGGCTGAACTGTGTACCCTTGTGGTGTTGTTATCCTTGGCTATGTGTAAGCCTATTAGTTCCTTATTCCTTTGGGAATCATGCTCGACTTAGGGGTGGCAGCGTTGTTGAGAGATTAAAGATCATGCAGGACTATGGTTGGGTGGAACATTGTAGCGATGTAGCTAGTTGTGGGACAAGTTCTCTATAATATAAGTATTCTTGACTAACTTGTGTCTGCAACTATATTTGCCATTGATGAATGATGATGTACATGTTGAATTCTTAATCGTATATGAATGCATGTTGTTTTCTTCCGCTATGTATATGAATGATTAATGCATCATAATATTTTTTATGTTTTTAAGTATCATGCTTCACCATTATATGTATGTATGTTCTTGTTCATGGGGCTAGATGCCCAGATGATTGATGTATCGTAGCATCCTATTCGTTGATCGGAGGGTCGGGGATGTTACAGTGTGGTATCAGAGCTCTTGTTGTAGCATGGGACTAAATGGGCCATGAAGATGCAGTGACAGAGCTTATGTTGCAGCATTTGGGCCTCAGAAGGCCATGAGAAACAATCAATAGAGGTAGGTTGCCTACTGCCTAGAAGAAACCAGGAGAAATGTGTGATGACAAGAAAGTTCACAAAAAAATTCTAAGTGCCGAAATGGTCAGCTCATCAAAAAACTTAGTGCGAATTTCTTTCGATGCAATGAAAAAGAAAGTCTGAAGGTCACCCAATGTACGGCAATTGGAAGTAGATTGTGGAAGGAATTGCGTTCGTTTCTCATTGGCACATTGGAGAACTTAGTGTGAAGTTCCTCCAACACAGCGGAAGTGTTAGTTTGAATCCCACCCGATGGTGGAAGTTTGTTGCAAAAATTTGCTTAAGTGTTAAAATCGTTGGCCATCAAAAAATGTTAGTGGTATTCATCACCGATGAACAGTAGAAGGAATTAGTGGCTCAAGTGCTGCTGTTGCAGAATCCTAGTCCACTAATCCTCCGATGGATATGGGTTCCGCTTGCCGATGCCATGATTGTTGTGTTTCAGTCGCCGCTCAGAAGTTGTTAGTTAATCGGCGACGTATAGGGAAAGATTTCACCAACAGACAGTTAAATGAATAGACGAAGGACAAGATATGGTTGAGCTGATGAAGTGGTGAAAAAGAAGACTAAAAAGAAAAATTTTCTGGAAATTTGTCTAAGTCAGAAAATCGTCGGTGATCGGCGATGATTAGTTGATCGCATTTCCTATGCCTAGAGGATCAAGTTGCCGACACGGCAAAGAGTTTGGCAACTACATTGGAAGAAGTTAGATGATCTTGCACCGTCATTGTGGATGGTTAGACAACTATTCTTCTGATGAGTAGAGCCTTTGACCACTGATGATGTATGGGATAGTTGCTCCGATGGCCGATGTGGTGGAAGACAAGGCAAGAAGAAAATTCAAAATTTTCTCTAAGGCACAGGATTATCAGGAATCAGGAAATGTTAGTGGATCAGATCGCCGATCGGAAAAGGTTCAATGAAGGTGAACTACAGTTGTAGCTTCTTAGTCAAGTATTCATCTAATGCCACCATGAACAACTCCCTTAGCTACCAACGAGTGCCCCGCGGAGACCATAGTGACTTTGCTGCCCATCGTTGTGGCCACACAACAAACTAATCACCCGATGCGAAGTGCATCTGAGTGCTGATGCTGTGGAGTCTAGTTGCTTCGACCGCCAACAAAGTTGTGAGATGCAGAAAACATAGGAAGATTGTTGACCACCATTACAGAAGCCAAAAGCACTAATCGTTTGATGCACAGAGCACCCTACCACTGACGCGGTGTTTAATCTATGTTATCGTCGTTGAAGTTTGAAATGATATATGATTCAGTGCCCAATATGGTGGATGAACTTAGAACAATAGATCACCGATAAAACTTGGAATAGTATACCACGAAAGGAAATAGATGAGCGACCCGCTGACACAGTGGAGGAAATTAGATGTTCTGGCTGCCGAAATGTCGGAGAGTTAGCAAGGAAGAGACCCGATTAGAAGAAATTTTGAAGAGTATAAGGTCATCGAAAAAGTATTAAGGATCAGGAAGTCGATCGAAAGGAATCAAAGGATTGTAAATTTTCCATCGCGGCTGCTCAGGGGATTGTGCACCCGATGAACAGTCGATTTTTTCGCCGATGCAGATCGAGGGTTTAGTCGAATTGCCCACCGAAACGTTGAAGAGAAATAAATGGACAGACCGTCGATGAACTAGGTTTTTTAACCACTGAAGTATCGAAAAGATAGCTAGGAGGAGGTCCGATTGGGCCAAAGGAGATTTGGGTTTTGAGAGAACCTCTCAATGATTTTTTTTTTTAGTAGTTTTCAACTTCCTTTCAGTAGACTTTCAGTCAATTATCAGTAGTCACAGGGATGAAAAGGAAGAAGAGAAGATTTTTCATTTTAAGTAAAAATTGTTGTTTTATGAATTTCCAAAAGAGGAAGGTAAGTAGTTATGATTTATAATAATGATATGCATCTAACAGTTTGCTACTAACACATTTGCAGAATTATAGACAACTTGCAAGAGTAGTATTCCAAGAAGAACAGTAAACAAAATGGTGGTTTAGTCATGAGAACCCATGATGGGTATGATGCTCGGGATTGTTATGAGCATGCAGGAGATGCCATGGGACAAAATGTTCAGAATGGAAATGATGACATAGATTCTAATGGAAGGAGATTCCAAGAGACACCATCTAAGGTCACAGCCACCATGAGAAGCTTGATTAAAGACCAGGAATAGCAACATCAGTTGAATGCTTCCATGTTGTAGAGTTTGACAGACTTGCAGAGAAAGATAGATTCTATATGAGGTACATCAAGACCAAAAGGCAGTAAGAGCAACACTAGGAGGAGGAGAAGGATTTTCATTGGACCATCTGATTCTGAAGAATCAAGTGGAGATATAATTTCATCTTCTCATAAAAGGAAAATAAGAATACACCATAGGGATCGCTCTTGAGATGAATTTAAGAAAGCTAAGCCTCCTACATTTGATGGTGAGAAAAATATTGGTCAAGAGGCTGAAGCTTGGCTTCTTGGGATAAATAAGTACTTTCAAGTGCAGGATTATTCAAGAAACATGAAAGAAAGAGTTTCCATATTCAACTTGAATGGAAGAGCGTCCATTTGGTGGGAACACTTCAAGCAAGAAAAGAGGATCAGTGAAAGGAAACTGAAGTGGTCAAGAAGTATTTCAAGCAAAAATACCTCTTTAATAGGTATTATGATGACAAGATTAAGGAGTTCCATGAGCTGATATTGGGACAACAGACCATGGATGAATATGCAAACAATTTCTTGGAGTTGTTGAGGTATGTCTGGTACATCAGAGATGAAAAGGTGAAGGTCCAACGGTTTCTGAGTGGATTGCCTCAGTCTTATAAAGATAGAATTGAGTTTTAGGAACCAAGAACTCTTGAATAAGTGATAAGGAAGGCTAAGTATTGCTATGAGAAAATCAAAGGTAAACATGATTACCATAAGGCATGGAAGGACAAGAAGAATGATAAATTTGACCAAAGAAGGAAAGGTTTCAAACATTCTAGATCCAAGAACCAATAGAAGCAACCATCCCAAGCTGCAAGTAATCTAGTTGGAGTGACAGGTGGAAAGCCTAAAGAGACACCATAGAATAAAGGTCCACTTAAATGTTGGAAATGTGAAGGACCCCACTTGCATAGATATTTTCCACTTGATAATGAAAGTGCAAGGATATCTTATAACATTCAAGAAGCAGAAACAGTGGGTCAGGTAGCAAGAGCAGTCCCTAGAATTTATGCAGCACTAGAGGACCGCCAGGAAGATCACCAGTCAACTATGGTTGAAGTTGTAGGTAAGATTGTTGAGCAATCTGTTTCTATTTTGATTGACCCTGGTTCTACTCACAGTTACATTACTCCTAGAGTAGTGGAGATGTGTGCTTTTAAGAAGGTCAAGCATAGAAAATCTTGGTTAGTTCAGCTAGCCACTGGGACTAAGATAAAGGTTAGTGAAGTAGTTGAGGAATTTCCATTTGTTATGAATCGATTGATCACTTGTGTATATATGAATGCTCTACCACTTGGTTCATATGATGTTCTCATTGGAATGCATTGGTTAGAAGCTCACAGAGTAAATCTTGACTTTTACAATAAGACTTTTGAATGCACAGATGAACAAGGAAACCCAGTAGTTGTGAAGGGTATTCCGAAGGTAATTTTAGTAAGACAGGTTTCAGCAATGTAGTTGAAGAAGTTCTATAGGAAGGGTTTCCAAATGTATGCAGCTAATATTTTGGAACCAACAAGAGATGAAACTACCAGGTTGGAGTACTATCAGGTGTTACAGGAATTCGAAGATGTGTTTCCTGATGAGATTCCAGGGCTTCCTCCAAAGAGGGACATTGATTTCACCATTGAACTTGTGCTAGGAGTGACACCAGTGTCTAAGACACCCTAAAGGATGAGTACATCGAAGATTCTATAGTTGAATATGAAACTACAAGAGTTGTTGGAAAAGAAGTATATCTGACTAGGTGTGTCTCCTTGGGGAGAACCAGTTCTTTTTGTAAAGAAGAAAAATGGTACACTCAGGTTATGTATTGATTACAAACAGTTGAACAAGGTCACTATGAAGAATAAATATACTTTTCCTAGGATTGATGACCTATTTGATCAAATGAGAGGAGCAAAGGTATTTTCCAAGATTGACTTGAGGTATGGATACCATCAGGTGAGAATCAAGGATGAAGACGTTCATAAGACAACCTTCAGGACAAGGTATGGGCACTATGAGTTTGTAGTGGTACCATTTGGTCTCACCAATGCACCAGCTACATTTATGTGCCTTATGAACAGTATCTTCAGCAAGTATTTGGACAAATTTGTTCTTGTTTTCCTTGATGAAATTCTTGTTTATTCTAAGAATGAGGAAGAACATGAAGAGCATTTGAAATTGGCATTGAAATTGCTCAGGGAGCATCAGCTGTATGCAAAACTAAGAAAGTGTGACTTCTATAGAGATAGAATTCAATATTTGGGTCACATTATCTTAAAACAGGGTATATCAGTAGACCTTGAGAAGATTGAAGCCATTATCAATTGGCCTACTCCAAGAAATGTGACAGATGTAAGATCTTTTATGGGACTTGCAGAATACTATAGGAGATTCATTGAGGGATTTTCCAAGGTTGCACATGCCATCACTTCTTTTCAAAAGAAGGGGATAAAGTTTGAATGGAATTTGAAGGGTGAATAAAGCTTCCAGTGGTTGAAGAATATTCTCACCAGTGCACTAGTATTGAAGGTTGTAGATCTAGAGAAAAATTTTGTGGTGTGTACCGATGCATGTGGACAAGGGCTTGGAGGAGTCCTTATGCAAGACAACCATGTGATATGTTACTAGTCAAGAAATCAGAAGGAGCATGAAATGAACTATGCCACTCATGATATTGAGATTGTAACCATAGTACATGCTCTCAAGTTGTGGATACATTACTTGATGGGTAGAATATTTGAGCTTAGGACATACCATTGTGGTCTGAAGTATTTGTTTGATCAGCCTACTCTGAATGCTAGGAAAGTGAGATGGCTGGAATTTTTATGTGAGTTTGATTTCGAAATCAAGCACATAAAAGGAAAGGAGAATACGGTAGCTAATGCACTCAGCAGGAAGGTACAGGAAATGTATGTGGCATCTCTTAGTATTTGCCAATTAGATTTAAGGTAGCAGATTGTTAATCATGTTGCTGGAGATGAATTGTATGAGCAGGTAAAATACAAATTGTAGCAGCAAGGTCTTGAGAATAGGTATGAGGGATATAAATTGGAAGAATATGGAATTCTTACTTATAGAGGTAGAATTTATATTCCAGATGTAGCAGATTTGAGGAGGGTTGTTATGGATGAAATCCATCAAACTCCATATTCTGGTCACCTAGGGTACCAGAAGACAATTGCTACAGCTAGAAAACAATACTTTTGGCCAAGAATGAAAAAGGACATGGTTGAATACATTTCAGGGTGCATGAAATGTTGTTGTGGAGAGAAATTCCTATGGCTTGGGGTGCCACAACAGACAGCTTGACTCCAGAAATCAATCCTTTGCAATATGCAAGAGAAATCAAATATCTAACACTAAAGGATCAAAACTCGTACCTTATTCTGGATGGTTGAAGTAGATACCCATTGAGATTTTCAGCTTCAGCTTGAATTGATGAATCACTTTCTCAAAAATAAGTAAACAAGACAAGCATACTATATATATATTGGTGTTAGATCTACTCTAGCATATATAATCAACAACATATAAGCATTTGAAATCATCCATGGATAAAATTTTCATTCAAACATACATCATTGGACAAGAAAAGATATTTCTATTAATATAAAATTAGAAATTACAATGAATACAACCTCTGTCGACACGTCTGCGAATCGAAGAAAATGAATCCCCCACTGGGACCTCCACCACCTCAATCCTCCATCTCTCGATAGCAAGCTCACAAGCAAAGGGAAAGCTTGGGAAGAACACCAAAGTGCTCTAAGGGACAAAGGGATGTAGACTCAAGCACAAGTTCCGACAACAATGGACAATAGTTTCTTTGCTCTCAATTCTCTTATGCCTTCGATGTATCCAAATGGTTCCTTATATAGCTTTTCAATGGGGTAATGAAAGGTCGAATCCGAGTGATCTCAAGGCATATGGAAGGCTACGAGACAAGTGAATCGGATCCATGTCAAGGAAAATTCCAAAAGGATTTGGATTTTTGTACACATCCTGATGTATGTGGTTTTAGAGGTCAAACCCGCATATATATGGGATAAAATGTTTAAAAGTCACGTATATCAATTTTCACATGTTTTTAGGGATGGTCTATGAGACATCAAAGGACAAAAAATGGTCCAAGGGGTCTAAGGAGTCTACAGAGGGACAGGGGAAGGCCATACAAGTGTGATTCACCTAGTGTGGTAAAATCTATTATAACACCAAAAAATCCCTCAATGAGCTCTACATGACCTACACCACCAAAAGACATTGATTTCACTACCCTCATTTGACCGCCACACCCTTGCAAAGGCTCAAAAACATAAAAATGGCTTAAAATCCCCTAAAAAGACCCAAAATAGCTCTCATAGGGGCTAAAATCTCCAAAAGTAGATAAAACCCCTCAAAGGAGCTAAGAATTGGGCGAAAGGGGCTTAAAGCCCAAAAAAGGGTCCAAATCCTTAACCAAGGGCTTACAACCCTAAAATCTCTAGAAAAAACTATAAATAGATGGGTGGGGGTCACTCTCAAAACACTCCTTCTCTCCCTATCGTTATGCTGCCCATGTGAGTGTCTTGAGACCCTTTCCTCTCAAGCCATTCACCCCTCTCCTCCATAGCTCCATAATCCAAAACCCCATTCCATAGAGAGGTGCTTCCAAAGCTAGGGAATGGTGGCCCATTTCCACAAAGGATGAAGGTATAACTGTTAGTTTTTCAACATTAAGCTAGCATATCATTAGGATCTTTAAACTGAGAGAACAACAAGCATAGCAATCAAACACAAGAGACAATGAACACAATTTTTTCCCTCCGGGAAACCATAAATGGAGAAAACCCCGCAACTTCCTCTGAGATAGAATCAGCACCAAAGTGAAACCCAAAAATAGTAAGAGAATCTCCCGACAATAGTAAGCTCTTTCCTCTTGCCCCAGTTTCTTTCTCTTCCTCAACTATGCGCTACACTTGAGTGTGTATGAGATGTGTATGAGATGTGTTCTAAATAGAGAGTCCATCTCTCTATTTATAGTAATCCCGACATGACTAAAACCTTACTAGGAGAGTCTAATAACCCTAGTGCCCCAGAACTACAGGGACTTTAACCCTTAGACAATAGGAGGGTTACCCACAATGACTTGACATGACTTGTTTACATTATTGATCCTCCCAATCGAAACATCGGGGCATGACATGACACAAATACATCCTAAAATAAACATAGGGTTACAATAGATGAGAAATACAAGTGAATACATTCTGAAGTTACAATTACATTAACACTCCCTCTTAACTAGGAAGGTATTCTCTCGACACAATCTTCATCACTGGTCTTCTTCTCTAGGTATTCTCATCATCTACATCTTCAAGTCATCTTTGTCTTCAAGTCTTATTTGTCTTCAAGCCATATTCATATTCAAGTCTTCATTGTCTTCAAGTCATCTTCATCTCTAGATCTGGATCATCATCACTGTATCTGGATCATCACTCAATCTGGATCATCTCAAGAGCATCATCTCTGGATCTGGATCATCCCTCGATATGGATCATCTCTGGAGCATAATCTTTGGATCTAGATCTTCCCTCGATCTGGATCATCTCTACTGGATCATCAAAACCAAATTTTCATGGGTGCTATCTCATGATTCTTCTTGTCATAGGAAGTTCTACAGAGCCATCCCTTTTTTATGTTGGATGTAGGCCTAGCCACCATGTAGGTCTTCACCTAGCACTTACATTTGATCATGTAGGAACTAGACTATAATCATATCAGAAAGGAACACCCAACAATCACATCTGACCATGTGGGAACTAATCCTACAACCCTGTCAGAAAGGCCCAACACTCACATTTGACACATGTGAGGAACCAATCCAACAGGCATGTTCAAAAAGGCTCAGCACTTATATTTGACAAATGTGAGGAACCAATCCAACATACATGTTCAAAAAGGCTCTGCACTTACATTTGACACATGCAAGGAACCAATGTTACAGAGAGAAATTCCTATGGCTTGGGGTACCACAACAGACAGCTTGACTCCAAAAATCAATCCTTTCCAATATGAAATAGAAAGTAAATTTCTAACACTAAAGGATCAGACCTTGTACGTTATTCAGGACGGTTGAACTAGATCACCGTTGAGCTTTCCAAATTCAGCTTGAATTGATAGATTACTTCCTCAACAACAAGTAAACAATACAATAATTCTATATATCATGGTGTTAGATCTATTCTAGCATATATAATCAATAATGTATAAGCATTTGTCATAATCCAATGGATAAAATATTCATTCAAACACACATTATTGGACAGGAAAGGATATTTCTATTAATATAAATCCGAGATTGTAAGATACAAACTCTGACAGCATGTCTGCGAACCAAAGAAACTAAATCCCCCACTTGGGCCTCCACCACTTCAATCCTCCTTCTCTCGATAGAAAGCTCACAAGCAAAAGGAAATGTTGGGAAGAACACACTAGTGCTCCAAGGGACAAAGGGATGCATACTGAAGCATAAGCTCCGACAACAATGGACTATAGTTTCTTTGCTCTCAATTCTCTCATATGCCTTCAATGTACCATAGATTTCCTTATATAGCTTTTCAAAGGGATAATGAAAGGTCGAATCCAAGCGATCTAAAGGCATAGGAAAGGCCAGGAGTCAAGTGAGTCAGATCCATGTCAAATAAAACTCCAAAAGGATTTGGATTTTGTACACATCCCGATGTACGCAAATTTAGTGGGCAAATCCATGTATATATGCGCTTATAGGTTTAAAAGTCTTGTGTATCATTTTTCACATGTTTTTAGGGATGGTCAAGGAAACATCAAAGGACAAAAAATGGTCCATGGGGTCTAAGGAGTTTGCAGTGGGACAGGGGAAGGCCATACAAAGTGTGATTCACCTGGAGTGGTAAAATCAGCTATAACAGATGCCCCCTAATGTGTGAGGTCAGAGGGGTCATATGATGGCTGAAATACATTATAAGTCCATCCCAGAAGTGGAGTGATGAAGTATCCCAAATGGAAGACTAGCCATCCAATCAACATAGTGCAATAATACAACTCTGCATATAATTGCAAATACATATGGTAGTCCTAGATACATAAGAGTACAATGGCCATGAATAGGCATGATACAAGATATCACATAAGTGGTCATCGCCACATACAATATACATAGATCAGAATCTCCATGATGAAGATATACAAAGGACCATGATCTCCATAATGGCTGAGGATATATAACATATTGTTGGAGCAGGGTCCTGCAACTACAAGAAAAGCTACTATATCGAGAAAGGAAAGTCAAAGGAAACAGTACCTGAGCGGCCGAGAAGAGAGAGCTCAACCACTGCACTTATGGCAGTAGCGAAGACAAGAGGTATCAGCTACCCTCATAAAGAGAAAAGGAGCAACGTGCCAAGGTATTGAAGAAAAAGGATAGAAGGGGAGCGACCGAGGAAGCAGCGCCTGTACCCACGATCAGCACCGGGAAGCGTGGAATACTGTAGAAAGCTATGGTGTGATGGAAAGCGGTACCTCAAAGTACAGATACACCGACTGTCACAAGTTAGGGTTTTTGGGTTATTGTTGGGAAAGGCCCACAGTGTTGTATTATGGCGAGACCTTCGGGCCGCCTATAAAATCATGTATCTTGTATTGTAAAAGGTTAGCTATTCAGACAATTAACTAGTTAGAGAGTCAGTTAGTCTGTTAGCTCATAGTCAGTTGTATTGTAGAAGAGATGAGCTATGGTTCTGTATTTAGTCTGTAGTTATCTTATTGTAGCCAGTAGCCAGCATGAATGTAAAAATCCACAGGGATTGAGAGAGAGAGAGAGGAAGAGTATATTGTAAGAGAAGAGATCTAAGAGAGAAGGGCTCCCGGCTGTGTGCGCGGAGTTACCCAGAAGATCTCAAGCTGCATAAGAGGTTACAGTGGAACTGTGTTTACTCTCTCAAGATATAATATATAAACCAGTTTCTGTGGACGTAGCTTCCTTCCTAGGGGGTGAACCACATAAAATCAGTGTGTTGTGCGACTATTTCATGTGATTGTGCTTTAATTAGTTGCTATCCATTATCTGTTACATGAATGTTGTATATCAGTTAGTGAATGTATGTATGTTCTCATTCAGTTTATAGAATTATAGAAGGTTAAATACAAGTTGAATGTATCAAGCGTTCTGCATATGAGTTTATAAGTGCTTGATTCACACAGTAGAGCTAGCAGTTACTGTGCTAAGTAATTCCAGTACAATTAGTTCAGCAAGTTGAGTACAGTTGATGTTAAGTGTGTTGAACCATGGAAGTTCAAGTAAGATTGTTAAAAACCCCGTTGAAGGTGTCTGAGTTATTATACCTCAAGAGAAAACCCTTAGACCGTGCGAGTTGTTGAGCATATTAAGTATTGCCATAGGATATTTCATGGCGTAGATAGGCGATATCGCACCGTCGGAGAATCTATGGTGTGAGATATCACAGGCTAAGGGTTGAGCAGAGAAGAGAGTTTACACATCATCCTAGAAGTTGAGGTGCTCTAAGAGCCAGTCCTCTAGCAGAGTCAGCTCAAAGGAGAGAAACGGCCCCTCGTAGATAGGTTCAGCTGGATAAGGAGAGATAAGACCCACCAAGATGCGACAGAACCTAGTTGAAGACACTTGAGTCTTTAGCCAACCCATCTTAGATCACTTTGGGTGAGACTTCAGGCCATTCTATGGTCTGTCGCCGAAAGGGCCAGTGAGCTAGAGGTATTGTTGGTACATTACAAGTAAACTTGGGTCTGCCCAGATAGCGACCAACAAATGGTTTCGTTGTTGGATTTGAACACATTACAGAGCTAATGTTCTGTTGGCATCCTATGAAATAATAACTCAACTAGTGGGTTGGTTCTAAGGAAAAGGAATTCGCTGCAACAGAAAACAAGAGTCCTATGTTGAGTACAGAGGACTAGTTACAAAAACATATCTTCACAGACCTGCATCAGATATTTTTTGTGACCTATGGAAATGAGTTGTATGACTGGTTATCAAAGTTGACTGATAAGCATATATTCAAGCAGAAAAGGAACATCGTGTGGACACCAGAGCTGATTCATACCGTGAAGAGCATAGATAACCCCATTTCGTGGGCAGTCAACTTCTGGCTTGCAAGTGTGCTAGAAGGCTTCATTATAGAGTTTGTCGTTGATAAAAGAAAGAGTTTCAGCGAAGCAGAGAGGCACTTCTTCAAAGGATATCGCGGTAAGTACTTGAACTCTTTAAACTTGTCCATTAAGATGTTATTACATGAAAAAGGAATAAAGGATATGTTCTCAGATGAATAAGCTCATTAAGTGTAATGTCACAAGAGTTTGAGAGTGATTTTGATGACATTGGATGTACACATAGTGGTAAGAAATATAAAGTAGATTTCAGATCTTCTCTCTTTGAAAACAGTTCAGACAATACTAGAGAACATAGTCAAAGTGATAGAGAAATACCAGCAGGAAGTATCCCTTACCACCCTTATACCCCACAGAAAGCAACTGAGACTCAAAACAATCCCATAGGAACTACATCTAGTAGTTCACATACAGTACATACTCCTGCTACATCACCTACATCTACACTGCCAAGTGGTAGTAACAAAACAAATCAATATCCACCGCATAGAAACAGAATGGGGGATGACATGAAGTTACCTACCTTTAAGGGTACAGGGGCAGAATACCCAGAGCAACATTGGTTTCTATGTGAAGCAATATGGACCATTAAAGGGATCCAGGATGATAATACTAAACTTGTATAGTTGGCCACCACACTTAAAAAAAGATCCTTAACATGGTATATGAAGTATACCTCAGCATAGGTCAGAACACTTGTCCAGGTCAAGACCGCCATGATCAAAGAGTTTAAGAAACCTAAGTCTGAGTCTCATTGTATCATAGAGCTCAAAGAAATTAAACAGTTACCTACAGAGTCAGTATGGGACTTTGATCAGAAATTCAAAGCCCTTATAGACCAAGTTAGATTTTAGTTTGTGCCGAAGCAGCATAAGGAATGGTTTATTGCAGCACTGCTCCCTCACATTAGACTGCCACTGATGCAACAGAGACTCTGTACGTAGGATGAAGCATTGGAGATGGCAATGAAACTAGAGGCTTCACCTCTAGCTGAGACCAGTACAGGGATGACAAGCTTGGAAAACCAGTTAGCAAATATCACGTTACAGCTGCATGAGATTAAGAAAGGAAAAGAGATTGCACAAGAACTATGGTGCACAAAGTGTAAAGGACAGGGCCATACTAAAGATAACTGTCCAGTATTTGTTGAATATCTAGCAAGTGGGGATCCTAACCCCTTAATACAGACCCAAGGGCCATGGTGTGAACTTTGCAGAACCAGAGGACATAGACCAAAAGAATGCCCTTTACTTTAGAAGTATGTACAGACCCCTAAGAACTTATACTGTAACTTCTGCAAGTCAGTAGGACACGATGAACATAATTGTAGAGATTACGATCTCATGATCAAGAGAAAACATGACTTGTACAGAGTCCAATCAGAGACACCAGGTCCAGTAGCAAGACCACAGCATGAACCGGCTCATGTTGGCCATAGTGGAGGATTCAGAGGACGAGGCCGTGGAGGAGGCTTTGGCCATGGTGAAGGATTTGGCTATGGCCGTGGACCAATCACTTGTTACAACTATGGAGTTGTAGGACATTATGCTAGGGATTTCCAGAACCCTACTACCTCATGTAACTATTGCAAATCTTATGATCACGCTATAGAAGAATGTCCTACCTTGATAGCAAAGATCAGGAAACCTAAGCCAGCAATAAACCAGAACATTCAGCGTATTCCTGCTGAGCAGAATGAACCAAAACCAAGAGTCAACATTGTGGCTCGTAGCAGTGCTTCTACTAGTAGAACATCACAGGATATCGAAAAGAACATAGGTTCAGAGTGGGTGCAGAAAGCTACTAATAAATCAACACCACTTGACCTGTAGAAGAATAAAGAAACATTCCAGAAAGCTCAAACTTTCTTTAATGACCCTACATAATCAAGATCATAGGTACTGCCGTCTAGGGGCATACTGCAGCAAACACCTTGTGACGTTATTCATGTGCAGACATCACAGACTACCACATCGGGAAGGTGCGACGAGGATGAGTTGACAGGAAGTGTACAATCCTTCCTACGGAGTTGCTTGAAACTCATGAGAAATGAGAAAGCTATCGAATAACTTTAGCACATCATAGATCAGTCTCAGCAATATTCTTCCGTGAACAGTGAGCAGCATGCTGTTCATAATATTATGGGACATACAAGAACAGGAAGAGAGATGCGACTCACATCACAAGTTGGGGAGTTCGAAATGGATGAGGTAATCCTAGACTTAGGATCAGAGGTAAATGTTTGACAAAGTAGACATGGGAACAGATGGGTAGCCCTAAGTAAGTCAAATCACCCATCCATCTGATACTAGCCAATCAGTAGAGGGTATCGCCACTGGGGCAATTACCACAAGTACCAGTTGACATTGACGGAGTTCGTAGCTTTGTGGACTTTGAAGTTATAGAAATCATTGGTGATAGTAGACCATACCCAGATTTATTAGGAATTGACTGGAAAATCGATAACATGGTTGTTATCGACTTAAAGAAAAGACAAATGAACTTTGAGGATACACAGATCCGGGTCATCGCACCGCTAGATCCTTTTCAGGGTCCTAGATATATTGAACCTATCCAAGCAGAGGAAGAGGCATGTAATATGGATAGCCTCTATCAGATGACGACTAATCAGAGTGATTACATCAATCTGACCGCAGAAGGAAACATTAGTTGGTGATGTGACAGTTCATGCGCATCAGACTCGGATGTTGGTCTAGAAAACTGGCAGAACAGACTTTATGAAGTCTCAGCTCGTAGATGTGCATTCATGGCTAAGTCACTGTGATGGATTGGCATAGAGGTTAGGGATATTCCGTGGTTCGATGGCTTAGTGGATATCAATGAATTTTTATAGAAGTTTGAACAAAAAATTCCTCATGAGCAGAGGATGGCAGTTATTGACCTTGCAGTCAGAGCCACCCTTGCAAGATGGTGGCATGCACATAAAGAACATATCACATCATGGGATGAATTCAAGAGATTGATGGCGATCAGGTTTTCTAAGGACAAGGAGTGTCTTCAGTAGAAATATACAGGAGAAAGTGACCCCAAGTCACATATTCAGATCTGTGAACAGAACTGGTTGGACATTCTCGAGGATGAATGGGTTCACCTATTCATTCACACTTTAGAACAAATCCCAAGGAACTGGTACACAGAAACAGAGTTGCGCAGAGGAACCATTACATGGCCACTTATGATAGACAAATTTGAACTCACTTTTGCTTTTGAATTTGAGTATCCAAGTATTTATCAGGCCCTAGACGTCATAAAGATTAAGATATTTGAGGATTGTACCCTATCAAGACATGCTCAATCCAAGTGGGTCATCCAGTTAGAAGATGCGCTCAAGTGTTATAACTTCACAGCAGAACCAGAGGATGAGGATGAGGATCCTCGTAGCATCAAAATTCCAGAGTCAAAAGGGACTCATGAAGTTGATGGACCAAAGCTACAGATTACAGCTATCACAGAGCCTATCAAGATTAAAAAGATCAATATTGGCATAGACACAGAACCAAAGTTTGCCTCTACTGGAGACTATTGGAATGATGAAACGGTAGGACACATTGCATATCTATTACATGAATACCAGGACTTATTCCCCACTAAGTTCACAGAGATGAAGGGAATAGTAGGAGATCTGGGAGTAATGCTGATACCTTTGAAAAAGGATGCCAAACCAGTCAAGCAGTGTCCATATAGATTAAATCCGCGTTATAAAGAAAAAGTTAAGGATGAGATCGATAAGATGCTAGCAGTAGGCATCATTGAGCCCGTGGAAGAGAGAGAATGTGTTAGTCCCATGGTCATGCAATAAAATAAAACCAAAGGAGAAATCAAAATTTGTGTCGATTTGCGCAAACTCAATGATGCATCACTTCATGACCCATTTTTGACACCTTTCACTGATGAAGTGTTAGACAATGTAGGAGGACAGGAGGTCTACTCCTTCACTGATGGCTTTTCAGGCTATCACCAGATCATAATCCATCAGGAGGATTGACATAAAACCACTTTTATGATAGAATGGGGCTCATTCCAGTATACGGTAATGCCCTTTGGTCTTAAAAATGCACCAACTATTTTTTCAAGAGTAGTAGTTGCTGTATTCAAGGAATACATCCATAAATTTGTAGAATTCTATTTTGATGATTGGACTATATTTGGATTAATTGACAAGCATATAGGAAATTAAAGGCTCATGTTAGAGAAATGTAGGCAATATCAGATTTCTCTTAACTTGAAGAAATGTATATTTTGTGCACCGTTTGGTATTTTGTTGGGTCATATTGTTTGCAGACAAGGCTTGATGGTAGATCCTGCAAAGATTTCCATCATTGTAAATCTTCCAGCACCCAACTCAGTCAAGCAATTGAGGACAGTGCTTGGTCATACTGGGTACTATATAAAATTCATCAAGGGATACGCAAAGATCACAGCACCAATGGAAAAGTTGTTAAAGAAAGACATGAAATTCCTATGGAATGAGGAATGCCAGAAAAGTCTAGACACACTTAAAGAGAAGATGGTTACAGCACCCATCTTAGTATTTCCAGACTGGACCAAGCCATTTCATGTCAATGTGGATGCATCTGGCATCGCACTGGGGATCGTCTTAACCCAGCCAAGAGAAGGGGGTATCAATAACCCTATCGCATACTCAAGTAGAATGCTATCTACTGCAGAAAAGAAATACACCAATACAGAAAGAGAAGGATTAGCTATGGTGTATGCTCTACAAAATTTTAGGCACTACCTGTTGGGTGCCTCATTCAATATGTTCACTGACCATTCCGCTTTGAAGTATTTGTTCAATAATCCAGTGTTAGGGGGAAGAATCTGCAGATGGTTACTCCTATTTCAGGAGTATGATTTTGAAATTATTTTAAAACCAGGGAGATTAAATGTCAGACCTGATCATCTGTCGCGGATAGACTCAGGAGAAGAACCAAGTAATCTAGAGGAAAATTTTCCAGATGCGCAATTGTTTTCTATTCAGATCGCAGATGAGTACTACGCTGATATTATTCACTTTCTCACTACAGGGTGGGCACCTGTTGAGTTTACCAAGCAGCAAAAGAAGCAATTAGTTTTTAAAGCAGCAGGCTTCGCATTGATTGCAGGGCAGTTATACAAGTTAGGTCCAGATGAAGTCTTGCGCAGATGCGTTATGCCGCATGAGAAAGAGGCCATTATCAAGAAGCACATTCAGGTACCGTAGGAGGTCATTTCGCAGGAAAGCCGACTGCGCAGAAAATTCTAGCTGCAAGCTTATGGTGGCCTACTTTACACAGAGACACTAAGGAGTTTTGCAGATGCTGCGATATCTGCCAGAGGGTAGGAAAACCTTCGTGGAGAGTTGAAATGCTGCTGCGACCATAGATTACATTGCCCGCATTCGACAAGTGGGCTATATATTTTGTGGGTCCTATCAACCCACCAGGAAAATGAACTGGTGCAAGATACATCATCACTGGAACAGAATACCTCACCAGGTGGGCAGAGGCCAAAGCAGTAAGGAATTGTGATGCTGCTACAGCTGCATAGTTCATTTTTGAAAACATCATTAGTAGATTTGGATGTCCAGTAATTTTGATGAGCGATCAAGGCACACATTTTTTGAACTGCACAATTGAGGCCTTAACAGAAGAATTCCAGATACAGCACCATAAGAGCACTCCCTACCACCCACAAGCTAATGGTACGGTGGAGGCCTTTAACAAGATTCTATAAAATGCTCTTACTAATATCTGTAATAGCCAGAGAAATGATTGGGACCTCAGGGTTAATGTTGTATTATGGGATTATAGGATTACATGCAAGAAACTTACAGGACACACACCTTTCAGATTGGTGTATGGACAAGAGGCTGTTATTCCTATAGAATATATTATTCCCAGTTTAAGAATTGCTTAGATTACTGAGATGGTTGATACAAATACGATGAATGAAAGACTAGCGTAGCTGCTTTCCTTAGAAGAAGACAGATTCATCACAGGATTTCATCAAAAAGTGCAGAAGGGATGAGAAAAATCTTGGCATGACAGGCACATTAAAAGAAAGAGTTTTCAGATAGGAGACCTAGTACTCCTTTATGACAGTAAGTTTACTAAGTTTCCAGGGAAGTTCAAGACACATTGGTTAGGGCCATATCATATTCAACAATTTACAGAAGGAGGTGTCGTTCAGCTCAGAAAACTGGATGGGGAGCTTCTTCCCACTTTCATTAATGGCAGTAGGCTTAAGCTTTATAGTGATAGCCACTCCTCCTCCCAGCCCTAACTCAGATAGTTTATGCAAGTGCATATGCCCAGTGTAGTTGAAAGGAGGCATCACACCGGTAAGTAGTCTACACAGAGAGAAAAAAAAAATTAGTATGAGGAAATTTTGCGAAAGCCACGGGATGCTTGCGGAGTTTTATATGTTGTGGCACTTCACGCCATCATTTCGGTTCTGAACGATGAAGTGTGGCATCGTAGCAATGCAATGTCCTCTGTACCACGTAGATAACTTTGAAAAGGGACAGAAGGCCAGTCACTTCACCTTCTGACAAGCAGTTAATCTAGATACGACAGGTATCTGTTGCCCTAGATTTGGTAATAGTATAGTGATTTTTCCTAGATTTGGTAAAATCTTCGACGAGACCGGTGCCTGCAGACAAGTTTTGAGGGAAATTTGATCGAATTTCAGCAATTAATGAGGATCAAAATGACGGGTGTGGTCTTGTCCATGAAATTAATACTGCCGACAGGCCTAGCCTAAATGACCGTTGCTTCAGAGATTATCGCCTTTGTTATAAATACAGAGATCATTCATACACAAGGGTTACTTTTGCAATTTCTGAGAGCTATAGAGCAGTTTGAAGACTTTTCCTTGTGCAGAGATACTCCAGTTACAGAGTGCTAAGTTTCCCCAATTTCCCAGCCATTGTCCATCCAGAGTATTCCACTAAGTGGGTTTTGTCCGAGGAGGAACCTTTAGAGGACATTGTGCAACGATTCCAGAGTGGTGGCCTTGTGTC
Organism: Pseudotsuga menziesii; assembly: GCA_001517045.1. Taxonomy (NCBI): domain Eukaryota; kingdom Viridiplantae; phylum Streptophyta; class Pinopsida; order Pinales; family Pinaceae; genus Pseudotsuga; species Pseudotsuga menziesii. Next base: position 223,745 of record LPNX010271120.1, on the reverse strand, counting down.
TGCTATGACAACGCCACCCAAGGTTGTGAAATTAGGTACATCGCAGGTCAGAAATCTGTCAAGGATGAGGAGTCAAGCTCAAATAGTAGAAGAGTTCATCCCAAAGTAGGAGGAAGAAGTTCATATGGCAACAGAATACATTGTTCCATGAGTCGAGGACGCACCAGAGGTAATCATTCCCAAGGGTGGTAAGTTTCTTGTTCCGCTACCACCAATTAATTCTCGTGTAAAGGAAGACGAAGATCCGTTAGGATATGCCCCTATTCCCAAATTTGAAGACTATAACCTTGGAGACAGTAAGACATATCCTCAGTTTCAGCCGGATCGGTATCTTACGGTTCAGAGGAACCTGAGGAACGAAGCAGATGAATTTGTTCCTATGGAACATGTCCAGATTCTTGAGAAGTCAGGCTTGCTCAATTTGTTGAGAATACCACATTTTGAACAAGGTGCATAGGTTAATTCCATGGTGCATGTGCTACTTTATTTTGTACATGGAGGTTACCTCTAGCTAGGTAACAGGGTCGATCTGATACACTGCATCACTGGGCTGTCCAAGACTGGTAAGGACCCTAAGACACATATATCAAGTAAGATCAAGGACACTAAGCTACCAGAAACCCTAGTTAACAAGTATAAGCTACAGAGAGGAGGTCGGGATTATGACATCACAAGCTTAACAGACGATACACTTAGATTTACAGCCAGTTTGCTTGCAGGAAGATTGCTAACCAAGGTTTTCCCAAAAGAAGTCACCGGATCAGTAATTCACCTTCCCATACAAGTCGTAGAAGGTGAACAATTTAATTGGTGTTTATTTTTATTAAATATTTTTACCCAAGATTGTTTGACAGCACAAGACGAGCCAAATCACCCCTTCCATTTTTCGTGGCTGCTTATATTATGTGCATTCCTTGGATGGAAAGAGTCACCCCATACCCAGTTTCTACAGCTATGAAGCGAAGACTGCAGAGGTGCGCGGTATGCCAATTTATGGGAGAGCAACAACCCAACCAATAAAAGGATCAATATGATAGTATTCTATGAATACTATAGGTTTTTATAGTGGGTCATCGAGGAGACACCGCAGATCAGCACGGACATTGTGGACATGTATGATAGTCGGCTTGAGTTCATGGCGGACATGCATACAATCTTTCTGAGGCCAAAAGCATTCAGAACGGATAACTGGGCTACTGGATTGTTCGGGATGATAACGCAGGATGTAGAAGATGTCATCAAAGACTTTGATGAAGAGTGGCAAAAGGAATTAGGAGATGCCACAGCACTACCGTCAGGTACCGCACAGACAGACCCAGTGGAGAAGGGAAAAGACAAAGTGGGATCTAAAAAGACAGATACAGCAGAAGTGCCACCACAGGCACAAAAGAGGAAAGATGCAGAAGAGGTGCCACTAGAGGCACCAAAGAAGAAAAAATCCAAATCCACAAAGCCAACTTTAGAGACCGCACTGACAGATGATGACTATGATAAAATCGCAGCAAAACTAAAGGAGGAGATGAAGGACTCATTTCAGGCGATACAAACATCACATGACAAGCTACAGAGCACCATAGATAAGCAGCTTCTGGAATGGAAAGCACTAACTGAAAAGAATGCCATGATGCAAATTCCGCTAGTCAGGGTGACGGCAAGAAAAAGTTCAACACTATCAACTTCCCACGAGGAAGTCTTTACAAAGGATTGCATCAATACCGTGTTGATACCACCAGGGAGCATCTGATTCCCTAATTTGATGATTGATGTACAGATACACATTAGACAACCTGTCAAGGTTAATCTCGTAGAGTTCCCCATTGATCAATTACAAATGATCTAGCAGCACATAACCGTAGAGCTCAGGGATAGAGAGCTTGCAACTTATAAACAAAACACCCAGCTGAGACAAAAGAATGCATAACTCACCATAGGCTTTCAGACAAAGGTAGAAGAGTTAATAACATATCAATAAAGAGAACAGGATCTCAGTCAGGTCCTGTAGAGAATCGCATTGGAGTTACCCGACTGTAAAATTGATTTTGCCTTACCTCTAACATAGAAGGTAAGAAGAGTTGCAGATAAAGCAAAGGATCTGGAAGAGACAGTGACCAAGATGGAGGAATACCACAAAGCACAGATTGCTGAGCTCGAGGATCGAGCACCAAGAACACCTTAGGAAGATAAGGAAGCAAGGGTAGAGGCCTTCAGACTTTCTTCAACACAGATGAAGTGTCACATAAATGATGCAGAGTCATTACTAGCCGATGCGAAGAAGACATGGTCAGAGCTAGACGAGCTCCCATAAAAATTGGAATTGTAGCAAAGCATCCAGAACATAGAGAAGGCCACAACAGCAATAAAGGAAGAAGTCACGGGATTAGGAGCTCTGGAAAAGATGAAGAAGACGACCGAGATGAATCGTTTACAACAGGAAACGCAATGGTTATGCAAAAAAGACATACAATTCAATAACCTACTCCAACCATATCAGGAACAAATCGCAGAGCTGATCGATGCGGTTGAGCAGAAGGTCAAGGAGTTAACTTCAATCAAGGAGGAAATTGATGAAACAGAAGACTCCATCATTAGTCAAGCTATGCTTGAAACATCACAAGAGTGTGTTGAAGCTATGCAGAACGAAGTCGCAGGACTTCGACAAAGATTTACAAGGACTTCGCAGGAAGCCAAGGAGAAGCTATAGTAGGAGAAATTAGTTGTTAGTGGCTCAGGGATGAGCCAAAAGTAATTTTTAGGGGACTATTGGAGTAGGGTCCTACAGCTACAGAAAAAGATGCTATATCGAGAAAGGAAAGTCAAAGGAAACAGTATCTGAGCGGCCGAGAAGAGAGAGCTCAACCACTGCACTTATGGCAGCGGTGAAGACAGGAGGGATTAGCTACCCTCATAAAGAGAAAAGGATTAATGGGATGAGGTTTTGAAGATAAAGGACAGAAGGGGAGTGACCGAGGAAGTGGCGCCTGCACCCATAATCAGTGCCAAGAAGCGTGGAAGACTGCAGAAAGCTGTGGTGTGACGAAAAGCGGAAGCTCAAAGTGCAGATACATCAATTGTCACAAGTTAGGGTTTTTGCGTTACTCTTGGGAAAGGCCCACAGTGTTGTATTATGGCAAGACCTTCGGGCCACCTATAAAAGCATGTATCTTGTATTGTAAAAGGTTAGCTATTCAGACAATTAACTATTCAGAGAGTCAGTTAGTCTGTTAGCTCATAGTCAGTTGTATTGTAGAAGAGACGAGCTCTGGTTCTGTATTCAGTCTGTAGTTATCTTACTATAACCAGTAGCCAGCATGAATGTAACAATCCGCAGGGATTGAGAGAGAGAGAGAGGAAGAGTATATTGTAAGAGAATCAATATAGGAAGATAAGAGATCTAAGAGAGAAGGGCTCCCGGCTGTGTGCGCGGAGTTACCCAGAAGATCTCAAGCTGCATAAGAGGTTGCAATGGAACTGTGTTTACTCTCTCAAGATATAATATATAAACTAGTTCCTGTGGACGTAGCTTCCTTCCTGGGGGGTGAACCATGTAAAATCAATGTGTTGTGCGACTGTTTCATGTGATTGTGCTTTAATTAGTTGCTATCCATTATTTGTTACATGAATGTTGTATATCAGTTAGTGAATGTATGTATGTTCTCATTCAGTTTACAGCATTATAGAAGGTTAAATACAAGTTGAATGTATCAAGCGTTCTGCATATGAATTTATCAGTGCTTGATTCACATAGTAGAGCTAGCAGTTACTCTACTAAGTAATTCCAGTACACTTAGTTCAGCAAGTTGAGTATAGTTGATGTTAAGTGTGTTGAACCATGGAAGTTCAAGTAATATTGTTTAACACCCTATTGAAGGTGCCTGAGTTATTATACCTCTAGAGAAAACCCCTAGACCATGTGAGTTGTTGAGCATATTAAGTATTGCCATAGGATATTTTGTGGCGTAGATAAGCGATATCACACCGTCGGAGAAGCTATGATGTGAGATATTGCAGGCTCAGGGTTGAGCGAAGAAGAGAGTTTGCGCATCGTCCTGGAAGCTATGGTACGCTAATAGCCAGTCATCTAGCAGAGTCAGCTTGGAGGAGAGAAATGGCCCCTCACAGAGAGGTTTGGTTGGATAAGGAGAGATAAGACCCACCAAGATGCAACAAAACCCGGTTGAGGACACTTGAGTCTTCAACCAACCCATATTATATCACTTCGGGTGAGACTTCAGGCTGTTCTGCGGTCTATCGCCCAAAGGGACAGTGAGCTAGGGGTATTGTTGGTACATTACAAGTAAACCCGTGTCTTCCCAGATAGCGACCAACACATATCAAGATCTCCATAATGGCTGGAAATATCTGACATATACTGGAATCAAGTCATGAGAGTTGAAATATCATGAACACTAGCACAATCAAGGAGGTAGCACATAAGAGATGCCACCAATATGGAAGGTCTTCTACACAAACCGCTACGAGTACATGTCCTACTATGCGAATAGAGGTGTCAAGGTCAAACATAGTAGTCCATCTACTGATTACCGGTCATTAATGTATGTCATTAATAGACGTGAGATCACCCACCAATAATGAAAATGGGAATCAAGGTACTAGAGTGCAAACTAACAAGTGTGAATAAATGTGTTGAGTTCAAACACTTGAGAGGATCCATTTATTAGGGGACATTGATGTATTCCCAAAGACTATAGATGGTGAGAGAACCTACCACTGATGACTGTAAGTCTCAAGGCACTCAAAATGACTCTAGATTCCAATCCCAGAATAAATGATCTAAAGTTGATGGGATGAAATCCACTGGAAGGAGGGAATTAAGGCATCCCCCATCATCCAACACAAGGTACTCATCAAAGCTGTATAATGTGGAAGGACACACTAGTGCTCCAAGGGACAAAGGGATACAGACTCAAGCATAAGTTCCGGCAACAATGGACTATAGTTTCTTTGCTCTCAATTATCTCATATGCATTCAATGTACCATAGAGTTCCTTATATAGCTTTTCAAAGGGGTAATGACAGGTCAAATCCGAGCGATATCAAGGCATAGGGAAGGCTAGGAGTCAAGTGAGTCAGATCCATGTCAAGGAAAACTCCAAAAGGATTTGGATTTTGTACACATCCCGATGTACAAGGTTTTAGTGGTCAAACTCGTGTATATACGTGCTTATAGGTTTAAAAGTCACGTGTATCATTTTTCACATGTTTTTAGGGATGGTCAAGGAAACATCGAAGGACAAAAAATGGTCCATGGGGTCTAAGGAGTCTGCAGTAGGACAGGGGAAGGCCATACAAAGTGTGATTCACCTGGAGTGGTAAAATCAGCTATAACAACCAATCCAACATGCATGTTCAAAAAGGCTCTGCACTTACATCTGACACATGTGAGGAACCAATCCAACATGCATGTTTAGAAGGGCATGCACTCACATCTGATCAAGTAGGAACCAATCCTACAGTCATATCAGAATGGTCCCCAGTTCCAGACTGAGCTATCTAGTAACTGACTAGGTGCCTCCATTCCCAGAATGGCAGTTTCCCTTACATATTTCCTACTCAAAAGAATGGCCAGCACTCACATCTGACATGGGAGGAACCTAATCCTTTAACCATGAAATAAAGGCTCAGCCATTACATCTGACCTACTCATTAGAATGGCTCTCTCAGTCCCGGACTGAGTGTTACTGGTAACTAACCAGGTACCTCTGTTCCAAGAATGGAATTCAACACTCATATCTGACATGGAAGGGACCAATTCTCTCACCATGAAAAAATGGCTCATCCCTTACATCTGACCATGGAAGGAACCAATCCTTTGACCATGTCAGAATGGCTATGGGACTCATCACTTTCCCTTGGAGGAAATCTTGATCTAGAGAACACAAAGATTCTCCTTGAAGTACTCAAACTTCACCCTAGCTAATGGCTTCATCAATACATCAGCTATATGTTCCTCCGTCGCAACATACTAGAGCTTCACTCCTCCCCTCTGCACCATATGCCTAATATAGTGATACTTGATCTCAATATGCTTCGACTTGTCATGGAACACTAGATTCTCTGACAACTTCATGCAACTTTGGTTGTCATAATGTATACAAGTAGCATCCATTTGGAGATCAAATAAATCAGATAGTAGCTTCTGCAGCCATACTACCTCACAACTAGCTGAAAAAGCTGTGACATACTCTGCTTTAGCTGTACTTAGTGCCACATAGGATTTCTTCCTTCTAAGCCAAGAGATCACACCTGATCCCATATTGAAGCAACACCCTGAAGTGCTCTTCCTATCAATGGAACTGCCTGCCCAATATGAATCAACATAACCCTCTAGGTTAATCTTCTGATTTGCCTCGTACTTGAGCCCATAATCAATTGTACCCCTCAGGTACCTTAGAATATGCTTTGCAGCAATCAAGTAAACATTTCTTGGATCTGTCAATAAATGGCCCAAGGTGTTCATAGAAAAGAAAATGTCTAGTCTCGTGTTTGTCAGATACATCAAGGACCCAATCATCTATCGATACATCATAGCATCAACCGTCTCTGATGAAGCATCACTCAATAGCCTCAGGTTCGATGCCATAGGTGCGGCCATAGCTTTGTAGTCCATCATCCCAAACCTCTTCAGGATCTCTACTGCATACTTCCCTTGTCCGAGGGAGATTCCATCTGCATTCTACCACACCTTCATACCTGGAAAATAATGCATCATACCCAAGTCCTTCATTTCGAACTCAGCAGCAAGCTTTCTCTTCGTATCAGCAATCAACCCATCCATACATGTTACAAACAGATCATCTACATACAGTAGAAGCATCACTGGGTACCATATTCAACCTTGTAGTAAAGATTGGAATCTACTTTACTCTTGGTAAAGCCCAAACTGGATAGAAAGCTGTCAATTCTGTCGTACCATGTCTTGGGCATCTGTTTCAAACCATACAGGGATTTCTTCAATCTGCACACCTGAGACTCCCTGTCATGTGTCTCAAAACTGAGTGGTTGTTCTACATACACTTCTTCTTCCACTACACCATTCAAGAAAGTAGTCTTGACATCCATTTGGTGTATCTTCCATTTCATTACTATAGCCAAAGCAAGTACTGATTTGATGGAAGTGTATCTGTCTACAGGAGCAAAGGTATATTCATAGTCTATTCCTTCCTTCTGTGAGAAGCCACGAGCCACAAATATTGCCTTATATTTCTCTATGCTACCGTCCGAAACATGGTTGATCTTGTAGATCCATTTGGAAGTTACAACTGACTTCCCTTCTGGTCTTGGGACAACATCCCAAACATCATTCTTCATGATTGATTGATATTCTTCTATCATCATTGTAGTAGGGATTTATCCCTACTATAGGGGCAGGAATGGCTCCCTTCTATCTATAGGACAGAAGGGTAGGTTCTTGCTAGTGGGTAAATGTAGAAAATAAAAACGGAAACAGAAATGGACAACAACTAAACTAAGAACAGAAAGAAGAGAGAAGCAATGGAGAACCCCTCTGCAAACCAGAGTTAGGGTTCCACTTCTTAAGACCTGCAAACAAATACTAAGCTACAGTAAAACCTAAAAAACAATGTTAAATATAAAACCTGCAAATGGAAACAACGGTTAGAAAGCAAAGAAAACAAATAAATAAGACATGAAAGACAAGCTATACCTTCTCTGGTGGAAATGGGACACCATGCCCTAGGTTATGGAAGCACCTCTCTTGGATGGGGAGCTTTGGCTCAATGGGAATGAAGGAGAGGGAGTGGGTGGTCTGAGAGGTAAAGGTGTCTCAAGACATCCATAGGCAGCATAACAATATGCAAGGGAGAAGTTGTTTAAGAATGACCCCCCACCCTCCTGTTATAGATTTTTTAAGGGGTTTTAGGGTTTTAAGCCCTTGGTCAGAGCTTTAGACCCCTTTTTGGGATTTTATCCCCTTTCACCCAAACTTTAGCTCCTTTTAGGGTTTTAGCACCTTTTTGGGGGTTTTAGCTCCTAGGAGACTATTTTGGGATCCTTTTTGGGGTTTCTAAGCCCTTTTCTTCATCCTTTAGCTATTTTGAGGGGGTGGGGGTCTAATGAAGTGATATGAGGGTCATGAGATGGTGTCCTTGGGTGGTGTAGGCCATTAAGAGATGAGTGGGGGATTTTTGGGTTAACATATTTCCCCCTGATGTGTGAGGGCATGAGCTCAACATATGGCTGAAAAACATCATAGGATTTGCTGCGTAGAGGTGGTGCTTTCAGGGCTGGGGCATGGCGGATTTTGGTTTTTGTATTAACATGGTTCCCATCAATGGGTGAGATACAGATAATGTGTGACATGTATATGGTCAAGGCAAGCATCCCCATGCTCATGACAATGTCAAAAGAATAATTTGATCTATGCTCTAAAATACAAAAGCTAATCATATACAATTGATGTTACAATAATGGTTGCCTCCATGTGAGGCTGAATACAATGATGATCTGGGACACTGGACCCATGGAATTCTCATGGAATGCTATATCTTCATGACTGATGGTCTGCTAGATCTAGAATGGTACATAGTTGTGTGGACTCGATGATTGAGAGTCAAAGTCTCTGTGGTACAAGTATGCTTCATACATCATAAAGGTATATCGAAGCACTGATGGGGCTTCTAAACACTATCTCCAATGCAACCCGAAAATCACAAGGGACATAACATATTTAGGTCCCTTGGGTGGACTCACCAATGTGCTAGAGTCATGTGACATTCGGGGTCTCCAACCAAATATTGTACGAACAAAACCCTATACGAATCTCAACGGTGCGATGATGTAGTTGAAGTCGAGCACGTGAGAAATAACCATCCCGAAAGGCAGTAAGGACTCCTCTCAAGTGGTCCAAGGAACTCTTCAATGAGGTTAATGAAACCAAGATATAGGGACCTTTGGTTCTATCCTTTGGAATATGTGTGTTGGCGTTGACAGAGGGGGACCTGCCCCTAGCGAAGGCAATGATGTTTCCTTGACCAGGAGCGTGAGGGAGATAACTGGAAGGTGTGAAGCAATCTACGGACTGACTCACTGAATGGGGAGGGTAGAAGGGAAATATTTGAATAGGGGGAGGGAGACTCAAACTTCCTTTGTTTAGAGTATGAAGGTAGGGTGGACCAGGCAGCAAATGAAACTGACTCATGGGAATGGGATCATAGCTAAGCTAAAATACCGCGGATATCACCGCATATGGGAAATACTTAGACGAGGTAGACACTTTTGAAATTGATGGGATCCAAGGAAGACACATTGCAGAGTACTTTGAACAAAGGAGACCCAATGTGGGAATGCTGCCAAACTATTTTCTGTGGGGTGGTGTCTAGGGACACTGTTATGGTATGATCTCATGGATTTTTGGCGAGCCTGAGAAGGTAGATGCTCGATGGTGCTTTCAATTTTTGAGAGTTTGAAAGCATGAAGAAGACTCTAGTGGGGGATCTTTTTCATTGGTAGTCTCTTATGCCTGAAAAAGGATAAAAGTATACATAGGAGAGCTCGCCCATCCTGGAGGGGATGAGAGACTTCTTTACCGTTGGTATTCCAATTAGGCCGAAAAAGGTTAAACCTATACTGACTGGATGGTCATTCAAATACTTTTACGAGCATGAATGAAACCAATTTTTCTCAGCAATATTTTATTGTTGAGAAGGTTGGAAAAGAGATTAATGAAAACCTGTGGTGAGATTTTTCATAAAGTGCGGCCCCTCTGCTCGAGAAAGCATAAAAGTATGCAGAGGGGAACAGTCTTGGATTAAGTGTTCCAAGGGTGTCCTTTTCATTTTACTAGTCTACATGGACTACAAAAGGAGGTAAACGAGGCGATGTAGACATCCTTTCCTATACTTTAGTGATCAAGAAAGAAAGTAGTTATGCTTGGCAATATTTTCATTGTTTTAAGGAGTCAAAAAAGAGCTTAAACAAAACTCCAATATGGTCAACCAATTGTGGTGGCAGAGGCGGTGCCGCATGTCGGGATGGTGGACAAAGGTCCAAAGGTCATCCTCATAGTATGGATAGAGTAGAAGGCTATTAATACATGCATAATATAGATCGTGAAAGAGGCTCATGAGTCGATGCAGCAAAGGCACACAAACCGAAGTGGATCTCGGGCAGAGGTCAGGAGAGTGTGTGTGTCTGTTGCAGTGGATGGACTTGACTACATGCAATGTAAGTACAAGTTCGAGGGAACTTATATGCCAAATACATGCAAGAAGAATAAAGGATTTTTTGGACAATGGTCCAGATGTCTGCATAAGGTGCGATGGAAAAAAATAAAAGTAAAATTACATTCCTTAACGGACGGTGGCCTGAAAACTCGCATGAGTTGTGATCAGGGATTGTGATACAAGTACAGGTCCGTAGACACTTGCATTGTCATGTCATGGCTCATAAATCAAGGTGACTGGTGGGAAATGGTCTCGAAATTGATTTATTAAACATGAGACAATGGTCTCATAAAGAGATATAAATTTGAGCCCAGAGGTGTGAGAGGTGTCTCGAACCAGTTCTGGGTGACTTTGAACTAGCAGTTGATGGTTCTGCCCCTGACTTGTGCTAAAAAACTTTGAAAAACTAGAAAGGTAAAAAACTATGCTATAAGGGACTCATCATGCATAGAATCTCTTGAGGTGGAGCCCGTTGTGTGGCTTCTTCAAGAGTCATTCATCTAATTCAGCAAAGAGGTGTGCCCCCTTGCCAAAACGAAGGTCATTGGTAAGGCAGGGTGATGGAATCTAGTCTTTTATGGGAATAACTGATTCCACACTATGGTTTAAATGGAATGGAGTAAGACCGACAGTGGTCTTACATATATCTCTTTCATCCCATAAGTGGGGCCGGGATATATTAGATGGATCTTCCATAGCCAATGAGATGGAAGGGCAACTAGGGCTAGAGATCATGTAAATGGTATTGGTTGTGGTTTTTGTGGCCTTGCCCCTAGTCTCTGTTAGAGGAAGAGGGGCAGGCCTGGAGATAGGAGGAGTCCTTGATGGACGTAGAGGTACGTGTAACATCCTATCAATTGGTTGGAGATGATTCAACACATCCTAGGGCCTCATAGGTAGGGTAGGTGGTTTAAGGTACCACACAGGATCTATGAGTTTGAAATCCTATAGATTGTAGGTTTCCAAGGCAGACTTACTCATGATCTCGGATGGTAGGAAAAGGAAAAGGATCATGTTGATTGGGAATGAACCCTAATGTTGCTCTGGTAACTGAGGTTGAGGTTGCAACTGAGGTTGTAGCAGTGGCTCAGGGAAAAATGGAAGAGAGAGGTCTGATGGACCGCCAGTGATGGTGGAGACAAGAGGGTCTATAGAACTAGACATCATGTAAATGGACATGGTTTCTAAAGAAGGATGTGGGGGATGGAATTCTTTGATTAGAGTGATATCAGATTCAAGGGAATGGTGACGAAGGTTAGCGAGAGCCATTCAAAATTTGGGTAAATATTGGCAATGGTGGAAGTAAAGTCTGTACAAGCCACAAAGGGCACAAGCATGGTTTGTCCTTAATGCCTTGTTCTTGACTACTGGCGCGGTTGGGAGTTCAACCATAGGGATGTTTTCGTTTGTATCCATGGCATCTAGATGCACATGGATCACTGGGATTTCAGAGCCATTCTAAGTTGGATGGCCCTGTTGCTCGCAGACGACACAAGGTGGGACCTATCGTGGCTCTGCGGTGGATTTGGTGTTCTTGCCCCTAGCCCTTTTCAGGTGGGGTGATGCGGGTGCGGATGCGGTGGTTGGATTTTGCGTACTGGGTGGAGGGTGATACTTGACCACGATGGGTTGCACCGAGGTTAAAACAACTTGGGGCATTGCTGGTTGAGCTGGTGGATCAAGATACCACACCAGAATTCCCTATGTAAAGTTGGGTAGACTTAAGGTGGCCATTACCAGTTTTCTCATGACACCGGGTGGGGGGAAGAGGAAGGGAATCCTATGGACTAGAGATGAGCCCAAATAAATCCATGCTAGTTGCATGTGGGGATGAGGTTGTGGTTGCAGCTGTGCATAATTCTACTCCTGCGGGTGATGTTGCGGCTACTTTTGGTGTTGTGGCTACAGATGATGTTGTGGTTGTGGTTGGGGATGTAGCTGTAGTTGTTGTTTAGGTGCAGTGATTCTTGATAAGACCATGCACAAGTCCACAGTTTCATTTTGTGTCGGTGGTGGTGACACTAATGGGAAATGAGCCATCATGGAGGTATCGGAAAACAACCTAGGGCCCACATTCAACAATGGGTAGGTTGTTGTGTTGTCAACCATAGTGTTGATTGCAAGGACGACATTAGCATGTGTGGTTGCCCCTTGCGGCTCAATGGTGGTGATGGTAGGGATAACGCTGGCAGGTGTTGTTAACCCTTGTAGATCATGATAAGTGAGTTGATCAACCATCACAATATTCCCTTCATGGGGGAACATCATGAGACGGAAGACAGTAGATGCTACCGCTCTCATGGCGTACATATAAATTCTTTCGAGGAGAAGGTTATAGTCCAGTTGAGCGTTGACGACCTCTATCTCGATCAACACTATCTTCCTGGCTAATGTGATGGGGACACGGGGGAGGATTCCTTGGGCTTTAGTGGGATGTCCATCATAATCCCATAGGGTTGTGGAGGACGGTTGCAGAATCGGTGATCCAAGTTTCTTCCAAACCAAGGTAGACATAATGCACATGGATTCCCCCTCATCCACTATGCACCGGTGCACAACCAAATTCTAGATGGACACTGGGATTTGAAAGGTGATGGTCGATGGAATGCCTGGTTCTCTCTTCTCTGTGTCAAATGTGATCAAATTGGAGTTTGAGGGGTCTACTTCCCCTAGGGTAGCTAGTAAGGGATTTTGCTGCGTTGGGCATGTTTTAAGTACCTCAAGAGAGGACATGGCGGTTGACGTTTGGGCCAAATCATCCACGATGCTATAGCTGAATCCATCTGTAGCTGTGGCATTATTGTAAATTGTGTGTATCGGGGGGGGGGGGGCACACAGGAACAGGGGCAACTGAAGAGGTAGGTTGACCGTTTTGGATGTTGATGCCACTGATGTGTTAGCAGGTTTAGTGGTGGTACCATACTGATTCCATCGGGTTTGCAAGTTGACCTCTTCAGTTGTCATGGCTAGCAGGTGGTGAACACCTATTTCTGTCATGGGAGGTGCCCCCAGAGCATTGGAATTGGACTGGGGAGGGGATGTGGTTGCCACCAATCCTTGGACTGTTAGTGGGTTTTGAAGCACCATGGGGGGAGGTCCTTGTGTTGTTGGGTTGGGCTGGGCTTGATTTGTCACGTTGGTGGCTTGTTGGGCCTCGTTTTGAATGGCCTACTTAGTGCGAGCCATGAGGGGATACTTGAATGTGTAGTGCCCATAAATGTCACAGAGTGTGCACAGTTGGTTTGTGCGCAACAGGGCATTGTGTATTGGTGCATTCTATCATGGGGGTTTTGGGCTGGACGGTTTGCCACAGCATTGTTGCGAGGGTTCAGTTGTTGACTACCTCCCTATGATTTGTTATTGCCTTGGTTATGGGGTTGGTTATTCCTAGATTTCCCTTGTTGATTGTTGGGGGTAGGTTGGTTGGGATGGTTTTGTTGTGCAAACACTTGTCCCAATGGGGCGGGTGGAGCAGGGGTGGGGGCTTTAACTGGTTGTACTGGTGGTGCGTAATAGATTTGTGGGGGTGGAGGTGCCAAAAATGTGGGCATTTTCTCCATATACTGCTGTGTTAGCCAAGCCATGGCCTGATCCTGCTGCAGTGGTGCAGGTTGTGCTTAGGAATTTGTTGCTTCGAACTGGGACATCATTCTAGCATAGTCCGGGGCTTAGTTTTCATAAGAAACATTAGTAGTGTTGCTTGGTTGTGGTGTAACAGCAGGTGGTGTCGGTCAAGGCTGTGGCTATTGGGAGACCGATCCTATGATGTCGTTCATTGTGTGGGATGCCCCGGTGCATCATGGTATGAGGTACTTCGACCAGGGGAGTTTGGAATGACAGTGTACATGTATCCAGACTGAGCAGAGATAAGGTCAAACTGTTGGGCCTTTAGTATGGCCTCTTCTTCAGATTGGGGATGTTTGGATGCGACATCCTTTGCTATGGGTCAGAGCAAGGTCTTAAGGAACCAATCCAAGAAGATCCTGTCATCAATATGGATTTTGCATAGATTGCGACATCACCACCACTCATGGATGTGGTTAGTTATATGAGTGGTAGTGCTTTGGCAGCAGGATAACAAGATCTCCACCCCTTCGTCATATTTGACGGGGAGTTGGAAATACTGTAGGAACATGAAGGCTAGGGATTTGAAGTCCAGATATTTGGCCTACGGTAGCTCAATGTACCATTTGGCTGCATCACCTATAAGGGTGCGTTGGAATAGCCTCATCCAGATGGAGTTGTCTACGATGCTGTTGGATGAGCACCATAGATGGAATTCCATTATGTGGTTTTGGGGACATTTCCCTACTTTGCATTCAAACTTGGGGATGTCTAATGGAAGCTTAGTTGGAATTGGAGGACAAAAGGCTTGATGGCGAATGGGTTCATTTGTTAATCTGGCCAAGTTAGGCAAGTTAAGATGATCCATGAATGGCATATTTGACCGCAGGTTGATGTGGGATGCAACTATGATGGTGGTGCGGTTTGCAGGTTCATAATGCATCTGCACAACTAGGGGTGCTTGTGGTGGCACCATTGCGGATGTGCCAATGCTTCCAATTGTTGTGGGGGGGAAAATATGATTGGTGGGTACATTGGCCCCATGTATGATAGTAGGGGAAATGTAAGTGGATGGTCCACTAGCCCCCTATGTGGTAGGAAGGGCAGTGTAGGTTGAAGGGCCACTGCCCCCATGTGTTTCTAGTGGGCCAGCTTGGCTGGTCACTACAAGTGGTGGAAGCTGACTGATGAAAGTCTGCATGACTGTGCTTGGGCCACTTGCCAGGTTGTGGGAGATAGGTTGGGATGTGGACATGGATCCACTTGCTAAAGTTATGCCAAAAAATGGATCCAGGTTTGCACTAGCCATGGGGCTTGATGGTGTGTTATGGGGGTCTAGTTCAAATTGATATGGGTCTGAATCAGAATCAAAGGTTGTGTGGCCTTTTTATGGTGTGGGAGATCACAAGAGTGGCTTCGATAGTGTCAATTGAGTGTTCCAAATGGTGGTGGTTTACCTCTTAGGCATGAGGAAGAGCGTGAAGGATCAATTGTGTTAGATTTTATGTCTAGAACTGGTGGGAATGATGTTTGGACCCTAGTTTCAGTGGCTTCCTATTGGCTGTAGGTGGTCACTCGGCTACCAAGATTGCCAAAAGAGAGTGCTTGGATTTTTTCTCATAGGTGTTTCTCCTCAATCGAAAGGGGTTGTTTCCTGTTTCTCTTGGCAATTCCTCTCAGCGGCCAGCTACTTTAGGGTTCCTGTGGTACTCCTCACAATGAGTTTCTGGGAAAATCCCAAGTACTTCCCACAGTTGAAGTAGTCAGGGACTTATGTCCTCAAAGACTGCAGAGTTGGTTGTACTTACTGTAAATTGGTAAATTTTAAGGCTCACTCAGTGTCATGAACTGAGTTGGGTTAATTAGTTGGTATGGTGTATTCGTTTGTTTGTTTTTCTAGTATTTGGTAGTTGCAAATGGTTTATGAATTCATCATGGTAGATTTCATGTCATTGTGTTTGTGTATGCAAGCATTGAATAATCATAAATTGTAAACAAATACAGTTATTAACCCTGAATGTTTGATAGCCTAACTAGATGTCTACCTCACACTGATATTCCTCTTCAACCAAGAGGAGGTCTTGGGCTCTTAAGAGAATGGGACTAATCCCATCCGTAGATCCTTAGGTCACCTCCCAGATGCAAGGTTGGTAAATAGGGAGGACACTTAGTGCTGTGAGAAGCCCTCTTTCTCTACCCCCTGTACCTTCTAGGTCATTCGGTTTTAATGGTTTGGAACAATATAGTGGAGTGCCTAGATCTATACGAGCTTGCCCTTCGTCATATCCCAGAATATCTTGGAGGGTGATGACTAGATAGAGGAGGAAGGGGAAGCAAGACAGTTAATTTTAGGTTGATTTTAGTTAGGCTAGGTTCATTTGATTAAGCCATTAACATCTACTTGGTGTTTACACATTGTTTGTAAAATAAGCTGCATGAAATTGAAACAAAAAACTTAAATTACCTTGCAGTGCAGGACAGAGGTAGTTGAGCCTCATTGATAGTCCTTATGAAACTAAAATTTAACCTCTATTAAACTCGAATTGAAGTTTTGTTTGTTAGGCCGCACATTTCTGATCAAATCTAGTGAGGGGGCCACAAGATTTTTTCAGAAACAGTCAAGGGGGCCGCAAGATTTTTTCAGAAACAGGCGAGGGTGTCGCGTAGAATGCAGAAACAATTGCGGACTGAGTTTTTGGGTTTAAGTCACACTTATCACGGGATTAAGTGCACCCTAGGTGCATCTGTTTTCCCATTAAGTGCACCCTCACCTCACTTTTAGCCCCGATAAGAGCACCCTACTCTATATTTGGGGTTTTTTGTGAGGCAGAGTTAGATTTGGCCGATAGTAACTTGTGTCATGGCTAATCTGACTCGGTTTTTCCTAGCAAAGGATTTGGCAGTACTGAAAATAGAAAATAAACTGAATTTAAAGTGGATTTAATAGGAATTTTTTTTAAAACTAGGGCAAAATAAAAATAAAAATTTGAACCAGGGATCCTGTGGGATCAACCTGGTATGGTCGCCAGTTCTGTAGCAGGTATTTCTCCCTACTACAGGGGTAGAAATGGCTCCCTTCTGTGTATAGGACAGAAGGGTAGGTTCCTACTAGTGGGTAAATGCAGAAAATAAAAATGGAAACTGAAATGGACAACAATTAAAATAAGAACAGAAAGAAGAGAGAAGAAATGGTGAACCCCTCTGCAAACAAGAGTTAGGGTTCCACTTCTTAATACCTGCAAAGAAATCCTAAGCTACAGTAAAACCTAAAAAACAATGTTAAATATAAAACCTACAAATGGAAGCAAGGGTTAGAAAGCAAAGAAAACAAATAAACAAGACATGAAAGACAAGTTATACTTTCTCTGGTGGAAATGGGCCACCATGCCCTAGTTTGTGGAAGCACCTCTTTTGGAAGGGGAGCTTTGGCTCAATGGGAATGAAGGAGATGGAGTGGGTGGTTTGAGAGGCAAAGGTGTCTCAAGGCATCCATGGGCAGCATAACAATATGCAAGGGAGAAGTTGTTTGAGAGTGACTCCACACCCTCCTTTTATAGCTTTTTCAATGGGTTTTATTGTTTTAAGCCCTTGGTAAGGGCTTTAGCCCCCTTTTTGGGATCTTAGCCCCTTCCACCTTAACTTTAGCTCCTTTCAGGGTTTTAGCCCCTTTTTGGGGGTATTAGCTCCTAGGAGACTATTTTGGGCTCCTTTTGGGGTTTTTAAGCCCTTTTCTTCATCCTTTAGCCATTTTGAGGGTGTCGGGGTCTAATGGAGTGATATGAGGGTTGTGAGATGGTGTCCTTTGGTGGTGTATGCCATTAAGAGCCGAGTGGGGGATTTTTGGGTTAACAATCACATCCTTCCATTCTTTTTGTTCTATCACTTCTTCATAACTGGAAGGTTCTTCTTTGATGAAGTCACATAGTAAGGCTACATATCTGGAGCAAGATCTGGTTCTCTTTCTTTCTCTATGATTTTATTCTAGAGCCCCATATCTTTCTGTACCTTGGATAATTTCTCATACCCAAGTAGGTTTCCTCTTGTGAGGATTCTTCTCCTGAGGTGGATCTATAGGTCTTTGTGGTTCTTCAAATTCCTGATCTTCTTCTTGAATTTCTTCATTCATGGTTCTATCATGAATTTTGGGAGCTTTGGATTCTTCAGGTTCTTTAGTAGGTCACTTTCTAGATTTGTTGTACGCTGTGTCTTCATCAAATGTTACATCCCTGCTAATGTTGATCTTCTTGTATCCCGGGAAGTATATTTTGTAAGCCTTCAAGCTTTCAGAGTATCCCACAAATACACCCTTCTTTCCTGAAGGATCTAGTTTTGTTCTCTTCTCTTTTGGTATGTGTATGTACACTGGACAGCCGAATATTCGAAGATGGCCAACTTCTAGTTTCTTTCCGGAGAATACTTCTTTAGGAGTCTTATTCTCGAGTACTCTATGTGGAGTATGGTTCTGTACATACACCATTGTTCTAGTTTCTTCTTCCCATAGATGCATAGGAAGATCCAGATCATGAAGCATTACTCTTGCAGCTTCCATGATAGTTCTATTCTTCCTTTCTGCAACCCCATTCTGTTGTGGATTGTAAGGAGTGGACAACTCCCTCTTAATCCCTGATTCTTTGCATAAGTGTTTGAATTCATTTGATGTGAATTATTCACCATTATCTGATCAAAAGGTATTGATCTTCTTTTCTATGTGGTTATCGATCAAGGATTTGAATTCCTTGAACTTGTTGAACACTTCATCTTTGTTCTTCATGAAGTAAATCCATGGCTTCCTAGAAAAGTCATCAATGAAAGAAACATAGTATACATACCCACTTAGTGAACTTGATGGCATTGGACCGCATACATTGGAGTGGATGATTTCCAAGATTCATTTTGCCTTGGTATTGCTAGTTGGAAATGTCTTCTTTGTATTCTTCCCTTTCGTACATCCTTTGTAGACCCCTTCATGTTTTTCTTGAATTTCTGATAGACCTTCAACAGCTTTGCTTGCAAGTGGTAGTGCTCTGTAACGCACATGTGAAAGCCTTCTATGCCATAGTTCATTTGGATCTACTGTGTCATGGACCATAGCTTGTTTTGAATGGCCCTTTAGCTTGTATAAACCTCCTTCTTGTTCTCCAATCACTATTGCATCGTCAATAGCTTTTCCTCTTAGCCACATGATAACTTGGCCATCTATAAATGTGAACCTCATGCCTTTTGCATCCAGTGAAAATATGGAGAGAAGGTTATTCTTGAGTCTTGGTACAAATATAACATCCTTCATTTTTATAGACTTTCCAGAGTCTAGCTTGTAGGAGGATTCACCACTACCTTTTATTGGATATTGGTATTCATCTCCTAGCTTCACCTTATGGGGTGAATTACGTTCAGATAGTTTCTCAAATTATTCTTTGAAACCTATCATGTGTTTGGAAGCCCCACTATCAATAAGCCAATCTTTGCTTCCGTGAGTGACAGTTCCCGTGAGAGCAGAAATTAGAACATATTCATCCTCACTTGAAGAGTCTTCACTTTCTTTCTTTACTCTCTTCCATGGAGGATCATCATCCTCAGTAGTGTGAGCATGATGTTTTCTTTTTGAGTTCTTATTCTTCTTGGATCCATTATTATTCATGGGATAGTTTCTACCAAAGTGTCCTATTTCATCACATGTATAACATCTGAGTTTAGATGAACCTTTCTGATGAGAATGCTTACCTTGGTAACGATGGTTTTCCTTTCTTCCTTTCCTTGAGTGTACCATGAGAGATTGATCTTCATTTCCCATATTTTCTTCTCGAGCTACTATCCGAGCCTCTTCTTGAGAGTATTCTTCCCACAGTCTGCTGAACTTGACCAACTTCTTCCTGGCATAGATTCCTTGGATGAAAGAATCCCATGACCTAGGGAGGCCATTCAATGTTGTCATCACAATTTCTGCATTCTCCACTTCTTCATCTATAGCTTCTAGTTGTTATTTGATATGAGAGACCCTTGTGAAGTATGATTGGATGGTCTCCTCATTTTGGATCTTAACATTCTTCAACTGGTTCCTTAGAGTCATCTTTCGATTGATGTTCTTCCCTTCAAGCAGTTTGGTTAGGGAATCAAACATGGATTTAGGTGTCTTGAGGGAGGACACCTGTGGAATAAGGTGATCCTTGATAGAATCTACAATGATCCTCTTTAACATAACCAACTTCTTCTTATGTAAGGTCTTGGCCTCATCTCCCTCTAGAACTGGAACATCCTCCTGAATATAGGAGTCCAACTCATTTTCTTCTAGGACCATGGAGATCCTATACTTCCAAGCTCGGAAGTTATCAGCTCCCTAACGCTTTTCATCAAGCTTGTTATGATGAGACATATTAATTGACAAACTCAAATAGAAATACAAAAGATTTAGATCTTACCAGGTCAAGATGTTGGATCTAGATTTGAAGTTGAAATCCTGCAGTACTAGTTTAGGAGTAGATTAGGATTTTGCTTTTCTGGAGTTCTGTCCAACCAAATGCTTTGAAATTGATCCTTAAATTTTATTTTGGGGAGGAGATCAATCCAGGCCTAGGCTCATTGAAAAATTCCTCTTCTATGAAAATCCCTAATTTTCAGCAGTAGTGTCGAGTCCAAAACTGAAAAACCTCATAATTGGATTCTGCTTCGACAGAAAGATGTGCCCTAGGGAGGAGAGTCATTCCACCCTTATTTTGCTAAAAATATGTGGATAGAGATCCACAAATGAGGAATCCCTAGTTCCCGCAGCTGCACAGTGTCTTCTTCTCAGGTTAGCTCTGATACCATGTTAGTTTTTCAACATTAAGCTAGCATATCATTAAGATCTTTAAACTGAGAGAACAACAAGCACAACAATCAAACACAAGAGACAATGAACACAGTGTTTTTCCTCAGGGAAACCATAAATGGAGAAAACACCACAACTTCCTTTGAGATAGAATTAGTACCAAAGTGAAACACATAAATAGTGAGACAATCTCCCAACAACGGTAAGCTCTTTCCTCTTGCCCCAGTGTCTTTCTCTTCCTCAACTATGCACTACACTTGAGTGTGTATGAGATGTGTATATATGTGTATGAGATGTGTGCTAAATAGACAGTCCATCTCTCTATTTATACTAATCCCAACATGACTAAAACCCTACTAGGGTCGACCTCACTAGGAGAGTCTAATAACCCTAGTGCCCCAGAACTGCGGGGACTTTAACCCTTAGACAATAGGAGGGTTACCCACAATGACTTAACATGACTTCTTTATATTTTTGATTCTCCTGATCGAAACATCAAGGCATGACATGACACAAGAACATCACGGAATAAATATTGGGTTACAATAGATGATAAATACAAGTGAATACATTCTGAAGTTACAATTACATTAACAATAAGCATGTGTTTTTGTTGATAGTTTAGTTTTCTATATCATGTTTATTTGCAGGTTTATTTTCTCATAGTTTTTTGTAGGTTCTCCTTGTAGTAAGGATTTCTCCATACTACAGGGGTAGGAATGGCTCCCTTCTGTCTATAGGATAGAAGGGTAGGTTCCTACTAGTGGGTAAATGCAGAGAATAAAACATAAATGTAAAGAACAGAATAGTAAACTAAAACTAATGACATAAAGAAGAAAAATGGAGCAAGGTTGAACCCCTCTACACACAATGGGTAGGGTTCCATTTCCAAAACCTACAAACAAATCCTAAGCTACAATAGCCTACAAAACAATTTTAACAACAAAACCTGCAAATGAAATAAGGGTTAGAAATCAAAGCAAACTAAACAACTAAGAAACAACAATAAACAGGGGTATACCTTCTCTTGGGTGGAAATGGCCCGCCATACCTAAGCTTCTGGAAGCACCTCTCTTGGTTGGGGAGCTTTGGCTCAATGGAAATAGAAGAGAGTGAGTGTGGGTGGCTTGAGAGGCAAATGTGTCTCAAGGCATCCATGGGCAGCATAACAATATGCAAGGGAGAAGTGTTTTGACCCTCCTTTTATAGCTTTTCCAAGGGGTTTTAGGGTTTTAAGCCCTTATTCAGGGCTTTATCCCCTTCCACCCTAACTTTAGCTCCTTTTAGGGTTTTAGCCCCCTTTTTAGGGCTTTAGCTCCTAGGAGGCTATTTTGGGCTCTCTTTTGGGGTTTTAGCCCCTTTTCTTCATCCTTAGGCTATTTTGACGGTGTGGGGATTTAATGGATGTTCAAATGGAGTGATATGAGGGTCATGAGATGGTGTCCTTGGGTGGTGTAGGTGATAGAGAGCTATGTGGGGGATTTTTGGGTTAACAAATTGCCCCCTGATATGTGAGGCCAGGAGCTCAACATATGGCCGACGGACATCATAGGATTTTGCTGTGTAGAGGTGGTGCTTCTGGGGCTGGGGCATGGTGGCTTTAGGTTTTTGTATTAATATGGTTCCCATGAATGGGTGAGATACAATAAATGTGTGACATGTATATGGATGAGGAAGGCATCCCCATGCTTGTGACAATGTCGAAAGAATAATTTGATCTATGCTCTAAAATAAAAGAGTTGATCATATACAACTGATGTTACAATAATGGTTGCCTCCATGTGAGGCCGAATACAATACTGATCTAGTATATTGGACCCATGGCATTCTCATGGAATGCTATATCTTCATGACTGATGGTCTACTGGATCTGGAATGGTACATAGCTGTATGAACTTGCTGATTGAGAGTCAAAGTATTTGTGGTACAAGTATGCTTGCATCAATCCTAAAGGTATATTGAAGCACTGCTGGGGCTTTTGAACACCGTCTCCAATGCAACCCAAAAATAATAAGGGACATAACCTGTTTAGGTCCCTTGACTAGACTCACCAATGTGCTAGAGTCAGGTGACATCTGGGGTCTTAAACCAAATATTGTGCAGAACAAACCCTGTACTAATCTCAACGGTGCGATGATGGAGTTGAATTCAAACATGTGAGAAACAACCATCCCGAGAGGCACTAAGGACTCCTCTCAAGTGGTCCAAGGAACTCATCAATGGTGTTAATGAAACCAAGGTATAGGGACCTCCGGGTCTATCCTTTGGAATATGTGTGTTGGCATCTATTAACCCAAAAATCCCCCACACAGCTCTCAATGGCCTACACCACCCAAGGACACCATCTCACAACACTCATTTCAATCCATAAGACCTTCCATTTGACCCCCACACCTCCAAAAGATCCCAAGGATGAAGAAAAGGGCTAAAAACCCCCCAAAAGAGCCCAAAATAGCCCCCTAGGAGCTAAAGCCCTAAAAAAGGGGCTAAAGTTAGGGCAGAAGGGGCTAAAGGCCCAGAAAAGGGGCTAAAGACTTGACCAAGGGCTTAAAATAATAAAATCCCTTGGAAAAATATAAAAGGAGGGTGGGGGGTCACTCTCAAAACACTCCTCACTTGCCTATTGTTATGTTTCCCGTGGATGCTTTGAGACCTCTTGCTCTCAAACCACCCACTCTCCCTCTCCTCCATCTCCATCTCATCAAGCCATTGCTTCCCAACCAAGAGAGAGGTGCTACCATGAGCTAGGGAATGGTGGCCCATTTCCACCTAAGTGAGGTATAATTTCTTTTCATGGTTATTTATTTGTTTTGTTTCCTAACCCTCATTTCTATTTGCAGTTTTTTCATTAACATTGTTTGCAGGTTTTCTCCATTGTAGCTTAGGTTTATTTTGTAGGTTTTGGAGGTGGAACCCTAACCTACTGTGTGCAGAGGGGTTCAACAGTGCCTGATCTCCTCTCCTTTATTTTTTTCTCTTAGATATAGTTTACAGTAGCTTCCATTCGCTTATGTTCTTGTTTAGATTAGCTTAGTTGAATTTGCTATTGTGTTTATGTCAGATTTCCATTCCGTTTTTTACTATTTTCAAAGGGTAGGAACCTACCCTTGTGCCCTATAGGCACAAGGGATCCACTACTACCCCTGTAGTGAGGAGAAATTATCACTAAAACTTTGGCAACTCCGCTAGGTTGATCCCACAGGATCCCTAGGCCAAAAATTTCAAAATTTCAAGTTTTTTCCATTTTACCCTAGTTTTCAGAAATCTTAGGTTAGATCTATTTCAGCCTACTTTATTTCCTATTTTAGTCAGTGCTGAAGCCTCTTCTATGGTGATCCAAGTCAAACTGACCCCAGTACTAGTTACTATCAGCTAGATCTGACCCTGCATCACCAAAAAACCCCTTTCCAGAGCAGGTCGCTCGTATTGGGGGAAAAGGTGAGACTGGGGTGCTCTTAATTGGCCAACAGGTGCACCCAGTGTGTAATTAATCCTCATACATGCATGAATTCAGCCTAGAAGCTCAATTTGTGACTATTTTCACATTCTGTGCAACCCCCTCGCTCATTTCTGGAAAAATATCGTGGCCCCCTCGCAGGATTTCGTCAGAAATGTGCGGTCTGTCACACAGAAGTTGTATTTAAGTTTAATTAACAGTAATTTTCAGTTTTAGAGGACTATTAGTTCATCCCAATTGCCTCTATCCACCATTACAGGTCTCTTTCAATTCCAGTTTTCATTTTCTACAAATCAAACCATGAACAATGTGTATATGCTAAATCAATCATTAAGGCTTAATAAAATAAACTAGTCTAACTAAAAGTAACTTAAAAATAGCCATCTTGCTGCCCCCTTCCTCCTCTACCTAATCATCACCCTCTGGTGTATTCTGGGATACGACGAAGGGAAAGCTCGTATAGATCTAGGCACTCCATGGTATTTTTCCCAAACCACTAAAACCAGCTGACCTGGAATGTAGACGAGGTAGAGAAGGAGGTCTTCTCACGATGCTAAGTGTTCTTCTTGTTGACCAACCTAGAACTTGGGAGGTAACCTGAGGATCTATGGATGGGCTTAGTCCCATTGTGTTGAGAGCCCAGCACCTTCTCTTAGTTGAAGAAGAATATCACTGAGAGGTAGACATTTAGTTAGGCCAATAATTCAAGGTTAGTCACCATACTTGCTTACAAATTTTTTTTTATGTCTGCATACAAAACCATGATATGATCTCTACCATGAATTCATAAACCATATTGCAAACCAAATACCAGAACAAACAAGCAAACCAACACACCATACCAAATAATTAGCCCAACTTAGTTCATGACGCTGAATAAGCCTTAAAATTTACCAAATTTACACTAAGTTCAATCAATTCTGTAGTCTTTGAGGACATAAGTCTTTGACTGCTTCAACAATGGGAAGTACTTGGGATTTTCCCAGAAACTCATTATGAGGAGTACCACAGGAACCCCAAAGTAGCTTGGTGCTAAGAGGAATTTCCAAGTGAAATGGGCAATGACCCCTTTCGATTGAGTAGAAACACCCATGAGGAACAAGCCAAGTGCTATCTTCTGGAAGTCTTGGTGGCCGAGAGACCACCTTCAACCAATAGGAAGCCATTGAAACCGGGGTCCAAATCTCACACCCACCAGTTTCATACACAAAAGTGAAAACAATTGATCCTCCATGATCTTCCTCATGCCTAAGAGGCGAACCACCACCATTTGGAAAACTCAGTCAGCACCGTCGTAGCCATTCTTAGAGATATCCCACACCATCAAAGGGCCACACATCCTTTGATTCTAATATAGACCCATATCAGTCTGAACTAGACCTCCACACTACACCATCAAGCCCTGTGGCTAGTGCAAACTCGGATCCATTTTTCGGCCTAACCCTAGCAAGTGGACCCATGTCCACATCATAACCTGTCACCCACAAATTGGAAAGTAGCCCAAGCATAGTCATGCAAACTATCATTATCCAATTGCCACCATCAATAGTGACCAGCCAAGCTAGCCTAGTGGTAACACATGGGGGCAGTGGCCCCTCCACACACATTGTCCCCCCTGCCACACAAGGGGGCAGTGCATCGACCACCCACATTTCCCCTACCTCCATACATGGGGGAAATTCCCTCACTACCCATACCATCCCACCCACAACACTTGGGCGCATTGGCCCATATTCCATGATGACACTGTAAGCACCCCCAGCTGTGCAGATGCACTATGCACCTGCAAACCCCACCCCCATTGCAGCCCCATCCCACATCAACTTGCAGTCAAATATTCCTTTCATGGCTCATCTGAACTTTCCTGACTTGGCTATATTAGCGAATGATCCCATCTACCACCAAGATTTTTGGCCACCCATGCCAACGAAGCTTCCATCAGACATCCCAAACTTTGAAGGCAAAGTTGGGGAATGTCCCCAAAATCATATAATGACATTCCATCTATGGTGCTCATCCAACAACATCATAGATGACTCCATCAGGATAAGGTTGTTCTAATGCACCCTTACAGGTGTCGTAGCCAAATGGTACATTGAGCTGCCACAAGCCAAGTACCCTGAATTCAACTCCCTGGCCTTCATGTTCCTACAGTATTTCAACTCCCTATCAGATATGATGAGGGGGTGGAGATCCTGCTATCCTGTCACCAAAACACCGCCACTCACATAAAGGACCATATCCATGAGTGGTGGCGATGCCGTAGCTTATGCAAAATCCAACTAGAGGACAGGATCTTCTTGGATTGGCTCCTTAAGACTTTTCTCCCATCCATCACAAAGGACGTTGCATCTAAACATACCCAATCTAAAGAAGAGTCCATATTGAAGGCCCAACAATTTGATCTCATTTACACCCAGTCTCGATACTGTTGGGCTATAGGGCAGACCTGAGCTTTATACCATTAACTTTGTACAAACAAAAGACCCACAGTGTTGGCCCTTTCAGCAACAACCTGCGAGCAGGTTGCAGTCTCACCCAAAATAGCTATGGGGTGCCGCAGAATCAGGTTTCTGCAAGAAGAAAAGGGATATTACTGTACCTTAGCTTCTAACAATTACAATCATAAAATGTAGAGCTTTAATAGTTACTTATTTAGCTTCGCAGTTAGATAAACAAACAGTGCCTTGCTTAACCCTTTACTGGGAATTCCAGTGAAGTTAGTATTTAGCAGTGATCTTACTTATTAGATATATATTTATCAATGCATAAAAGAACATAACAACAATAGAACAAAAACCACAACACATGATATAACGTGGTTCACCCCCAGTTTAGGGGTTACGTCCACAGAACTGTGTTTTATTCAACTCTTTACAAAAACCACAGTTCTAATCTGCGCACTCAGCTACAGATCCCTTCAAGTCCTTAAAGCCGTACACACAGCTGCAGAGGTTGTCCACGCACATAGCTAAGACTTAACCTTCTTACAAAACAAGCCTTAGCTTCGCATCAATTCATCTTACATCAAAAGCCTAAACTGACTTATTTACAAGAGTGCTTATTTATAGTGCACTTATTACAAAACCATGGAATTAAACCATGGGCACCCCAAACCCTAAACCCTAGACTTAAACCATGTGTTTATTACAAAAGGAGTTTTTTACTCAACCCCGACACCCCTAAGACTATTTTGAGTCATAACTCCGCTTACAAACTCCCATAAATATGCGGAGTTACCCACCTTAAGGACTGTTAGGGTGCATGCCCCAACAGGCCCCTAAGACTCATCAGTGTCCCATCCAGGGACACTCAGCTGCTTTTCTGGTGGTAGAATCTTGTTGGTGAAACATAGTGCACTGCTTGCTAAAGCCATACATGCGGTTGTCAGCTGCTTGTTCCTTTCCTTCGTAATATTTATGCTAGTTAAGGCCTTATGGATCTATCAGTGACCCCATCCTTCGATCTGCTTGCCAACCATTTGACCATCCACAACTTAGGGTCCCCAGAATTGTGTGTCAAGGTGCATAAGAATAACAGCCGCCTTGGTTCTGCCAAACCAGGAGGATACATCTTGGGATGTTTCAGAGGCTTCCTGTGAAGACTAGTGCTTTTCTTCATGCGGCTTAGAGTGCACTTCTGCCTATCTTCCTTCCTCTTAGAGCGAACTTCTGCCTTTCTTTGTACCTTGGTCGAACATGGCTGCATGGGTGGATTGCTCAGAAGGTTTAGTAGAGCTCTCTCCTTGACCAATCATAATAATTCATGGACTTCACGATCATTCAACATAGTTCTAACTGAAGAACTCAAAGAGATGCACAATGCAGGATTCGCAGGCCGATGTAGTGTCTTATAGAATCCCGTAACAGAATCTGTCATCATGGTGCATTAATGACACCAAATTTGATGGAGTGGCGGAAATCCTGTCCACACGGCGCCAGATTTTCCCAAAATCTCATCATTGTAGGTAGTTAGGGCAGTTCTCGTGCCGGCGCTGCCAAGTGTAGTTTGTCCCATCCGTCACATTTTAGGCTATGACACACCTTTGATCTTCGACATAACTACTAACTTCAACTTTGCCTTGATAAGTACCTTCGACACAATATGCACCTTCGACCCATCCTGACCTATACGACAACCAAACTTCAACCTTCAGACTTTGACAGTCTTCAACACTTCGTAGCTTTGAGAATAGCTTCATTATAGTCTAGTACCCAATTCCAACTGTTTTTGGTACTTAGACTGTCCTTCATGCTGTTACTCCTGATCAAGGGGTCCCGGTTTGTCCTTGTACTTATTTAACCTACTTCCATTCACCATGGAAGGTAAAATTTCTCCATTCAATTTAGCTAACTGGACTGCGCCACCATCAGTAACTTTATTCACTATGTATGGTCCTTTCCAATGTGTCTTGAACTTACCCAAGAATTTCATGAATTTGTTGTCATATAAGAGCACAAGATGACCCTGTTGGAACTGCTTCTTCTTGATGTGTCTATCATGCCATGCTTTTTCTCTAGATTTCTATACTTGCTGCTGGAACCCTGCAATGAATATGTCCTCTTCAATTTCAAGTATCTTTGCCAGCCTTTCTTTCATCATATCTGGGTCATCCATCTCTGTAAAGGCAAATATTCTGAGGCTAGGGACAATGTACTCCATGGGCATGACTGCTTCTTGTCCATAAACCAACCTAAAAGGTGTATGGCCTGTCAACTTCTTGCAGGTGGTTCTATAAGCCCATAGTACTGCTGGAATCCTAAGGTCCCAATCATTTCTGTTAGCATTGCAAACCTTCGTCAGAGCATGTTCAAGGATCTTGTTAAAGGCTTTGACAATTCCATTTGCTTGAGGATGATAGGCAGTACTCTTCTGATGATATACTTGAAATTCTTCAGTCAATACTTCAATAGTATTATTTAAGAAATGTGATCCTTGATCACTCATAAGAATTCTAGGACACCCAAATCTTGACAAGATGTTATCGAAGATAAACTTCACGGCTGTAGCAATAGTACAGGTCTTAACTGGTTGAGCTTCGGCCCAACGAGTAAGGTAGTCAGTTGCTGTAATAATGTATCTTGCTCTGGATTTCTTTGCAGGGGGATTGATAGGTCCAACAAAATCAATAGCCCATTTATCAAAGGGTTGTAAAGTTACCTACAAAACTAGAGGCATCTCATCCCTCCTGGATGGTTTGCCTGTCCTCTGACAAATGTCGCAACTGTGGCAATATTCTCTTGCATCCTTATGAATTGTGGGCCACCACAATCCGGCTGTCAGAATCTTCTGTGCTATATCTTTTCCTGCGTAATGACCTCCTGCTGCACCAGAGTGTGCCTCAGCCAAAATTAATGGCTTTTCATGCTCCAGGACGCATCTACGCAGTATTTCATTTGGTCCCATCTTATATAGCTGTCCGGCTATTAAGGTAAAATCAGCTGCTCTAACCACCAGTTGTTTCTTCTGCTACATTGTCATTTCGGCGGGTGCAAATCCTGTAGGAAAATACTGAACAATATCCTGGAAATAATCATCAACCATCTGGATGGCAAACAACTGGGCATCAGGAAGACCTTCGTCCAAGCTAATGGGCTCTTCTCCTGACTCGAGCCTCGACAAGTGGTCAGGACCTAGGTTCAGTCTTCCAGGTTTGACTATGATCTCAAAGTCATATTCCTGAAACAAAATCAACCATCTTCATATCCTTCCACCTAGCACAGGCTTGTTAACCAAATACTTCAAAGCAAAGTGATCAGTGAACATCTTAAAATGAGATCCTAACAGATAATGTCGAAACTTCTATAATGAATAAACCATAGCTAAACCTTCTCATTCTGTAGTAGTATAATTTTTTTCTGTTGTGGACAGTTTTCTACTTGCAAAAGAAATAGGGTGATCGATATTACCTTCACCTAACTGAGCCAATACTATTCCTAGAGAAATGGAGGATGCGTCGACATGCACATGAAACTCCTTATTCCAATCAGGGAATACTAAGATAGGGGTAGTTACCATCTTTTCCTTCAAAATATCCAAGCTTGCTTAACACTCAGGTGTCCATTCAAACCTAATATCTTTCTTCACCTGCTTTTCCATAGGGGTTGTTATCTGAGCATATCCTTTAATGAATTTCTTGTAATAACCAGTATGACCAAGCGTAGTGCGTAGTTTTTTAACAGACTTCAGAGATGGCAGGTTCATAATAATGGCTATCTTCGTAGGATCCGTCATCAATCCTTGCTTACAGACAATGTGACCTAGCAGAATTCCAAAAGGGGCACAGAAGATACACTTTTTCAAGTTCAAGGAAATCTGATGCTGTCTACATTTGTTCAACATAAGTCTTAAACTAGCTATGTGGTCTTTTACTAATCCGAAGATAGTCCAATCATCAAAATAAAATTCTAAGAATTTATGTATGAATTCCTTAAAAGAAGAGATTACTACTCTAGAAAACATGGTAGGTGCATTCTTCAATCCAAAGGGCATAACTGTATACTGGAAGGCTCCCATTTCTGTAGCGAAGATTGTCTTATGTCGATCTTCTAGAGCAATTCGAATCTGATGGTAACCTGAAAATCCATCAGTAAAAGAGTACACTTCTTGACCTCCAACATTATCTAAAACTTCATCTGTAAAGGGAGTGGGGAAAGGATCATGCAAACAGGCATCATTCAGCTTCCTCAGATCGTCACAGATTCTGATTTCTCCCTTAGTCTTCTTGTCTTGCACCACCATAGGACTGACCCACTCGGACTCTTCAACAGGCTCAATGATTCCTGCAGCAAGCATCTTATCCAGCTCCATTCGGAATTTTTCCTTATACTTAGGGTTCAACCTATAAGGGCGTTGTTTCACAGGATTCGCATCAGGTTTCAAAGGGATCTTTATCACTTTGATATCACCAAGGATACCTTTCATCTCTAAGAACTTCATCGGAAATAGATCCTGATATTCATGGAGAATTTGGGTCACCTTGCTTACCATTTTGTCATCCCAATAATCTCCAATGGTAGCATACTTAGGGTTTTCTTCTAACCTAATGTTTACGGTCCGTGTCTTCAGGGGTTGAGTCACTTCAAGTGCCTCAACTGCTAGTCCATGTACTTCACAGTGTCCTTCTGACTCAGGAATATTAATGTTGTGCGGATCGTCATCCTCGTCAATTGTGAGGTTATAACATTCTACTGCATTGGCTTCTTGTGCCTTCCAATAGGTTGGTATTCTGCTATTTCTTGATCATCAAATACTTTAGTGTGGATCAACCTAACAGCTGCGTCCAAATAAGGAGAAACCTCATTAATAGAAAATGTCAGCACAAAACTATCAACAAGACAATCCCAACTTACAGTACCATGGCGAAGCTCGACCTCCGCATACCAGTTCTTTACTATAGGTTCCAGGGTGTGCACAAACCTATGTACCCATTTTTCATGAGGTACATGCTTCCATGCCTCGTAGCATTGCTCCAAATGTCCCTAAGGACTAGTCTTACCATTAAACCTGCTTTGCACCTCCTGAGGTTGGTTCCTGAATCTTAGGTAAAGGGACTTCTGGCATGCTTCCCAACTATGAATGTAATTTTTGTGACCATTCCACCATCTGGCTACTGTGGCTCTGAATGCTGAATACAGAGTCTCCATTTTCTGTGAGTCTGGTACCTGCTCTGAGAATTACACAATAAACTCTTCGGGGTTTGTCAAACCATAAAAAATAGGTAAGGTTCTTGTCTGCGAGCCAAGCCATCTGAGAGACTTGGTAATTCTAGCACATCGATGGCCATGTAGGTCATACAGTCTATTCTGCCAATTCTTTAGGCCATCATATGAATCGGTCATGCAGGAGCTATCATACTACCAATCCATGATACCTTCGGGAGTAAAATCAACATAATATTCTTCCTTCACTGTGATATTGTAGATGTGGTCCAAAACATGCTGGTCTTCATCTCTTACTGGCTCTGTGTATCTATCTCCTTGAGAAGGATCCAATGGGACTATGACTCTCAGTTCTTTCCCTTCGAAAGTTATCTGTCTCTTCTTCAGGTTAATGACTGCAGCATTTTCCATTGCCCATTGAATTCCTAACAGGGTTGGATATGGGTTGCTGTCATCAATGATCTCAATAACTTCGAAGTTTGCTACAGTACAGACGCCATCAATATCTACTGGGACATTAGGGAGTCATCCTAGGGGCACAATCTTCTGTTGATTGGCTAATCTCAACTTTAAAGGGGACCAATCAAAGGTAGGTTTTCCCATTTGTTCCCATGTTTGCTTAGTTAATACATTTACCTCTGATCCTAGGTCCAAGATAACATCAGTCATATCATACTCTCCTATCTGAGCATTCAATCTCATTTCCCTACCAGTTCTCCTGACTCTATTAATAGATTTTTCCTTACCAGAACTTTGCTGGGGTTCGCAGGAAGCAATAACTTTCTGCAACTCACTTAAAGCATTCTGATTTTGCAAGAGCTTCAGACAACTTTGTAAAAGGGAGGACAGTGTACTTACTTTATCTGTCGAAGCTTCTTACTGCTGCGACTGCTATTGATGTTGTTACGCAGGTGCTACTGATGTGTTGGGGTTAGCAAAGTCTCTCTTGGCTTCCATAAGTGTCTCTTTTTCTCTTTCGACATCAAATGCTGAGATTTTTTTGGGGGCCTTCCGAACCCAAGCCTCGGCAGGCTGTTTCTCATTTTGCACTTTCTTCGTAGCTCCACTCCTGGTAACAACATTAATGGCTAGGGCAGGTCTTTGCTCAATGGAAATCATCTAAATATTCTGAGTAAGGGCACTGTTTATTTCCTAAATATTTGCTATCAACTGTGGGCACTGCTCGATCACATGATCTACCGCTCGACAATATCAA
Source organism: Pseudotsuga menziesii (assembly GCA_001517045.1). Lineage (NCBI taxonomy): Eukaryota > Viridiplantae > Streptophyta > Pinopsida > Pinales > Pinaceae > Pseudotsuga > Pseudotsuga menziesii. The sequence goes on along the minus strand of LPNX010271120.1, from coordinate 190,840 downwards.
CATGTCGTAGTTGGGTTCTGACAGTCTCTCGCTAGATGCCCGGCCTGGTTACAGTTGTAACACACAACCTGGCCTCTTCCTCTTCTGGCCATACCACCTTGACCAAGACCTCCAAAAGCACCTCTACCTGATGCACCACCACTGTAGCCATAGCCATCATTGCTTTGTCCCTCATTTTGTACCCGATAGGTGTCATAGGTGCACTCTCTCATGAGGTCATAACTACGACACTCATCTTCATTATGTCCTACGGACTTACAGAACTTGCAGTAGGGATTCTTGGGGACTTGCACATACCTCTGTAGCAGATAGCGATTCTCAGGTCGATGCTGGCCAATTGTCCGACACATCGCACAATATAGAATAGCAGGGTTGAATGGGTTTGGTGCACCAGTATTCAGGTAATTTCTTACCACATGACACTGTTCCTTGTCATGACCTTCTGTCTGACATTGTGTACACCAAACCTCTTCATGACTAGTTTTTCCTTTACTCATATCACGAAGCTCCAGAGCCATTGCTACCAACTGCGCTTGGATTTGAGCAATACCAGAATTGTCTTCGACAGGAGCGGTTTCAAGCTTCATCACGATTTCCAGAGCCACCTGCTGGTCAGCAACCTTCTGTTGCATGAGGGGAGTTCTGATATGTGGTAGCAACACTGCAATGAACCATTTCTTGTGCTACGTAGGTCCAATGGTGAAACTAACTTGGTCTAGCAGAAATTTGAACCTTTGATCAAAGTCCCACACTGATTCTCCACGCTTTTGCTGAATCTCTTTCAATTCAGTGATACACTGCGACTCTGATTTTGGATTCTTAAATTCCTCTATCATTGCTACTTTTATATCAGCCAAAGATGGGTTTTGGGTGCTGGAAAACTTCATGAACCAGGTCAAAGCACGATCTCTGAAAGAAGTAACCAGCTGCGCTCTTTTTGTATTTTGATCTGTAGTGTTCTTAGCAATCCACACTACTTCACATAAAAACCAGAACTGTTCTGGATCCGCTGATCTAGTTCCTTTGAAAATAGGGAGATTAATATCATCATGCATGTGGGCCATAGTGGATCTAGGGGAGGTTGGAGGGGGACTGGAAGTAGGTGGGGGAGAACTTACTGGGGTAGACTGACTTGTGACATGAATACTCGAGCTAGGGTTACTTTCAAACTGTGACAGGTTCTCAGGGATAACAGGTCTACGCTGCAGGGTTACCGGAGGGTTTCCAACAGAAGGGGTTTCTTCGGGTTCTGAATCTACGGGATTGATAGGGGAATACTCGGTATGCTGACCCTAGGAATAAGATCCAAAATCTCTCTTGTACCTTTTTCCACTTCGCAGCAAACCACTTTGCTCATCGAAGGTATTTTCACTTGCAAACATAGATTAGTAATACGAAATCTAACAGTCTGATTCAATGAGCAATATACCTTTTTCAGCTAATAGCATTTTAATTCTCAAACTAAATGAATTCAAAAACTTACCCCTTGGTCCTTTGAAAAACTGCCGCTCAGCTTCACTAAAGGAAGTACTCATGTCGATGGTGAACTTCGTCACAAATGCTTCAAGGGTTCGCGTTGTCTAGAAATCAACATCGCGAGATATCTCGTTGTTCACCCTTTTCAGTATATTAATTCTTGCGGGGGTCCAATCAGGAAACTGACGTTCTTGGAAGTTTGTCCTTCGCTCTGTTAACCTGGATAGCCACTGGTGCAACTCTATGTGGATACTACCAAAGAAGACTTCATAAACATCACAACAAACATACCTTTGTAAAAAGTCATGTAAACTATGACACGGATCTTTGTTCTCTTGCTCAGCGAATTTCAGATAGGTCTCATCAATCCAATCACCGATTTCCTTCACAAAGGGTCTCCAGAACATAGCCCTCGAGGTACAACATAAACCCCTCTTGAGCAGATACTGAGTTCAACCGGAAACGGAACCAATTTGTTGGGCTATAGGGTAGACCCAGGCTTTATAACATTAACTTCGCACCAACAAAAGACCCACAATGTTGGCCCTTTTGGCAACAACCTGTGAGCAGGTTGCAGACTCACCCGAAACAGCTATGGGGTGCCGCAGAATCAGGTTTCTACAAGCAGAAGAGGGATATTACCATACCTTAGCTTCTAACAATTATAATCATAAAATGAAGAGCTTTAATAGTTACTTATTTAGCTTCACGGTTAGATAAACAAACAGTTCCTTGCTTAACCCTTTACTAGGAATTCCAGTGAAGTTAGTATTTAGCAGTGATTTTACTTATCAGATATATATTTATCAATGCATAAACGAACATAACAACAACACAACAAAAACCACAACACACGATATAACGTGGTTCACCCCCAGTTTAGGGGTTACGTCCACAGAACTGTGTTTTATTCAACTCTTTACAAAAACCACAGTTCTGATTTGCACACTCAGCTATAGATCCCTTCAAGTCCTTAAAGCTACGCACACAGCTGTAGATTTCCTTTATCACCCAAAACCCTCTGCACACACAGCTGTAGAGGTCGTCCACACACACAACTAGTACTTAACCTTCTTACAAAACAAGCCTTAGCTTCACATCAATTCATCTTACATAAAAAGCCTAAACTGACTTCTTTACAAGAGTGCTTATTTATAGTGCACTTATTACAAAACCATGGACTTAAACCATGGGTACCCCGAACCCTAAACCCTGGACTTAAACCACGGGTTTATTACAAAAGGAGGTTTTTACTCAACCCCGACACCCCTAAGACTATTTTGAGCCATAACTCCGCTTACAAACTCTCATAACTCCGCGGAGTTACCCACCTTAAGGACTGTTAGGGTGCGCGCCCCAACAGATACTTGTACACTGTCATTCCAGATGCTCCCCATCCAAGTACCTCTTACTATGATGCACCTAGGGCATCCCACATAGTAGATGACATCACAGGGTCAGCCTTCCAACAACCATAGCCTCAACCAACACCACCTTCTGTTGCACCGCAACCAAGCAACATTGCTAATGTTGCTTACCAAAACCAAGCTCCAGACTATGCTAGAATGATGTCTCAGTCCGAAGCAACCACCTCTTATGCACAGCCTATGCCACCGCAGTAGTTTTAGGTCATGGCTTGGCCAACACAATAGTATGTGGGGAAAATTCCCACATTTGTGGCACCACCACCCCCGCAAATATTTTATACACCACTAGTGCAACAAGTTCAATCCCATGCCCCCGATCCACCCACTCCATTGGGACAATTTTTCGCACAAAAAAACCGTCCCAACCATCCTGCCCCCAACAATAAACAAGGGTAAGCTAGAAACAACCAGCCCCACAACCAAGGTAATAACCAACCCCAGGGAGTCAGTCAGCAATTGAACCCTCCCAATAATGCGGCGGCTAACCGACCAGCCCAAAACCCCCCATGGTAGAATGCACCAAGATGCAACATTTTGTTGTGGAAAAAACAACCTTGTACACTCTGTGATGTTTATGGGAATTACACATTTGAGTGTCCCCTCATGGCTCGTGCTAAGCAGGCCATTCAAAATGAGGCCCAATAGGCCGCCAATGCTCCCAATCAAGCCCAACCCAACCAGGCACCACAAGGACCTCCTCCCATGGTGCTTCAAAAACCACTACCAGTCCAAGGATTGGTGGCAACCGCTCCCCCTCCCTAGGCTAATCCCAACAATCTGGGGGTACCTCCCATGGCTGAAATAGGTGTTCACCACCTGCTAGTCATGACCACTGAAGAGGTCAACTTACAAACTAAACGAAATTAGTACGGTACCACCATTGAACCTACCAACTCATCAGTAGCATCCACATCTAAGACAACCAACCTACCTCTCGAGTTACTCCCATTCTCATGCCCCCCCATACACAGAATCACCAATAATGCCACATCTAGAGCTGCAGTCATCTATAGCATTATGGATGATTTGGCCCCAAATTCCAATTGCCATGTCTGCTCTTGAGGTACTTAAAATGTTCCCAATGCACCAGAAATCCTTACTAGTCGCTCTAGGGGCAGTAGACCCCTCCAACTCCAAGCTAATCATATTTGACATAGAAAATGGAGAGTCGCACATGCCCTCCACTATCACCTTCCAAATCCTGGTATCCATAAAGAACTTGGTTGTGCACCAATGCATAGTCGATGAGGGGACATCCATGTGCATCATGTCTACCTTGGTTTTCCAGAAGCTTGGATCACCGATTCTGCAACCATCCTCCATGACTCTATGGGCTTATGATGGACATCCCACTAAAGCCCAAAGAATCCTCCCCCATGTCCCTATCACGTTAGCCAGGAAGACAGTCCCGATCGACATCAAGGTCATCAATGCTCAACTAGACTAAAACCTCCTCCTTGGGAGGACTTACATGTACGCCATGTGAGTCGTCACGTCAACTGTCTTCCACCTCATGATGTTCCCCCATGAAGGGAAGATTGTGACAGTTGACCAGCTCACCTACCATGATCTGAAAGGGTTAATAGCACTTTCCAATGTTATCCCTACCATTACCACCATTCAGCCACAAGGGGTGACCGCACATGCTAACGTCATCCCTGTAACCAACAATGTGGTTGAAAACACACCAGCCTCCCCACCATTGAATGTGGGCCTTGGATTGTTTATCGATCCCACCATGATGGTTCCTTTCCCATTGGTGTCACCACCATGGACAAAAAAGCAAATTGCGGACTTGTGCATGGTCTCATCAAGCACCGCTGCACCCAAACAACAACCGTAGCCGCAGCCCCAACCACAACCACATCATTGTCTGCAGCTGCAATGCCAACAACAATTGGAACATCACCTATAGCAGCAGCATTACACACAGCCGCAACTACAACCTCATCCCCACATGTAACTAGCTGGGAGTTATGTGGGCTCATCTCTAGTCCATACAATTCCCTTCCTCTTTGCCCCACCTGGTGTCATGAGCAAGCCAGTCATGGCCACCTTAATCCTACCCAACTTTACATTGGTGATCTCGGTGTGGTATCTTGATCCACCAACTCAACCAGCAATGCCCCAGGTTGTGTTAACTTCGGTGCAACCTATTGTGGTTGAGTCTCACCCTCCACCTAGTCTACATAAGCCAACCGCCACACCCGCACCTGCACCGCCCCAACCCAAAAGGGCCAAGGGAAAGAACACCAAAGCCACCACAGAACCACAATAAGTCCCACCTTGTGCTGTCTGTGAACAATAGGGCCATCCAACTCAGAATTCCCTTGAAATCCCATTGATCCGTGTGCATATGGATGCCATGGATACGAATGAAAACATCCTTTTGGTTGAACTCCCAACTGCGCTACTAGTCAGAAACAAGGAATTGAGGACAAACCATGCTTGTTCCCTTTGCGGCTTGTATGGACATTACTCCCACCATTGCCAAGACCTGCCCAAATTTTGAATGGCTCTTACTGACCTCTTTCACCATTCCCTTGAGTCTGAGATCACCTTGATTGAAGAATTTCACCCACCACCACCTTCTTCAGACACCGTGTCCATTTACATGATGTCCAGTTCAACTGAACTGCTTGTCTCCACCATCACTGATGGTCCATCAGACCTGTCTCTTCCATTGTTTGCGCAGCCACAGCCACAACCTCATTTGAAACCTCAACCTCAGTTACTAAGGAAGCAATGGGGTTCATTCTCGATCAACATGATCCTTTTTCTTTTTCTTTTCCTTTTCTTTTTCCTACCATCCAATATCATGAGTAAGTCTACCTTGGAAACCCTCCATCTACAGGATTTCACACTAGGAGATCCTTTGTGGTACCTTGAACCACCTACTGTACCTCTAAGGCCCCAGGATGTGTTGACTCATGTCCAGGAAATTGAGATGATGTTGCACCTACCTCCAGGTCCATCAAAGACTCCTCTTGTCTCCAGGCTTGCCCCTCTTCCTCTAACAGAGACTGGGCGCAAGGCCACAAAAACCACAACCAATAGCATTTACATGATCTCTAGCACCAATTGCCCTTCCATCTCGTCGGTTATGGAAGATCCACTTGATCTGTCCCGACACCACTTACGTGATAACGGAGAGATCTATAACACCTCCTCCAGTCTTACCCCATTCCCTTTAAACCATAGTGTGGAATCGGTTCTTCCCTTAAAAGATGAGATTTCATCATCCCACCTTTTCAATGACCTTTGTCTTGGCAAGGAGGTACACCCTCATTGAATTTGATGGACAACTCTTGGAGAACCCCCACAATGGGCTCTACCTCAAGAAATTTTAAGCTTAACATCACCAATGAGTCCCTTCATTTTCTTGTTTTTCAATGTTTTTCAGCAAAAATTAAAGACATCACCATCAGCCACTAGTCAAAAGTCACTTGGAACCTATTCGAGACACCTCTCACACCTCCGAGATCAAACTTTCATTTCCTTATGAGACCATTGTCTCATGTTTAATCAGTCAAATTTGGGACCATTTCCCACAAGTCACCTCGATTCATGATCCATGACATGACGATACGATTTTCTATGGACCGGTACTCATATCACACTTCCCAACTGCTACTCATGCAAGTTGTCGGGCCGTCTCCCATTAAGGATTGTACTATAATTTTACTTTTTGTATTTATAAATGTATTTTTTCACTACACCTTACGTGGACATCTGGACCATCATCCACAAAACCCTTTGTTTTTTTCCATGTATTTGACATAGAAGTGTCCTCGGGCCACCACCCATTAAGAAATGTAATTTTAGCTTTTATTTTGTATTTATAACACATAGATTGTCTTTTCTTTTTACTGCACCTTACGCGGACCTCTGGACCACTATCCACAAAATTATTTCATTTCTTGCACCTATTTGGCATATAAATGCCTCCGGAGTTGTACTTACATCACATGTAGTCAAGTTCATCCACTGCAACACACACACATGCTCTCCTAACCTCTGTCTGAGAGCCACCTCGATTTGTGTGCCTCTGCCACACCATCTCATAGGCATCTGCCACGATTTATCCCACGCATGTATTGGTATGTTTGAGAGCCTTCTGCTCCATCCATACTACGTGGATGACCTTTGGACCTCTGTCCACTGTCTCGACATGGGGCACCACTCGTGCCACCGCAGTCGGTTGACCACATTGGAGTTTCATTTAAGCTCTTTTCTGACTCCTTAAAACAATGAAAAGATCGTCGAGTGTAGTTGCTTCCTTTCCTGCTCACTAAAGTATAGGAAAGGGCTTCTACATCATCTCATTTACCTCCTTTTGTGGACCATGTAGACCACCTCATGAAAAGGACCTCCTTGGCACACTCAAGCCAAGATCATTCCCCTCTGCATACTTTTGTGCTTTCTTGGGCAGAGGGGCTGCACTTTACAAAAAATATCACCACCGGTTGTTGTTAAGCTCTTTTCCAACCTTCTCAACAAGAAAATATCACCAAGAAAACTTGGTTTTATTCATTCTTGTAAAAGTATTTGAATGATCGTCCAGTCAGTATAGGTTTAACCTTTTCCATCCTGATTGGACTACCAACGGTAAAGAAGTCTCTCATCCCCTCAAGGATGGGCGAGCTCTCCTATGTATACTTTTATCCTTTTTCGAGCACAGGAGACTAACAATGAAAAAGAACCCCCACTGGAGTCTTCTTCATGCTTTTAGACTCTCTAAAATTGAAAGCACCATCGAGCATTTACCTTCTCGAGCTCACCAAAAATCCACGAGATCATACCACAATGGTGTCCCTAGACACGACCCCAGAGAAAACAGTTTGGTAGCATTCCCACATTGGGTCGCCTTTTGTTCATAGTAATTTGCAATGTGTCTTTCTTGCATCCCATTAGTATCAAAAGTGTCCACCTCCAAGTATTTCCCATCTGCAGTGACATTCCTGGTATTATAGCTATGATCCCATTCCCTTGAGTCGTTTTCATTTGCTGCCTAGTCTACTCTGCTGTCATACTATGAAGAAAGGAAGTTTGAGTCTCCCACTCCACCCCTGTGCCTATTTAGTTGTTTCCCTTCCCTCCCCTCCCCCCAAATTCAGTGAGTCAGTCTACATATTGCTTCACACCTTTCGATTATCCCTCACACTCCTAGTCAAGGAAAGATCATTGCCTTGACTAGGGGTAAGTCTCCCTCTGTCGACGCCAACACACATATTCAAGAGGATAGACTCTAGAGGTCCCTGTACCTTGGTTTCATTAACATCATTGATGAGTTCCTTGGACCACTTGAGAGGATTCCTTTGAGAGGATTCCTTAGTGCCTCTCGGGATGGTTGTTTCTCACGTGCTCGACTTCAACTCCATCATCACACCATTGAGATTCATACAGGGTTTGTTCCCCACAATACTTGGTCGAAGACCCTGGATGTCACCTAACTCTAGAACATTAGTGAGACCACTCGAGGGACCTAAACAAGTTATGTCCCTTGTGATTTCTGGGTTGCGTTGGAGACAGTGATCAGAATCCCCAACAGTGCTTTGATATACCTTTATGATTGATGCAGCATACTTGTACCATAGAGACTCTGACTCTCAATCAGTGAGTCCACACAGCTATGCACCAGATCTAGCAGACCGTCAGTCATGAAGATATAGCATTCCATGAGAATGCCATGGGTCCAATTTACTAGATCTGTATTGTATTCATCCTCACATAGAGGCAACCATCATTGTAACATCAGTTGTATATGATCGGCTCTTGTATTTTAGAGCATAGATCACATGATTCTTTTGACATTGTCACGAGCATGGGAATGCCCACCTCATCCATATACATGTCACACATTTATTGTATCTCACCCATTGATGGGAACCAAATTAATATAAAACCAAAATCCACCATGCCCCAACCCCGGAAGCACCACCTCTTGACAACAAATCCTATGATGTTCGTCGGCCATACATTGAGCTCCTACCCTCACACATCAGGGGGCAATCTATTAATGCAAAAATCCCCCACACAGCTCTCAATGGCCTACACCACCCAAGGACACCATCTCACAACACTCATTTCACTCCATAAGACCTTCCATTTGACCCCCACACCTCCAAAAGAGCCCAAGGATGAAGAAAAGGGCTAGAAACCCCAAAAAAGAGCCCAAAATAGCCGCTTAGGAGCTAAATCCCTCAAAAAGGGGATAAAACCCTAAAAGGGGCTAAAGTTAGGGAGGAAGGGACTAAAGGCCTAGAAAAGGGGTTAAAGGCTTGACCAAGGGCTTAAAACCCTAAAATCCCTTGGAAAAACTATAAAAGGAGGGTGGGGGGTCACTATAAAAACACTCCTCACTTGCCTATTGTTATGCTGCCCGTAGATGCTTTGAGACCTCTTGATCTCAAACCACCCACTCTCCCTCTCCTCCATCTCCATCTCATCAAGCCATTGCTTCCCAACCAAGAGAGAGGTGCTCCCATGAGCTAGGGCATGGTGTCCCATTTCCACCTAAGTGAGGTATAATTTCTTTTCATGGTTGTTTATTTGTTTTGTTTCCTAACCCTCATTTCTATTTGCAGGTTTTTCATTAACATTGTTTGCAGGTTTTCTCCATTGTAGCTTAGATTTATTTTGCAGGTTTTGGAGGTGGAACCCTAACCTACTGTGTGCAGAGGGGTTCAACAGTGCCTCATCTCCTCTTCTTTATTTTCTGCTCTTAGATCTAGTTTACAATAGCTTCCATTTTCTTATGTTCTTGTTTATATTAGCTTAGTTGAATTCGTTGCTCTGTTTATGTGAGATTTCCATTCTGTTTGTTATTGTTTTCAAAGGGTAGGAACCTACCCTTGTACCCTATAGCCACAAGGGAGACATTCCTTCCCATGTAGTGAGGATAAATTCTCACTACAATGTCGACAGAGGGAGACCTACCCCTAGTTAAGGGCATGATGTTTCCTTGACCAGGAGTGCGAGGGAGATAACCGAAAGATGTGAAGAAATCTGTTAACTGACTCATTGAATGGGGAGGGGAGGGGGAGGGAATGATCTGAATAGGGGTAGGGGAAGTGTGGGAGACTCAAACTTCCTTTGTTCATAGTATGACTGCAGGACGGACCAGGCAGCAAATGAAACTGACCCAAGGGAATGGGATCATTGCTGTAATACCGAGAATGTCGTTGCATATGGGAAATACTTGGAGGAGGTGGACACTTTTGATACTGATGGGATCCAAGGAAGACACATTGTAGAGTACTCTGAACAAAGGTGACCCAATTTGGGAATGTTGCCAAACTATTTACTATGGGGTGGTGTCTAGGGACACTTTTATGGTACGATCTCATGGATTTTTGGCGAGCCCGAGAAAGTAAATGCTCGATGGTGCTTTCAATTTTAGAGAGTCTGAAAGCATGAAGAAGACTCCAGTGGGGGCTATTTTTTGTTGTTAGTCTCCTCTGCCTGAAAAAGGATAAAAGTATACATAGGAGAGCTCACCCATTCTATAGGGGATGAGAGACTTATTTACCATTGGTAGTCCAATCAGGCCAAAAAAGGTTAAACCTATACTAACTGGACGGTCATTCAAATACTTTTACGAGCATGAATGAAACCAAGTTTTATCAAAAATCTTTTCTTGATGAGACAGATGGAAAAGCACTTAACAACAATCGGTGGTGATATTTTTCGTAAAGTATGGTGCCTCTACCTGAGAAAGCATAAAAGTATGCAGAGGGGAACGGTCTTGGCTTGAGTGTGCCATGGAGGTCCTTTTCAATTGATGGTCTACATGGTCCTCAAAAGGAGGTAAACGCGATGATGTAGATGCCCTTTCCTATACTTTAGCAAGTGGGAAAGGAAGCAGCTGCGCTCGGCTATCTTTTCATTGTTTTAAGAAGCCAGAAAAGAGCTTAAACGCAACTCCAGTGTGGTCAACCGATTGCGGTGGCACATGCGGTGTCCCTTGTTGGGATGGTGGACAGAGGTCCAAAGATCATCCACATAGTATGGATAGATCAGAAGGCTCTCAAACATACCAATACAGGCATGGGATAGAGTGCGGCAGAGGCTCGTGAGTTGGTGCGGTAGAGGCAAGCAAATGAAGGTGGCTCTCGGACAAAGGTCAGGAGAGCGTGTGTGTGTGTTGTGGTGGACGGAATTGACTACATGCGATGTGAGTGCAAGTCTGGGGGAATTTATATGCTGAATGTATACAAGAAAAGGAAATTGTTTTGTGGATAGTGGTCCAAAGGTCCGCATAAGGTATTGTGAAAAAGAAAATTATAAATACAAAAATAAAAATAAAATTACATTCCTTAATGGGCAGTGCCTCAAAAACTCGCATGAGTAGTGATCAATATGTGTGATAAAAGTACAGGTCCATAGACACTTGCATCGTCATGTCATGGCTCATAAATCGAGGTGATTGGTGGGAAATGGTTCTGAAATTAATTTATTAAACATGAGACGATGGTCTCATAAAGAGATATAAATTTGAGCCCGGAGGTGTGAGAGGTGTCTCGAACTGGGTCCGGGTGACTTTGAATTAGCAGTTGATGGTGCTGCCCCTAGTGCATTTGTGCACTTAGGATTTTTTGTGTCGCTATGTATATCTTGTTGAGAAAGCATATGTGGCTTCTCATTTTGTATTGGAAATGTTTTGGACATGCGACTTATCTATTTATCTATATATATTTTTGATGCACGTGGATGTGCTTTTATTATGTGAGTATTTTTATGATGATGTGGAATGCAAATGTTTATGTGATGTATTATTACACTTGTGTGTGCATTTTTGGACATAGTTATGCATGATGTTATGGTTGTATGTTTCCTATATGCGGTTGTGGATATGGCAATTTAGAATATCATTATCCATTTGATCTATGACACTATTGAGGTTTCTGGGAACATGTGTGAATGTGATGGATTCAAATGTTCTAATCATCTGTTTAGTGTGCAGGTGCTTTCTAAAGAGGCAGGGATCACGTACTCAATAGTGGTTGTTCAATTGAGAAACAAGCAGCTGAGAGTCTAAGAAGACATTGAGATGGTGAATGCCTAACTAAAGAGCGGCGGCCAAGAGGCCATTGACACCATCCTATTCATCCTAGTTGTTGGTTGTGGTGCCCACGCATATTCTGTCGATGTGGATATACTCGTGCAATTGGGAGTAGATGACCCATGCAACCGAGGCGAGGTTCGGAGACCATATGCTTACTCCATCTTCAAATCCCATATATCGGTTTGAGGTGTGCTCCATCTGAAACAATGAGAGGAAACAATACATAAGACTCAATTTTGAAAAATGTGTAAAACAAAAAATAGAAAAACTATAATACAAGTTGTAACGTTGTCACTCAAAGGGGTGATGTTAGAGGGAAAGTCTAGGAAAGTCATTTAGACTTTCCAAGGATCAGTGGTCATTCCTTTTTGTGACATGATGAATCTTTGTAGATGGCCCATGGGGACACAGAAAACACACTTGAATGGGTTCAAGTGGATTTTGTACTGGCAACATCATATGAAGACTTGTCGCAAGTCATCTATGTGTTGTGTTTGCTTCTGCGACCGTGCGATGAAGTTGTCGAAACGAACCAACATAATGTGAATGAGGTCATGGAAGTAGTGTGTCATGGCATACTGGAAGGTGGATCTAGCATTTTTTAGGCCAAAGGGCATGACTCGATATGTGAATGTGCCCCATGGGGTTGTGAATGCCGTCTTATAATGGTCTTCTTTTCGGATTTGGATTTGGTTATATCCAGAAAAACCGTCCATTAAGGAAAAGGCTTCATGTCTAGCGCATGCATCGATGATCTGATCGATGAAGGGTGTGGGGAAGTTCTCTTTAAGACATGCCCTGTTGAGTTTGTGAAATTCTATGCAAACAAGAATGGTACCCTATTTTTTATTCATGGGAATAGGATTAGAAGCCCAAGTTGTGTATGCAATGGGATAAATGAAGCCAGTTATGTGCAGCTTCTCTATCTCGGCTTTCACCACAGCCACTTTGTATGGATGGATGGGTTGTTGCTTTTGGAATATGGGTGCCACATCAAGGCATGTGTCGATGTGGTGCTCCACGATGGATGGATATAAGCTGGGAATTTCAGTGTATGACCAAGAAAAGATGTCATAGAATTCTTGGAAGAGAGTTGTGTAGGCATCGATCTCTTCCGAGGAGCATGATGGCCCCAGCATGACTTCTTCAACAATCTCAAAATTGGTTGAGATGTTGATTTTAATGGCTGGAAAAATGTTCGCCATGTTCCCTTCTTCGAAGGCATCAAGTGTTGGGATTGGGTTCTTGAACCAGTGAACCTTCCCATGGATGAAATATTTGGTCTCCGTGCAAAAATGGTCCTATTACGACACAAGTTCTTCCAGGAGGAAGAACGAGCGATGGTGCATGTCGTCCCATGGGTATTCTGGGGTGGTCAAAGCTTCAAGTATCTCCTCATCGTTGCTGAAGCAATGAAGAGACAGGTATGATGGACCATTGATGGAGGAGATGAGCGGGTCAGTGGAACTGGACATCATGTAAATGGACATGGTGTCTGAAGAAGGCAGTCAGGGGTGAACTTCTTTGATTAAGGTGATCTCAGACTCAAGGGAATGGTGACAAAGGTCAGCGAGAGCCATCTGAAACTCAAGCAGGTCTTGGAAATGGTGGGAGTAATGTCCATACAAGCTGCAAAGGGAAGAAGCATGGTTTGTCCTCAATGCCTTGCTCCTGACTACTGGCACATTTGGGAGTTTAACCATGGGGATGTTTTCATTTGTATCCATGGCATCCAGATGTGCACAGATCACTGGGATTTTAGGGAAATTCTGAGTTGGATGGCTCTATTTTTCATAGACGGCACAAGGTGGGACTTGTCATGGTTCTGTGGTGGATTTGGTGTTCTTTCCCCTAGCCCTTTTGGGTTGGGGCGGTGCAGGTGCAGGTGCGGCGGTTGGCTTGTGCAGACCAGGTGGAGGGTGAGACTCGACTTTGATAGGTTGCAATGGGGTTAAAAAAACCTGGGGAATTTTTGGTTGAGATGGTGGATCAAGATACCACACCGGGAAGCCCAATGTGAAGTTGGGTAAGCTTAAGGTGTCCATGACCGGCTTGCTCATGACACCAGGTGGGGGAAAGAGGAAGAGAATCATATGGACTGGAGATGAGGCTAGATAACTCCCTACTAGTTGCATGTGGGGGTGAGATTGTGATTACGGCTGCACATGATGCTGCTGCTATTGGTGTTGTGGTTGGGGTTGCGACTGCGGTTGTTGTTTGGGTGCAGCGATGCTAGATGAGACCACGCACAAGTCTGTAGTTTCATTTTGTGTCGACGGTGGTGACACCAATGGGAAAGGATCTGTCATAGTGGGATCGGTAAACAAACCAGGGCCCACATTCAATGGTGGGGAGGCTGGTGTGTTTTCAACCATAGTTTTAATTGTAGGGATGACATGGGTGTGTGTGTTTGTCCCTTGTGGCTCAATGGTGGTGATGGTAGGGATAACATTGGGAGCTGTTGTTAACCCTTGCAGATCATGATAGGTGAGCTAGTCAATCGTCATAATATTCCCTTCATGGGGGAACATCATGAGTTGGAAGACAATTGATGCGACTACTCACATGGCATACATGTAAATCCTTCCGAGGAGGAGGTTGTAGTATAGTTGAGCATTGATGACTTCGATGTCAATCAAGACTATCATTTTGGCTAATGTGATGGGGATGTGTGGGAGGATTCCTTGGGATTTGGTAGGATGACCATCATAAGCCTACAGAGTTGTGGAGGATGGTTGAAGAATTGGTGATCCAAGTTTCTGCCAAACCAAGGTAGACATAACGCACGTGGATGACCCCTCCTCCACTATGCACCGGTGCGCAACAAAATTCTGGATGGACACTAGGATTTGAAAGGCGATGGTCAATGGCATGCGCCGTTCTCCATTCTCCATGTCGAATGTGATCAACTTGGAGTCGGAGGGGTCTACTACCCCAAGGGTGGTTAGTAAGGCTTTCTATTGTGTTGGGCATGTTTTGAGTACCTCAAGAGCGAACATGGTAGTTGGCATTTGGGACAAATCATCCACAATGCTATAGCTGACTGCAGCTCTAGCTGTGGCATTATTGGCCACTCTACGTATTTGGGGGCGCGGGAAGGGGGTTAATTGAAGAGGCAAGTTGATTGTCTTAGATGTGGATGCTATTGATGATTTAGTAGGTTTGGTGGTGGTACCGTACTGATTTCGTATGGTTTGCAAGTTGACCTCTTTAGTTGTCATGGCTAGCAGGTGGTGAACACCTATTTTAGCCATGGGAGGTGCCTTGAGAGCATTGGGATTGGCCTGGGGAGGGGGAGCAGTTGCCACCAATCCTTGGACTAGCAGTGGGTTTTGAATCACCATGGGGGGAGGTCCTTGTGGTGCTGGGTTGGGCTGGGATTAATGTGCTGCGTTGGTGGCCTGTTGGGCCTCGTTTTGAATGGCCTACTTAGTGCGAGCCATAAGGGGACACTCAAATGTGTAATTCCCATAAACATCACAGAGTGTGCATGGTTGGTTTGTGAGCAATGGATTGTTGCTTCTTAGTGCATTTTGTCATGGGGGGTTTTGGCCTGGCCGATTTGCCGCGGCATTGTTGGGAGGGTTCAGTTGTTGACCACCTCCCTGTGATTGGTTATTTCCTTGGTTACGGGGCTAGTTATTTTGATATTGCCCTTGTTAATTGTTGGGGGAAGGCTAGTTGGGACAGTTTTGTTGTGTGAACACTTGTCCCAATGGAGCGAGTGGGGCGGGGGCGGGGGCTTGAACTGGTTGC
Source organism: Pseudotsuga menziesii (assembly GCA_001517045.1). Taxonomy (NCBI): domain Eukaryota; kingdom Viridiplantae; phylum Streptophyta; class Pinopsida; order Pinales; family Pinaceae; genus Pseudotsuga; species Pseudotsuga menziesii. The sequence continues at coordinate 175,114 of LPNX010271120.1, read as the reverse complement.
ACTGGTGGTGCCACACATGTGGCAGTTTTCCCCATATACTACTTTGTTGGCCAAGCCATGGCCTGATCCTACTGTGGTGGCACAGGTTGTGTATAGGAAGTTGTTGTTCCAAACTGGGACATCATTCTAGCATAGTCCAGAGCTTGGTTTTGGTGAGCAATACTAGCAGTGTTGCTTGGTTGTGGTGTAACATCTGGTGGTGTTGGTCAAGGCTACGGATATTGGGAGACTGACCCTATGATGCCATCTGCAGCGTGGGATGCCCTTGGTGCGTCACGGTAGGAGGTACTCGGACGGAGAGCATCTTGAATGATGATGTACAGGTATCCAGACTGAGCATAGATAAGGTCAAATTGTTGGGCCTTCAGTATGGCCTCTTCTTTGGATTTGGGATGTTCAGATGCGATGTCCTTTGTGATGGGTGGGAGAAAATTCTTAAGGAACCAATCCAAGAAGATCATGTCGTCTAGTTGGATTTTGCATAGACTATGACGTCATCGCTACTCATGGATATGGTTAGTTATGTGAGTGGTCATGCTTTGATGTCAGGATAGTAAGATCTCCACCCCCTTGTCATATCTTACAGGGAGTTGGAAATAATATAGGAACATGAAGGCTAGGGAGTTGAAGTCTGGGTACTTGGCTTGTGGAAGCTCAATGTACCATTTGGTCGTGACACCTGTAAGGGTGCATTGGAATAGCCTCAACCTGATGGACTCGTCTACGATTCTATTGGATGAGCACCATAGATGGAATGTCATTATGTGGTTTCCGGGACATTCCCCTGCTTCGCCTTCAAACTTGGGGATGTCTAATGGCAGTTTAGTTGGCATGGGTGGCCAGAAAGCTTGGTGGCAGATGGGTTTGTTCGTTAATCTAGAGAAATCAGGCAAGTTGAGATAAGCCATGAAGGGTAGATTCAACCCCAAGTTGACGTTGGAGCAGAGTCCCGCAGCTACAGGAAAAGATACCATTTTGGCAGATAGACAGTTTGGTGAAGAAGAAGAGATAAGGTGAAAATACGACGCCATAGCATGCTTCTAGATGTAGAGCAGATCCATAAACCGTGACTGTTGGAATAGAGAAGTCAAGGAAGACAACAGTACCTGAGCGACTGAGAAGAGAGAGCTCAACCACTGCATTGAAGGCAGCAGTGAAGACAGGAGGGATCAGCTACCCTCATAAAGGAAAAGGAGCAATGAGACCGAGGTATTGAAGACGAAGGACGAAAGAAGGGAAGCGGTGCATAGTACCCATGGTCAGCATCGGGAAGCATGGAATACTGCAGAGAGCAGTGTTGTGATGGAAAGCGGCTACCCCAAGTACAGATATGCCGACTGTCACTAGTTAGGGTTTGGGTTACTGTTGGGACAAGCCCATAGTGTTTTAATGGCGAGACCTTTAGGCTGCCTATAAAGGGATGTATTTTGTAGTGTAAAAGGTTGGAATTTTGGGCATTTTAGGCCATCTAGCTAGTAAGATTATCAGTAGTCTGTTAGCTTACTATTTTTTGTATTGTAACAATCCGCATGGATTGATAGACAGAGAGAGAGAGAGAGAGTGAGAGTATATTGTAAGAAGGCAATATAGAGAAGAGATATAGGAGAGAAGGGCTCTAGGATGAGTGCGGAGTTACCTAGAAGATCTCTAGCTGCATATGCGGTGCAACAGAACTGTGTACCTCTCTCAAGTTATAATATAGAAACGCAGTTCTGTGGACGTAACTTCCTCCCTAGAAGTGAACCACATAAAATCAGATTGTTATGTGATTGATTCATGTGATTGTATTTACTTGTTATATCTATCATTCATTAGATGAACTTTGCTTACAGTAAATGTATGTGTATGTTATTCAGTTCATAGCATGTTACAAGGATAAATGCAAGTTGAAGTCTTTAAGTATTATGTATAAAAGTTTGTCTAAGTTCCTCTCAAGAAAGTTAAGAGTCGCAGTATAAAACAGCCTTGCGTATTGAGTCCTGTAAGTTGAATACAAGTAACGCTAGGTACGCTGAGTCGCAGCGGTAGGATATCGCACCACTAGAGGAGTTGTGGTGCACTGCGATTAAGGATCAAGTGGATGAAAGAGTTAGTTGTTTCCCAGGATGAGTCAATGCGATAGAGGTTGGAGTATTCGCGAGTAAGAGGAAACTGTGCATCGCTTCGCAGACAGAGACACCTCGCAGGCTAAGAAGAGCTGCGAGGTGCAAGCAGGATGCCATACAGAACCTGGTCAAGACACTTGAGTCCTTGACCAACCCATTAGGATCACTTCGGGTGAGACTTCAGGCCGCTCCGCGGTCTGTCTCCAAAAGGGCCAGTGAGCTAGGGGTGTTGTTGGTTCATTATAGTAAAACTGGGTCTGCCCGATGACCAACAGTTGACATGGGATGGGGCAGCGATGGGGGTGGAGTTTGCAGGTGCATAATGCATATACACAGTTGGGGATGCTTGCAGTGGCACCATTGTAGATGGGCCAATTCCACTAAGTGTTTTGGATGGGATAGTATGAGTGGTTGGGGAATTACCCCCATGTATGAATGTAGGGGCAATGTAAGTGGACATTCCACTGCCCCCCTGTGTGGCAGGAGATGCAGTGTGTGTGGAGGGGCCACTGCCCTCGTGTGTTGAAAGTGGGATAGCTTGGCTAGTCACTATAGGTGGTGGCAGTTGGATAATGACAGTCTGCATGACTGTGTTTGGGCCACTTTCCAAGTTGTGGGTGACAAGTTGTGATGTGGACATGGGTCCACTTGCTAAGGTTAGGCTGGAAAATGGATCTGGGTTTGCACTAGCCATGGGGCTTGATGGTGCGGTGTCGAGGTCTAGTTCAGACTGATATGGGTCTGAGTCAGAATCAGAGGCTGTGTGGCCCTCTGATGGTGTGGGAGATTGCTAACAATGGCTTCGACGGTGTCGATTGAGTGTTTCGAATGCTGGTGGTTCGCCTCTTAGGCGTGAAGAAGAGCATGGAGGATCAATTGTGTTTGATTTTATGTGTGAAAATGGTGGTAATGAGATTTGGACCCCGGTTTCAATGGCTTCCTATTGGCTGAAGGTGGTCTCTCAACCACCAAGACTACCAAAAGACAATGCTTGGCTTATTCCTCACAAGTGTTTCTACTCAATCAGAAGGTGTCATTTCCCATTTTGCTTGGCAATTCCTCTCACCGGCCAGCTACTTTGGGGTTCCTGTGGTACTCCTCACAATGAGTTTTTGGGCAGAGCCCAAGTACTTCTCATAGTTGAAGCAGTCAAGGACTTATGTTCTCAAATACTGCAGAGTTGTTTGTACTTCGTGTAAATTAGTAAATTTTAAGGCTCACTCAGCGTCATGAACTGAGTTGGGTTAATTAGTTGGTGTGGTGTATTTGTTTGCTAGTTTTTCTGGTATTTGGTTGCTACAATATGGTTTATGAATTCATCATGGTAGATTTCATGTCATTGTGGTTTTGTATGCAAGCATAAATAAATAGAAATTGTGAATAAGTACAGTGATGAACCCTGAATGTTTGTTGGCCTAACTAGATGTCTACCTCCCACTGATATTCCTCTTTAACCAAGAGAAGGTGCTAGGCTCTCAACACAATGGGACTAAGCCCATCTGTAGATCCTTAGGTCACCTCCTGGATGCTAGGTTATTCGATAGGGAGGACGCTTAGCACCATAAGAAGCCCTCCTTCTCTACCCCCTCTACCTTCCAGGTCACCCGATTTTAATGGTTTGGAATAATATCATGGAGTGCCTAGATCTATATGAGCTTGCCCTTTTTCACATCCCAGAATAGCCCGGAGGGTGATGACTAGGAAGAGGAGGAAGGGGAAGCAAGATGGCTAATTTTAAATTGATTTTAGTTAGACTAGGTTCATTCTATTAAGCCATTAATATTTACTTAACATTTACACATTGTTTATGAAATAAATTGTTGAAAAATAAAAACTAAAACTAAAATTAAATTGCAATGATGGACAGAGGCAGCTGCGCCACATTAATAGTCCTCTGAAACTGAAATTTACTATCTATTAAACTGAAATTAAAGTTCTGTTTGATAGGCCGCACATTTTTGACCAAATCTTGCAAGGGTGCCGCAAATTTTTTTCAGAAATGAGCGAGGGGGTTGTACAGAATGCAGAAACAGTTGCGGAATGAGTTTCTGGGATTAGGTCGCGCTTATCAGGAGATTAAGTGCACCCTGTGCACACCTGTTTGCTCATTAAGTGTGCCCTAGTCTCACCCTTTGCCCCGATAAGAGTGCCTTGCTCCAGATTGGGGTTTTTTTGTGAGACAGAGTCAGATCTGGCTGACAGTAACTAGTACTGTGGTCAACCTGACTCTATTTGGCCTAGCAGAGGCTTTGGCAGTGCTTAAAATAGGAAATAAACAAAATCTAAGATGGATTTAACATGAAATTTATGAAAAACTAGGGAAAAAAATTTAAAAACTTGAAAATAAAAATTTTGAACCAAGGATCATGTGGGATCGACTTGGTATGGTCGCCAGTTTTGTAGTAAGGATTTCTCCCTACTATAGGGGCAAGAATGGCTCCCTTCTGTCTATAGGACAGAAGAGTAGGTTCCTGCTAGTGGGTAAATGCAGAGAATAAAACGTAAATGTAAAGAACATAATAGTAAACTAAAACTAATGACCAAAAGAATAAAAATGGAGCAAGGTTGAACCCCTATGCACACAATGGGTAGGGTTCCTCCTCCAAAACCTACAAACAAATCCTAAGCTACAATAACCTGCAAAAAAATGTTAACAAGAAAACCTACAAATGAAATAAGGGTTAGAAATCAAAGAAAACTAAACAACTAAGAAACAACAATAAACATGGGTATACCTTCTCTTGGGTGGAAATGGGCCACCATACCAAGCTTGTGGAAGCACCTCTCTTGGTTGGGGAGCTTTGGGTCAATGGAAACGGAGGAGAGGGAGTGTGGGTGGCTTGAGAGGAAAATGTGTCTCAAGGCATCCAAGGGCAGCATAACAATATGCAAGGGAGAAGTGTTTTGAGAGTTACCCCCCACCCTCATTTTATAGCTTTTCCAAGGGGTTTTAGGGTTTTAAGCCCTTGGTCAGGGCTTCAGCCCCTTTTCTGGTCCTTTAGCTCCTTTCGCCCTAACTTTAGCTCCTTTTAGGGTTTTATCCCCTTTTTTAGGGCTTTAGCTCCTAGGAGGCTATTCTGGGCTCTTTTTTGAGGTTTTAACCCCTTTTCTTCATCGTTAGGCTATTTTGAGGGTGTGGGGGTTTAATGGAGGGTCAAATGGAGTGATATGAGGGTCATGAGATGGTGTCCTTGGGTGGTGTAGGCCATAGAGATCTATGTGGGGGATTTTTGCATTAACGCTCCTCTCATTTCTTGTAGCCATTTCTTATTTTTATAACAGTTTCCTGCATGATTTCTATGGATCAGAGCTAAAAATTCCTTGCATGGTTTTCTTTCCATCCACAGGAACCATACCCTTCCATCCTATAGACTGAAGGTAGTCATTCCTGCTCGTAGCTAGGGTGAAAGCCCTACTACATGGTTGATGTTATGCCCACATATGACGAATATGGGAAAACAACTGCATTGTTCTTATTTAACCACATCATTGCTAGGTTCAAGATTCCTAGGGCCATTGTGACCGACCATGGCTCACACTTCCAGAACAAAATGATGGCAGAACTTAGTGAAAATTTAGGGTTTCTCCAAGAGAACTCTACACCTTACTGCGCTCAGGCCAATGGCCAAGTTGAATCAATAAATAAATTTTTGAAAACCATGCTTCAACAAATGGTATGGCAGGCCAATTCAAAATGGAACTTGCAACTATTTTGTGCACTTTGAGCCTATAGGAAAACTATAAATACTTCCACTGGTTTCACGCCTTTTCAATTGGTATATGGATTCAAAGAAACTCTCCCAATGTTACTCACCGTGATGATGCCTTAGAAAATGAGGCACACAAATGACAGATGAAATCCCAATATGAAATCACCATTCAACCCCGCTCTTTCAATGAAGGAGATCTGGTCTTGACTTATGTTCAGAAGCATGATAAGTTGGGGGCAAGGAAATTCAAATCTATGTGGAAAGGGCCTTACATTATCAGTCGCTTCATGGAAAAGGGTGCATATCAGTTAGTAGATTATAATGGGATATCCTTGGGTGAGCCCTGTAAGGGACTCTACCTTAAAATATACTATTCCTAGGTCATCTAGCATAGGCTCTTTGTAAATACTTTTTATAGATTGTTGTGTGTCTTAATTTGAAAGTGTGGTTTTTTGTGTGATTTAATATGTGTTTCACAAACCCTAATTATGTATTTCTTATGCTTAATGGACAGATGACCACTTTTACTAGGTTCAAGGATGGTGCTAAACATTACATGTTGAATCTTGCGTTGATATCTTGGGTATTGTATTCCCCTACGGGTGATCTGGTGAGTTCAGGGGGTTTCTGTTTAGGACGCTACAACAATAATATCACAGAATATCACACAGTGATTGGATTTTTGATAGAATCCCTAGTTAACTATGTAAGGGAGATTAGGGTTTACCTAGATTCCGAACTATTTGTTAAACAGCTTAACCAGGTCTACACCATAAGAAACCCCTCACTCCTTCATAAATTTTGAAGGGTTAGACTCTTGGAAAGGTCCTTTGAGAAAGTAACGTATCAAGATGTTCCGAGACATTTGAATGTTGTGGCAGATTCCCTAGGCAATTATGTGTTATATTGGTATATTGCTCATAATTAAAAATCCATTACAACTTAAAAGCATGCATGTAAATTCATAAGTAGGCATATATTTCACACATCACATTTGTTGCACACACAACTATAAATAAAGTTATATATATATATATAAACTATAAAACTGAGATACAAAACTGGGCTAAAGCATCAAGGTTTCAGTGCCCTCAAAGTTTAGGACTGTCATGAGTTCAATATATACATATATAGGGAAAATTCTGAAGCTTCGATGCTTTTGGTAATAATAGATATATAAAAAGTGGAAAGTCCCTATAGAATAGTCATCGTCACAGTCATTCTCATGATAACATATAATGGCCTGGGCCACTTTGTGGAGTAGCCTGGAAAACTGTCCTGAGATTCCTGGAGTATAACACTGGTAGTGCCTAGGTAGGTATTCCATGGTAACATCAGGAATCCCTACAGTCAAACTATATTAGAGGAAATTTTAAACTCAAAATAGGCCTCTTAAGGAAAATTAATAAAATAATAGTTAAAATAATAAAATAATATTTATTAATTTTGGAGGAAGAAAAAAGACTGTTTTTTTTTGCGTATTTTCCACATATCTCCATGTGGTTCTACTCAAATTTTGATTGGGAGAGCTTGTTGGATGTGGAATTAAATTTTGCATCCAACAAATACCCACTCGACATAATTTTGATGGGCCCTGCTACCCCAAAAAGAAGAAATACCTGAAAAAATGTGATGATGATGTCATCATCACATTTTTTCAGGTATTTCTTGTTTTGGGGGTAGTGAGGCCCATTAAAAGTATGCTGAGTGGGTACTCGTTGGATGTAGAATTTAATTCCACATCCAATGAGCTCTCCCAATCAAAATTTGAGTAAAAACACAAGGAGATATGTCGAAAATACGAACAAAAAAGTAGTTTTTTTTATGATACCTATCCCCAAATTTATATTAAAAAAATGTTTAAGAGGTGCTCCCTTTTTGAATTTTAAAGAATTTTGATTGGCTAATACATGATGACATGGAATTTGTATTATTTTTGGAAGGCCCATTTTAAATTGAAATTTCCTCTAATGGGCCTACAAGTTCTCCTCCAGATCTCTAAGCTCCTCATCTACCTCAGAGTGATATTCCACCATATCTCTAATCCCATCTTGCATGTCAATAGATGACATCCTAGTCGGATGTATATGTCCAATGTCTGCATAAACCATTTTTTCACTTGTCTTAGTGTTACAAAATAAAAATGAGATAAAATTGAAAAATTAGAAACATGATGGATAGTGTCTTTCTTACCTCGATCATCCCACTCCTCTCCCTTGGGTAATGGAAGATCTAGATCCTCATGGAATTTTTCCCCCTCATAGGAATAATCCTCAATCATGAGTAGCTGGCCTCTTAACCAGTGAAAGAAGGCTGAATCGTAGACAAATTTAGGGCTCGGTATGGTTATATTTTATTTGTTGACTATTTATTAGGTGCATTGTATGGTTTTCATGTGCATGTTGCACGAACCTAGTCATTGTTTTCATCCTGGCCATATAATTCTTAGTGTAGGATAGTGTTTTTTGTTAGTGGTAGGTTAGTTCGACTCAATAGTATGGTCGACTTGGGAATTTACCTTATAGTGGGATGCCACTTTTCTTTAGATGGATTAGACCACTATTATACATCCACCAACTCCCTCCATCATCAAGCCACCTTATACATCCATTTAGCCATCCATACCCTTGTAGTCACCCTTTGATCTCAGGCACTTATTGTGGTTCCAGTTATTTAGGAGTAAAGGACTGATCTGTACACATTTAGAGCATTATGCCTAGACAACCAATGCAGGGCCTTATTCCACTCCTTTTGGATATGGATTGAGCTTGTGTGAGCTAGTTCCTTTAGATTGCTAGCTCCAACCTTGTCCTATAAGTTACTAAGATGCAAGTCCTAGTGACATTCATGAGGATTGTGAACATTGTTATATCAATCGAGTATAATATAATCTTCAGAGATCACTTATACACATTGGTACATCAGATACTAGTGGAGTATGGTCGATTTTTCTAGATCACAGTTACATAGTATCATATCAGATACTAGTGGAGTGGGATCGACTAAACAGAGATACCTCTAGTATGACATTAAGGATACATACTCAGTCTCTATGTGAAGAGATTGAAATATTACCTGTATTTCATGATTACATCAGCTGTAGTATGATGCAACCCAAGTTGGATCAGTTTATTTACGACTCATATTACAACTCTCCCCTTTGGATTCCATCTGGTCCCCCTTTCTCAAACTCCCATCCAGTTTCAACAGTGTAGTCATGCCTCAGTTCTTTCCCAGTTTCATTTATACATTACCCGATAGGATTGCCTTTCATCTTTTCCCAAAGATATTGATACTTTGAAAGAAGAACCATCTTGTGAAAGGACTTACCATATCTTCCATACATCAGAGACAAACGTGGGTCATTGCTTGAGCGGAGGGTTCCTTCAATGAAGATTTCTATGGCTTGTATGAATTACTTCATTGTGTTTGAGCATTATGTATTGCTTTGAATGGTTTATTGCATCTATTATGTGTTCACAAAGTCATTATTATGAGTTATAACAGTCATCTTTACAGTACCATATGCAGATATTTTACCAGTACATTGAGACTTGGAATTTTGTCCATCATATATCAGATATGAGGATAGATTTGGATACCCATTTGGCCCATGCATCCTTTTAAAATGCATGTGTTACACCTGTAATTTCTAGTGTAATTGTAGATTCATCCTTTTTGGGTTGGGATTCCTCATCAATTATCAAACAGTCAAATGGTGCTGCCAAGTTCATGCAGCTCTTCCTAGAAGATGATAGAGTTTAAAATATTACATTAGCACATCACAAACAAATTTTCAAAATATATTGGTAGGGGTTAATCTTTCACAACATACTTATTTTTTTAAGAAATACATACAAATTTTGTGCTCCATAAAGAAATGGAAGCTTTAGTGGATAGGTAAGGAATTTTCTTTTCAAGTCCAAGCCTCAAAGAAATTACTACTTTGAAATTTATAAACAAAAGCTACAAATTTTATATAAGATATTTTCTAGTTTACAAAAACATGTGAAAAGTCAGCTACTTTTGGAAATTCTCTAGTGAAATTCTATTGATTTCAGTACTCTTTCTGTAGAAATTATGCCAGTTTCCAAGAACCTGTGGAACTATTGGTTTTGGCAGTTTCTCAATGGAAATAATGCTAGGTTTGGAAATTTTAAGAATAGTAGAATCTTTCCACAAAATGGAAAAATAGGGAATTTTTTGTAATCGTAAAGAATAAAATATAAATGAACAGAAAGAGCTTAAAGTGATCAAGAGTATATATACATAGACAACTTACAAACAATTTCCAGAATTTTCTTGGGTGCTTATCACTGAAATCCTAATGTAGACTTTTTTTAGTTCAAGAAAATATCTGGATTAGAGGGACTCCATGAAAACTAAGTGTGAATACATAAAAGAGCCGTAATCATTAGGCTATAATATTGTTGTTAAGGAATAAACACCCTTATAACCTAGGGTCTTGGGTTACCAACGTACATAAAAAACATGCAGACAATCAGCTTTAAAGTACAGAAAGGAAATAGGAAGATATGTTGGACTCACCCGATTATCGATGATTGATCCAAGCTTTGTCTTCTATCACTCTGCTTCTCTCCAAAGCTTTCAGGGATGCATCTCCTTCACCTACAAAGACAAAATTCTCCAAGTACAAACTTATACATGTATATATGACAGGTTAGATAAATAACATATATAGTGCTTAATCAAATATATTTATCAACCATGATACATGAGAGAGACTCAACATAAAGTTGGAAGAAGAATTCTCTTTATTAACAATAGTGAATGAGATAAGTGTACAACCCAACACCTGAAACAAGGAATCCTCTGCAACAAAAAAATCCGATTTCTGCTACTCCAATGACTTCTGAAGATATACCACCATCATAACTTTGATCTCCAATATTGATCCTATTAATGCCCTCCCTAAGGCTTATATTTATACTTTGGGAAATAGAGCAGTTTCGAAGGTTGAGGAGGTTGAGAGAGTTGATATGGTTAATGTTCAAGGCTCAACTAATCTCCATTAATCATGTTTTATTATTTTTAATGTCGAATGGATGTGTACGCAACTATTGATACTGGCAACCCGCCTATGACATGTGAGTTGCTTTAAGGGAAACCCGCATATAGATCTGTGTGGGGGTTGTAATGAGAATAGTCGCATACAGTACGCAGGTTATCAATGAATATAGTCACACATGTACACAAGTTTCAGTGGAGATAGTCACGTACAACAATAAACATATAGAAAGATAAAATGGCAAGCTGGTTGGAAGATAAATTCATCTCATGTCATGCCCATCTATAGTGTTTAGGAAAACTTCAATCCTATAGTGTCCTTTTGTGTACAAACATATGGAAAGTTGGCACTCAGACAGAGAAGTGCCATTTGGGTTGATAACAGATGCCCCCTAATGTGTGAGGTCAAAGGGAAGTGATGGCTGAAATACATTATAATCATTATCTTTGGAGAACTTAGAAGTCCAATGGAGCAGAGGTAGTACCTGAAACAAATACATAATAATGTCATATACAAAGTCATATTTTAGGATGCTATCTTCAATATACTGGAACACTAGATCCTTTACAATATTTGAGTACATCATATAGTATGGATACTAAACCACATATATTACAAAGGTCGATTGAAGCCACAATATACAATAATGATGAGTCTTCAAAGATCTGGAAGCTGTGTAAATAGGTACAACATAGTCTTGTGCAACTTAGTCCATAGATAGGAAACTAAGGTCTTCATAAAAAATCCCAAAGAACCAGTACAATCCAAGCCATGTGAATAGATGTTATTAAAGTCAAACATGGAGTGGATTCAACAGATTGTCAATCAATAGGTGATAATCGACAATTGAAGAAAATGAATTCACTAATAATGAGAGTGAATCCTGAGTTACAATCATCAAAATTCTAGGTCTTCATCATCAGGAAGTGCTGATACGGAACCATATTGTGATGAGGTAGGCAATAGATCCTCCAACGGATCACAAGAGTGACTAGGAACTGGGTAAAGGAAGGGAGACACTATAATAATATATACAACAATGATGGAATTAGGATATAGATCAGACACAGGGTTAAGTCCTTGAAATAGTGAGCACAACATAGACATGAGCCAAGGAAGCTTTTTAACTTTACAGATAGAACAAATAAACTTATCTATCATGTAGGAGACATGATCAGATTCCCCAGGTAGAACTGACAAGAGGAGGAGTAAGAAACTTGAAGTAATATTTGAACTAAAAGTGAAAACCAAGGCATGAGTATCGAAAAAAACAAAGAGTGCTTTGTTCAAGGATGATAGGCTGCCACTAATTGAGAACCAAAAGAAAACTTCTTCCTTACCTTCCTTGTTAAATTTTAACGAGTCCAGGAAATTCAACTCAGATCACTCTTTAGTTTTTGACAAACTTGAACAGAAGAGGGAATAATGCTTGATAGTGTCAATGATTCATGGATTTTATGAGCCCGAACTAGTACATGCTTAGCTGGTATTTTCATATTTAGAGAGTCTGAAAATTCCAAAGAAGACTTCAAGGGGTCGTTTTTCATCCAATTTAGTCTCCTGACACCGAAAAAGTATAAAACATACCAGAGAAGAACTCTCTTAACTTCCGTAGAAGAAAAAGTGAACATTTTTCGTACTTAGTCAAGGAGGTTCGAAAAAGGTTAAATTACCACCTACCCAATGCTCCTTCAAGAGCAGCATATAGCTTGAGTTTTATGAGTGTGAACAAAATCAATATCACTTAGAAAGATCCATTTGAGTACGAGAAATGGGGCTTACAACAATAAACTTGATGCTTTGTTCTTTAGTGTTTAACGAGCAGGACAAAGACATAAAGTACACTTAGAATATTTTTCATGTTTAGGTCCAGAGCATGAAAAGGAGAAAACTGAGCTCATATCAAATGTTCCTTTTCTGTAAATTTAGTCCCTCGGGTCTAGAAAAGTGATAAACCTATACCTAAGAATACTATTCTCAATTCCGTAGAAAAGAGAGTGATCCTTTCTTGTTTTATTCCACATGGTCTGAGAAAGAGATAACCTACCACCAATGCGGATGCCCATTCATGTATTCTTAACGAGCTTGAATGGACAAGTTAACTCGGCAGTCAAGTCTATTTTTAAGGATTCAGACCTGGGCCTAAAGAAACTCCATAAGGGCAGGGAGTCCTACAAAGAGATAGCTTTTAAAAAGAGACCAAAATGAAGCTCAATTTGGCATGAAAAATAGCTAAAATGATTGCCCTATACCTAAGACAGTTGCAACATGAGTATCAAAAGACAAAATAGGTTCTAAAAGGGGATACTCATGAGAGGAAAGTCCTATCCATAGAAGAACAATAGTAGAGACAAGGAGCTAATATTTTAAAAATACTATAGTCCGTAGTCAGAATGTTAATTTCTAGGTTTAAGATGGAGTATGTATAGATGCAGAATGCATGTGAAACAACAAAAATCCATCCTATATGAGCAACAAAACACCTTAAAACAATGATAAACCTGTTACAAGGCAAAAATATATGGTATTAGTTTTTAGAAATTGTGAACTATAGGGAAGAAACCCACTTAAGAAATAAAATTTCTATAAATAGTTCAAAAACATAAATAAAACTCACCGTTTGAATTTTTAGCCATAAAAGACAAGTTTTCACCTCTACCTTCAATTGCTCGATGTGAACAATCTGGTAGACCAATTCCAAATCCACAAGCATCAGGTAATACTACACTCCATGCTCTTCAATTTGATCCAAGAATTTATCAAAATTAGGCCCTACTTTTATGCTTTTAAGCAACCTCAACCAAGCAACGTTGTGTACACGGGTTTGTATATTGAAAATCGCATACACAAATTTTGTACGCGGGTTTCCCGAAGGACAGTCACATACATTACATGACATGCCTTAATAGAGAGTCGTGTACACTGCGTGAGGTGAAAAAGAAGCATATAGGGTCAAAAAATTGAAATTTTACATGAAACTGAAGGTTTGCAAATGCTTGTTTACCAGGTTTGAAGATGGTGTTTGAGTGGAGGGAGCGCGAACATGAAGATATGGATCAAGAAGCACTCCAATATTCCCCCACCTTGAATTTTTTAGGTTCAAGTGGGTTGTTAAATTTTTTATGTACCTCAACTATGCGGGCCAATGTCTGCCTCTTAGATTTCCTGATAAATTATCGGGATCATGACTTGGGCATGTTTGACCTTCAAGGTGAGTCCTTGGAGATTACTTTAGAAGATATCTATTTCATTGCGGGTCTATCATGACATGGAGCTCCGGTAAACTGTTAGGAACCCATGTCAATCCTTCTCTTTACCGTATTAATATATTGTTGTTGGACGCATATGCTTTGTAAGTCGTCCCATAGTAATTGTTGATCCATAGTTTGTGTTATTATTGTTGGGCGCATATGCTTTGTAAGCCGCCTGTAGTATTTGTTGATCCATAGTTTATATTGGCCCATGGTTTTGACCCATAGTATTGGCACCTATTTTTAGTATATAAGTGTGTGTTGAGGCCAAGGAAGGCACTGTGAAGTTATTTTGTATTGAGCTTGCTCAAAGGAGGTTGCCCCCTCGAAGTGGCATGTGATTAATATAAAAGTGATTTTGAGTTCTGCTGCTATATCGTGTATTTTGATTAATTATTTGCTGCAGGGTCCTCACATCTGGTATCAGATCACTTTCTTGGGCTCGTTGGGTGAAATTTCTGCCCAATTTTTTTTTTTTGCTTCTGTTGCAGGTTCGGATCTAGGAATAATCCCTATCCGCTTAACTATGGTAAGTACTTGGGTATAATCCCTAAAACTCATTGTGAGGAGTACCACAGGAGCCCAGAAGTAGCTGGCCCAC
>LPNX010271120.1:138093-159558 GCA_001517045.1 Pseudotsuga menziesii | reverse complement strand
TTGTTTTATCAGTGGTCTAAAGGATGCAATTCGCTCTGAGGTCAAAATGTTCAGTCCCAACACAATGATGGAAGCCCTGGGGTTGGCTAAGTTGGCAGAATGCAAGATGGCAGCCAAACAACGCTCCAAATCCTCTTTTGTTCCCTTCCAAAATATGGGTTCTCAATGACCTCCCATTCCGCCAACTCCTCGCTCACCTCCAATCAAGCATTTGTCTGAAACAGAGATGCAGGCACGCAGAGAAAAAGGGCTTTGTTATAATTGTGATGAGAAATTCACTCGGGGACATCGATGTGTTCAACAAAAGCTCTATCTCTTGGATGTGTATTCTCCACCTGCCTCTGAAATGGGTGAAGAAGCTCCCGATACAATGGATGCTCCGGTTGACATTCAGGAGATTCCTACTAACCCTCCATCTCAGGACGGCCAGCCCGAGATATCCCTCCATGATTTAACTAGAGTCACTGCCCCCCAAAAAATGTGGGTATGCGGTTACTTCAAGAAGCTTCCTCTTACAATACTCATTGATTCTGGTAGCACTCATAATTTCATTGACCCTCGGATCGCCAAACAAGCTAATTGTTTTATCCATCCTTGCTCCAACTTTGAAGTCATGGTTTCCAATGGGGGCACCTTACCTTGCAAAGGGAAGTGTCGTAATGTGCGTATCTCTATGGGAGATTATAACCTCTGCTCTGACATGTTTGCCTTGACCTTAGGCAGATGTGATGTGGTTTTGGGCGCTCAATGGCTGCACACACTTGGCCCCATATTATGGGATTTTGCTGAACTTTGGATGCAGTTCTCCCCCAATGGACACAAACACACATTGAAAGGATTACAACCAGGGTCTCTCAGCATCATCAGTTCACATCGCATGGAAAAAATCCTTAAGACGAGTTCCCATGGTGTCATCACTCAGCTCCATTCCATTAAAATGCAACCATCAGCGGCCCCCACTACTCCTTTGGATCTCCAACAAATTCTGGATCGATATACAGGTGTTTTTGGTGAACTAGTGGGGCTTCCACCTTCATGACCAGAGGACCATCATATTCATCTCTTTCCTAGAAGCATTCCTCCAAACATCAGGCCCTATTGCTACCCATTTCACCAAAAAACATATATTTAACTCCTCGTTAGGGACTTACTGAAGCAAGGTATTATTCGCCCAAGCACAAGTTCCTTTTCTTCACTAGTTCTTCTTGTCCGCAAAAAAGATGGGTCATGGCGCCTCTGCATTGACTTCCGAGCACTTAATCACCTCACCGTTAAGGATAAGTTTCCAATTCTTGTTGTTGCCGAGCTTCTTGATGAGCTTCATGGTGCTCAATTTTTCTCCAAGTTGGATCTTCGCTCTGGGTATCATCAAATTCGGGTTCATAAGGATGATATCCCTAAAATAGCTTTCCGCACACATGATGGCCACTATGAGTTTTTCGTCATGCCCTTTGGTCTCACTAATGCTCCTTCCACATTCTAGGCCTTGATGAATAAAATATTCCGACCCTATTTGCGAAAATTCATTCTGGTATTTTTTGATGATATCCTCATCTATAGTAAAAGATGGGCTGAACATCTCCAGCATCTGGCTCTTGTAATGCAACTTTTCCCTGATCATCATCTTCATGCCAAAAAGTCTAAATGTGTTTTTGGCCAAAAGGAAGTTGAGTATCTTGGGCACATTATCTCAGCACAAGGGGTTCGTGTGGATCCTACCAAAATCGTTGCCATGAACAATTGGCCGCCTCCTAAGACACTCACGAGCCTTCGTGGTTTTTTTGGGTTGACTGGTTACTACCGCAAGTTTTTCAAGGATTATGGGCAGATTGCAGCTCCATTAACTGCTCTGTTGAAAAAGGATGCTTTTACATGGACACATGTTACTGAGTGTGCATTTGACAAGCTGAAAGAACTCTTTAACCACACTGGCACCAAACTGAAGATGAGTTCAGGTTATCACCCCCAAACGGATGGTCAGACTGAAATTATAAATAAATGCTTGGAAACTTATCTTCGTTGCTTCTCCTCTGAGCAACAACATCAGTGGGAAAAGTGGCTCCCTCTCGCTGAATGGTGGTACAATACCTCTTACCACACTGCCTCTAAAATGACTCCATATGAAGCAGTTTATGGTCAGGCACTGCCAGTTCTTCTTCCTTACACCCCCAGCAGTTATCTAGTTCAGGCAGTTGACGCAGTCCTTTGAAACCGTGATGAGGTTCTTCGCATTTTGCATGAAAATATTCACATGGAAAGAAATCGCATGAAGCAACAAGCTGATCAGCACCGTTCTAAGCACACTTTTGAAGCCGGTGATATGGTTTTTATTTGTCTCCAGCCTTACAAGCAATCCTCACTAAAGCTCAAAGGGCGTCATAAGCTCGCTCCAAAGTTCTATGGGCCATATAGGATTCTTCAGAAGATTGGGTCTGTTGCTTATAAATTGGAACTTCTGCCTTCTTCCTGCATTCATCCAGTATTTCATGTCTCTTGTCTGAAGAAAGTTCTTGGCACCAACATCAAAGGCCAAACTATTTTACCAGAACTGGATAATGAAGGATCCATCTTTTTGGAGCTGGAGGTTGTCCTCAATAAGCGCACTCGTCAGCTTCGCTCTCGCTCTATCACAGAGGTCTTAATTCAATGGCACGGAATGCAGCCCGAGGATGCTACGTGGGAACCACTCCTTCAAATTCAGTGCCAATTTCCACATCTAAAGCTTTGAGGACAAAGCTTTTTCTAAGGGGGAGGGGATGTTAGGAACCCATGTCAATCCTTCTCTTTATCGTGTTAGTATATTGTTGTTGGACGCATATTCTTTCTAAGTCGTCCCATAGTAATTGTTGATCCATAGTTTTTGTTATTGTTGTTGGGCGCATATGATTTGTAATCCACCTGTAGTATTTGTTGATCCATAGTTTATATTGGCCCATGGTTTTGACCCATAGTATTGGCGCCTATTTTTAGTATATAAGTGTGTGTTGAGGCCAAGGAAGGCACCGTGAAGTTATTTTGTATTGAGCTTGCTCAAAGGAGGTTTCCCCCTCGAAGTGGCCTGAGATTAATATAAAAGTGATTTTGAGTTCTGCTCCTATATCGTGTATTTTGATTAATTATTTGCTGCAGGGTCCTCACATAAACTTAGAAGGCACCAAAAGAGGCGATGATCCTCTAAGTTTCCAAAACTATATTGATGTATACTGTGCACCAGGCACACAAAAGAGAGGTAGTTGCATCCCCATTATACACATATGTGACCTCCCACTACAGGTATTTAAAAGTACCATAGTGAGGGTTGCGGGATCATCTTCTCTTCACCTTGCGACACAGAACCACATGAGACTAGTAGTGGATTGTATGCAGGTGTCCCTATATGACTGGTGCTCGGTAGTGATCCCAATTATAAGAAAAGAGCTCTCTGACTGCAAGAGATGAATGAGGAATAATTTTGGATATTCTAGCATACTATTAGCCTTCTTCTTTGAGAGAGTGTCGAGATTGAGCCCTGCAGTACCCTTACCAGTTTGTTCTCCTCGTCAGCCTAGGATGAGTAGATGGGGATATATCTTCCTCCGCTAGGGAGGTGGTGGCTCAGGGCAGAGTGTCTATGATGATGACTTATACTTTTGGTGGGAGCGTCAGTTGCCAGCACTGGAGCAGTTTCCATATTCTAGAATGGATTTCTGGGGTGATGCAGACCTCGTCCTCCCTCCAGGAGGAGCATGGGGAGAGTTAGGTAATTTTTTATTTTCAAATTTTCAAATTTTTATGAATTTTAAAATATAGAGATATATACATATGTATAAGAGTTCTAATCCCATTAAAATGTCAAATGCAGATATTGGACTAGTCCACCCTGAAGGGAATCCACTCATGTATGTGCATCTTGTCTTGGGAGAAGACCAGGGGATGATTAGGGTTCTGGAGGGGAAGTTGGCCAGGATTACCCAGAGAGTAACCACCTTACATATTGAGCACATCCCATCCATCATGCAGGAGTTCATGGTTGGTGTACCACCTGTCTAGATATGCCTTCTGAGGTGAGTAGCCAGAGTAGTATTGGTATACATAGATGTTGTTGAGGCTGCTGAAGCCAAGGAGGCTGAAGAAGCTAGAGCATAGGGAGACCGGGGGGACCACGGTGGTCAAAGTGACCAGGGTGGTCCATCTTAGATCTAGGGCATTTGATGGACTTTGATCCATATTTTGTATATTTTTTGTATATTATACAGTTATGACTGGATCTGAGGATTAGAGACTCGACCTATCTATGGACAGATATTCACACACACACACACACACACACACACACACACACACACACATATATATATTGTTGGTTTATTTACAAATGTTTTTTATGTGTTTGCTGTATATTTTATGAACAATGTGTTAAGTGCCAATCCAAGATGTAATTAGCGTATGCATTAGTTAATGAATTTTGATTCCTTGGAATATGAATGAATGTAATGAACTCAAAATTTCTTTCCAATAACCTAACTTGCATAAACTAACGTAATAGAACAGGGTTCTGCACTTGGTAAGCCCATTTGAGCTAGAAAACCACCAGTTGAGAGTCCAGTCAGATATCCAGCTGAGTGATACCACGTGACAAAGCATCCCATAGAGGCTCAATGAAAGCCCTATATTCAGCCACATTATTGGATGCAGGACCTAATCAAGCACCTCTCGAGGAAACTAGCTATCTTGAGGGTGAATAAATGACCCATGCAGCTGAAGCTAGATTACAAGTGTGGCAATTGACGCCATCAACGAAACCTACAAACCTCCCAGAAGACATTTGAAACAACTAGCAAATGGTATAAAAAACACAAACTGACAAACTAATATACATACATATACATACAATAAAATACAAGAAAAAGTGCTAAGCCTAAGCATAGTACTTTTTTAGGTAGGGCCCATTTCTAGGCTCAGCCAGCTTATTCCCATTGAAATCTATCAATTCATATGTGCCTTTCTTTAATAATTTCAACACGATATAAGGTCCTAACCACATAGACCTGAACTTTCATGCCCCTAGGGGTTCCTTGTCTTGGTCCCTGAGCAAAACAAGTTCTCCCTTAGAGAAAATTTGAGGCTTGATTGATTTATCATATTGGATTTTGACCCTATTTTTATGAGCTTGGTTTGCTGTCAGTGCACCTATACACTGTTCATCAAGGTGTTATAAATGTAATAAACGTTCTTCAATCTCAGTTGTATCCAGTAACACATGAATAGCAATTTTCAAAGATGGGATTTCACATTCAATCGGGGTAACAGCTTCCACTCCATGAATGATTTGGAAGGGGGTGAAACCCGTAGCAATTTTTACATTAGTTCGATATTCCCAAAGAGTAGGGTATAGCATGATATGCCAATTTGAATAGGCTTCATTAATAGTACGTTTGAGGATAGTTTTCAAAGTTTTATTAACAGCCTCAACCTGACCGTTGGCTTGAGGATAGAACGAGGATGAATGTTCTTGTCTAAATCCTAGCATAATTGTCAGTTCCGTCATCATTCTATTTTGAAAATGAATGCCATGGTCAATGACAATCACTTTGGGTAAACCAAATTGTGCTATAATTTGATTGAACATGAAAAAATTTGCAGTTTCCCCATCAGCTCTAAAGGTGGGAATTGCCTCCACCCATTTTGTAAAATAATCCATGGCAACAATGATATATTTGTGCCCCCCAGCTGAGGCTGGGTTACACGTCACGTAGTCAATATCCCACTTCATGAAGGGGCCCACTGAGATAACAGGAAATAACAGAGTGGAATGTGACCTCATCTTCCTGGTGTAAAGCTGACAAGGGTGATAGCGCTTCACAGCTTCCACACAATCCTTAAAGATCGCGAGCCAAAAATAAACACCATGTAATATCTTCTAGGTCATTGCTAACCCAAATAAATCACCCCCACACACTCCACTATGGGCATCATTTAGGACAATCTATACTTCATTGTGGGTAAGACATCGATGCAAAATGAAATCTACCCTCCTACGATATAAAGTATCTTTTATGATGAGGTAGTTCTTAGCATGTAGGCGTAGCTTACGTCGTTCTTCCAGCGAGAAAGCTGCAAGATACTTCAGAGTCTAGAGATAGATAAGTATATCTCCACACCAGGGGTCAGAGGTGGAAATCAAGAAGATATGCTCATCTGGGAATGAGTCTTCTTCAATGACTACATCTTCTTCCATTGGAAATTCTGCAATAAGCTCGACAAAAACTAAGGATTTTTTTGGATTTGGTGGACTAAAAATCCAAGTCAAAATCTTGGAGAATAACTATCCATTTGTTGAAATTGCCTCCAACTATCTGCTGGGACAAAACATATTGAAAAGAATTAACATCTGCTACTACCATTGTAGTCCTTAGTAAGATGTAGTGACGTAACCTCTAAACAGCATAAATAACTGCTAAGGAAAATTTCTCAACATGGGAGTATCTCAGTTCAGGTCTAGCTAAAGCATGGATAAGATAGTAAACAACATGCTCTTGTATCCTATCATCCTCCTGAACTAGTACTACCCCTATGGTCGACTCAGATGCGGGCAAATACGATATAAAATCCCTAGAGTAATCTAGCGAATGTAACAATGGTGCCAACAACAAATGTTTTTTCAATGCCTCGAATGCGAGTTGTGCAATTTCATCCCATATGAATGGGGTGTCCTATTTTAGCAGGCACATGAAACCATTAGTAATATTGGCATATCTTACAATGAAACATCGAATAAAATTGGACTTTACCTATAGGCTTTGAAGTTGCCTGATAGAATGAGAAGGAGGCAGATTTATAATGGCCTCAACTTTTAACGGATCCACCTGAATGCCTCTATTAGAAGCAATGAATCCATGTATTCTCCCTGACTCAACATAGAACACACACTTGTGGGGACTCAAGTGGATTTTATAGTATCTGGATAGTTCACATATCAAGCGTAGGTGATCTGCATGGTCAATCCTCTTATGAGAATGTGTAGGCAGATCATCAAGGTAGGGTTCAACAATGCCTTTGATATCATGGAAGGAAAAATTCATTGCCTGCTTAAAGGTTTCCCCAGCATTTTTCAATCCAAAGGGAATTTTTTTGTACGTGAAGGTACCCCAAGGAAAAATGAAAGCAATTTTATGTTGGTCTTCTGGTTTTATTTGAATTTGATTATATCCAGAGAAGCCATCCATAAACAAAAAAACTTCACTTCCCATGCAAGCATCAATAATTTGGTCTATAAATGGCGTGGGATAGTTATCCTTAGGACAGGATTTGTTCAAATCTCTAATGTCAGTATAGACACATATGGTCCCTTGCTTCTTATCAACATGAACAGGGTTGGAAACCCATTCCGTCAAAGCTATGGGATAAATAAAACTGGCTTTCAGCAGTTTTTCCACTTTAGCCTTCACTGTGACTGCTTTATGTGGGTTAACAGGTCTCATCTTTTAGATTCATGGTATGTTCGGATCGCATGCTCGACTGTAGATGGATCGATGCCTGGCATTTCCTCATATGACTAGGAAAAAATGTCATGGAACTCCTTAAACAAGGCGATATAGATGGAAATCTCCTCAGGAGAGTAGTTTGCATAGATATGTATATTTTCCACAACATCAGGATTTATAGAGATGTTGATAGGGATGGTAGCAGAAATATTTTCCATATTCCCCTCAGCAAACATTCCTTCCCTAGGTAAGGGATTAACAGGTGTATCAACATCATCTGTCAGTCTCACATGAAACTCTTGATTCTCTATCCTGCTTAGATCTAGAATAAAATAGGATCGATGATGAATATCCTCATATATCTTATCTCACCCACACATGGATTCCAGAATGGCTTCATCAGAAGGTAAAACCATATCTAAACAATCCATAGAATGCAAAGAGTTTTCTTCCCAAGCAGGAAGATAGACTTCTTCCAATTCCTCTAAGACTGAGAGTTGAACCAGAATGGGATCAACAGTGGTTTGTGTATAAATTTATAAGCTTATTCCACTTTCAATAGGGGCACTTTAGGTTCATGGTGGGTAGGGAGAACCCAAGGATCAGTCCTATCAACAACTGTAGCAATGGACTTTCCCACACTAGTAGAACCTATATAATTAATGGGAGCTAGAAGACCGAATGTTCCCATCAGTGATGCGTACACTCCAGCCCCTAAGCTCTGTGCAACATGTTTGACCTGATCAACCAATGGAACAACAGACTCATTAGGCTCCATGGGGCCTTTTTGAGTAAAATTGAGTTGGTCAACAGTAACCAACTTCCCTTCATGTGGAAACACTACCACCCAAAAGATGGTCGATGCAATAGTAGACATGGCATAAGTCCAGCTTCTTCCCAAAAGCAAATTATAGTCCAAAGGTGCATCAATCACCTCCACCTCAACAGACACAGCTTTCCCTACCAGCTTAATTTCAAAAGCTAGTAGGATACCATGCTGATGGAATGACCTTCCATCAAAAGTAGTAAGCAGGGTGTTTGACGGGACCAGCTCTGGGGATCCAAGAGCTTTCCAACATGACAAGGACATAACAATTGTAGAAGCACCCTCGTCAACCACTGCCCTTCCAATGGTCTTGCCACCATGGATGACATCTATTGATAAGGCTACATGGTAAGGTAGGGAAATTTTGACATCAAACAAGTGAAATTTCGCCATGAGACTTGATGAGTCCATACTGCCTAAGGCTGTTAAGAGTGAATCCCTCTGAGTGGGACAACTTTGTAACACCTCTAAAGCCGACATTGCACAAGGTGTCTGGGATAAGTCTTCAACCACGGATTATTTGGATGTAGCCCTAGCATTAGTATTATGCAAGGTATTCTTAAATACACCTTTTAGTATCTTGGGTATAGTTTCAGTAGGTTTCTCAATCATGAGAGGGTTATAATTTTCACCTATAGACTTACCCTTCTTAGAGGTCTCTTTTTCATAGTTCTTATTCCTGGTCTATAGCAAAGTTCAAGATTCAACCATGTTGATATAATTGGGGTCAGGGGCATTTGGGGTGCCCCCTGCTGTATTCAAAGTTGAAGCAGAATTCTATCCTTGGGGAAACAGATCCTTCAGGATAACCGATTGTTGAGCTTTTAACAGCTTTCGGGCTTGTTCCATAAGGGGAAAAATATGGGTGAGGTGATCCTCATGAAACAACTTACATGGTAATTTCACCTTTTTATTTTCTTTATTTCCCCCATCAACATTATTTGTGGGTTTCTACTTGTTTTGATTTTCCTCCCCTTTCTTTCATCTATTCTTCTTCCCACCGGGCTATTGATTTCCCTTCTGAGAGGTCTGTGCAAAAACCTTTTCATTTTGGGGTGAGGGGGCATCCTTTGCTACCTTCACTGTATAATTTTTTACAGAAAATTGATGGAGCTATTTGGCCAAAGATTCTATAGTGGGAGAACTAATGGACCCAACCACACCATCAGCATTGGGTCCAGGCTTAGGTTTCTCTGCATCGTGGGTTGGCCTCGGTGCCTTAGGAATAATCTCATACAAGATCCGAGACTGAGAGTAGATCAAATCTAATTGCTGGTCCGTGAGGATAGCTTATTCCTCATTCGTCACTCATGAAGTAGATACGTCCTTAGATAGATAAGGCAATAATTATTTAAGGAACCATTCTAGTAAGAACTCAGGAGGAATAGTGGCTTTAATGAGCCTCTTCCACCTCCTCCACTCTTGGATGTGATCCGAGATGTGGGTGGCCTTGTTCTACCAGAAGGTAGAAAACAAGTCCGTTCCAAAATCATATTAGACAGGAAGCTGAAATTAGCTAAGGAATGCGTTATCCAAGTCCCAACAACTACTAAACGCAGCAAAAGGAAACTCAATGTACCATTTTTCTACAGTACTTGTCAATGTTCTTTGGAACAGCCTCAACCTAACTGAATCTTCATTCAGTGAGTTGGAGGAGAACCATAAATGAAAAGTAGTGGCATGATCCCCAAGATATTCACCAACTTTTCCTTCGAATTTTGGGATTTCTGATGGAAATTTAGTGGGGACAGGTGGCTAGGGGGGATCATGCCTCACCAGGTCGTTCATCAGTTTAGACAAATCTAACAAGTTTAACATTTCCAGGAAAGGAATATTAGGTCAAACCAGAGAACTAAAAGTGCCAGTCTAGGGATTAGAGGGACTTGCACCTAAATTCCCATATGTAAAGGTGGGGTTTCCCCCTGCCGCCGGTTGCGAAGTGGATGGGTTACTTTGAAATGGATTCCATCAATAAGCCACAATATTGTTGGTATAAGGTGTGGTATAAGAGGTTCTGTCTTCCCCAGTCGAAACCGAGGTTTGAAATACAAGAGCGGGTATCCCTTCGCTAAAAAAATAAAAGGGAGAGCTCATGAACGGAGCAGAGACTGGGGTTTGGAAACCTTGACCATAAGGGTTAGTGCTTTAAAACTACACTCCTACATAAGAGGGTGGTGGGCCTATGTATGGATTGGATGGGGGTATATTCCCCCCATTCCAAGGAAATCCTTGGACAAAAGCCGAGGATCCTATGGGACCACTCTGGGCAGTGTGTGTAAAAGAGGTTGGAACTGTAGGTACACTAGGAATCCTAGTGACCATACCACCAGAAGAACTTACTAGGATTGTGGGAACTGACGGTTGAACCACTCAACTCGCTGGAATTAAGGGCATAGTAGGTATGCTTGATCTAGGGGAACCTACTAGGGGAGGTAGGACCCCATCAGCCGAGATGGCTAAGGTGAAAATGAAAGAACTCTCTGTTGCACTAGACATTATTCTGCCCATAGGGACACCAATAATGGGTGGATAAAAAGGACAAACCTGGAAAATCACTAGATCATTTAAGTCAGTCAAGGGTGTATTAAAATTCCTTGCAAACTTGTTAGCCTACAAATCTTCTATCTCAACTGTATTTAAATAAAAAAGGTTTTCCCTATGTTCTGGTTCACCTGGAACTTCACTGACTCCTATCGATTCAAACGAACCGTTCGTGTCTAATATTCGCCTTTGAGGTGGAGGTGGAGGTTCCAATGTGATGAGAGGAGGAAGGTTTTTCAACTTCATCACCTTCTGATAGGTTGGTCCTCCATGATTGTAAATTTGACAATTCAAACCCTAAGGTCAGCTAAACACAGACAAACCACGGAGCAATCACTACAAAAAATCCTAAAGTCTCAACAGTTAGCAAGGGTAAAATATATGTTTTCTCGAAGAAAGCTGAAATATAGTTGCTTGGCGTCCTTGAAGAGGTTCTTAGGCACAAGCATAGGAATCACCCACCACCCTCCTACACTTTCAACAAGGGTTACCTTCCAAGCCCGCCCAAGGTGAACCAGAAATAGCCTTTCGGTTTACCTATGTATGAACCCTAGATGTCAAGAGACCAGAGGCTACCTTAACTATACCAACAGTATGGGGGGATAGTCACAAGCTTGATTTGTACACATGGGCAGGGTAGCTAAGCCCAAAACTCTATCTAGGACAAAATCCCCAGATGCATAAAAGTCCTGATTTATGTTTCGACAAGGAATCAGAGGGTTATCTCCTCAGTCCAATGCGTCCATGCAACCTCGTCTTGACTCCTGTTTGAGAGGATATTCCTAGATACTATCGATAAAGAGAAGGATTTACCTATCGATTGGCCCACTATGTCTGATTTTAAATACTTATGGGGAGTTTACACTTCCTATCCCACAAGTCGAGCCTAAGCTAGTAGGTGTATGGCCCTAAAAAACAAAAATTACTAATAAATTTTAATTATTGCATTTATTTTAAGGGATATTTTTTACTAAAAAGGAAAGTGGAGTGAAAGAGTATGATGTTTTTGACTCGATAAGAAATGTAAAAAACAATTGGTGTATACTTTCAAAGCAAATTATCACTACTTAAAAACAAGCTTCTCTTTCTTTCTTTTTTGTAAATGTAAACTAATGAAAATGCAATGAATAAAGAGAAAACTAAGACTATATTTTTGTAATTTTTGAGATTATATTTAAAAACTGAAAACAAAACTACTATATGCAAAGCAAATGAAAAATTTTCTAATGTTTTATTTTCACTTTTCAAATTTCTCAAAGACTACTATGCACCTAAATGCACAATACTTGAGTATGCTTGAATAAACTAACTGTATAAAATAATCAAAATGAATTAAAGCAGACTCATAAAACCAAATATCAACCACCTAAGGAAGACTTGGAACCCTAGCTTGGGTGGACACAATGAATAGAAATCACTAAGATCAAACAAAGGAAAGTGGTAAACCAACACTATTTGAAAATAGAAAGGAAAATACGGTGTCTAGAACCATGATCACTGATTCAGACAACCAACACTTGAACCTATAACCCAACAAGCGGATCCACTTCAAGTTGCTAACAGAAATACAATAAGAACTCAAGGGATTTACAAGAAAGCACAAGGTATGGCTAACAAGGTCATCAAACTCACAGTGTAATGCTCATAAAGAAGGCCAATCAGCAAACAAAATTTATAGAAGGACATGGACATGCAAACCCTAACCTAAAAATTTTAATGCTTAGGCTTGTACGTGACTGTGTACAAGGAAAACCCGTGTATTGTATGTGATTGTGCTATAGAGAAACCCATGTACGCCAACCTATGTACGCGACTATGTGTAAGAGAAACCCCCGTACACGTATAAAATTTTCAAATAAAAAGAAAAATTTTAAAGTTCTTCAAACACCACTCTAAGCATGAACCAAGAAAAGAAACCACACACTGAATCAAGGCAAAGAATGGGCGTTGATCTACATAATATAACCCACAATAGTCTGGGATCCCCAGCGGAGTCACCAGTTCTGTTGTTCAGGAATAAACACCCTTATAGCCTAGGGTATAGGGTTACCAACGTACATCAAAAACTTGTAGACAAACAACTTTAAAGTACAGAAAGGAAATAGGAAGATATGTTGAACTCACCTGATTATCAATGGTTGATCCAAGCTTTGTCCCGCTCTGCTTCTCTCCAAAGCTTTCAGGGATGCACCTCCTTCACCTGCAAAAAGCAAATTCTCCAAGTACAAAATTATATATGTATATATGACAGGTTAGATAAATAGCATATATAGTGCTTAATAAAATATATTTATGAACCATGATACATGAAAGAGACTCAACACAAAGTTGGAAGAAGAATTCTCTTTATTAACAATAGTGAATGAGATAAGTGTACAACCCAACGCCTGAAACAAGGACTCCTCTGCAACCAAAGGACTCTAAGTTCTACTTCTCCAAATACTTCTGAAGATATACCACCAACTTAACTTTGCTCTCCAAGATTGATCCTATTAATGCCCTCCCCAAGGCCTCTATTTATACTTTCAGAAATAGAGCAGTTTCAAAGGTTGAGGAGGTTGAGACAGTTGAGATGGTTAATGTTTAAGGCTCAAGTAATCTTCATTAATTGCATTTTATTATTTTTAATGTCGAATGGATGTGTACGTGACTATTTATACTGGAAACCCGCGTATGAAACGTGAGTTTCTTTAAGGGAAACCCACGTACAAATTTGTACACGGGTTGCAATGAGAATAGTCGCGTACAATACACGGGTTGTCAACGAACATAGTCGCATATGTACACAAGTTTCAGTGGAGATAGTTGCGTACAACAATCAACATATAGAAAGATAAAATGGCAAGCTGGTTGGAGGATAAATGCATCTCATGTCATGCCCATCTATAGTGTTTAGGCAAACTTCAATCCTATAGTGTCCTTTTGTGTACCAACATATGGAAAGTCGGCACTCAAATGGATAAGTGCCATTTGGGTTGATAACAAATACCAATTGATAGGTGCTGAAGGAAACAACAATGAAAATCATAATACAAGAAGAAAAGTGCAATAAGAGAACTGTCACAACTGTAAATTATATATATTATAAAGGATTACAAAAGTGGTATGTGGAAAATATTTTATTAGAAGTAAGGTGATAATTCATCTTGAGTGAGTCTCTTATGAAGGGTAAGGTGAGACACAAGTTACAATGATATTTGAGGTAGGTTAGATGTAAAAATATTGAATAAAATATTGTACATCTTTGACTAAGATTCTTATTTTAAATTTAATTGTTTAAGGATAATGAGAGTGGTTCCAACCCCATTGGACTTCATATGTGCACTACCCTCTTAGTTCTCACTACCCTTCCTCGTTACCTCACTTGAAATTGAATAAGACATTTATCAACAATAATTTACAAATATAGACATTTTCTAACTAGGACATCAAAAAATAAATAAAAATTATATCTGCATATATAAGAAACAGAAAATAGAAATTACCTTTTAACTATTTTTTTTCAAGAATAAATATCACTTCCTTGATATTCAATTGAATCAAAGATAACAATAATTGCAAGCCATGATACTGAATATCATAATAAGAAGCGTTAAAAACCAACATTCATCATCCCCGACACTTATCATCATCAAAACCTACAACAATTACAAACCCAACGAGACAAGGGAGACCCCTTCCTCCAAACTAATAAATACTCTCTAAGCTAGTCTCTCAAACACAATCAGTGGACAACACAAAAATATATGTGAAAGCATATGCAAAGGAAGCACTTCGAAGGAAAGAGGATACCCCACGACATAAGGTAACAAAAGTACCGAAAAGGCTGCTCAACTAATGAGCAAAGATGGTAAGAGAAAGTATAATAAAAAATCTTTCATAGAAATATGTTACGCCACCATCAAAATGAAAAAAAATCAAAATATCCTTATATTCCCATTTCCAATGGTCTCTCCATCTAAGTACTCTGAAAAGGAGATATTTCCCATTTTTATGGTTAGTTCTTCCTTTGATAAACCATCAACAATCGAGTTGTGCTCCCTATAAATGTGTTGGAAAATTATAGAGAGAAAGGAGGCCTTTATTTCATGTATGTGATTGCACTAGTGATGAAGGTCCACCACCATAAGGCAAGCCATAGAATTTTCCCAATTTATGATAGCCTATGTATCTTTGTAGAGTTTAGATAGTATGTACTATGTACATCACAACAACAGTCTCTATGATGTTCCGCTTACTCTTCCCAAAATCATCTTTCTCTTATTTTCTATATTTTACATTAATAAATGCATATGCTCCATACATTTTAGACATGATATAATTATTGCTCCATTTCAAATTTGGGACCATTCTTGATATACTTTTGATAAAACTCCTTGTTTGGGAAAATACTTATCAATGGATGCATACGATATTGTATATTTAGGATATGAACAAGGTTTCCAAGTATCTCCAATATTTCAAAGAGGATTCTTCCATAGTTCGCTTGATGAACCAAATTTAGATTGACTTAAAATTTTACAAAACTATAGTAGAAAAGTTAAATAATAAAAAAGTCGTTCAAAAAACCCAGTGAAACAAACCTTACTGATTAGTGTTGGAGGTATTTGGGTTGGATGTTTTATAGAAAATGCATGCGTTGTACACCTGTAATTTGTAGTGCAATTGTATATTCAAACTCTTTGAGATGGGTTACCTCATCAATTATCAAACAGTCAAATGGTGCTTCCAAGTTCATGGAGCTCTTCCCAGAAGATGTTATAATTGAAAATACTACCTTCACACATGACAAATATCTCCGATAGGACCTTGAACATCCAAGTGATCCTCATTTAAAACTAGTACAAGGTCACTCGAGGTAAGAATACAGGGAAAGTCATCAATATTGGGGCACTGATCTGATGGAATTCTAACTAAGTTCAGGAATCTCATTGCAATTCCTGATATTGCATCATTTGTTGGTGCACACACAAGTACTTTGTACCTCATATGTAGTTAAATAGAAAGAAGTAAAACTAACATCAATGTTTCCCCTGCTCCACAGGGCCTATTATCATCTTTATACAAGGATGCTCTTTATTTTTAACACCATTGGCTACAATAACTATAGCAGAAATATGAGAAGCATTCAACTTGTAGGACTCAAAAGAATTGTTTCTAAATATTTCTATATCATCTTCATTTCCTTCCACAAAGGATTCATTATCATATTGTAAAACCTACTTAGGTTAGACCTTGTTTCCTCACTTTTTCATTTAAACAATTACATTACAACTCACTCAAAAACAATTGACCAAAAATAAGTCTTTCAAATCCAAAAAGGACTCAAACATTTGGGAGTGCATAATTTTGTATCGTAGTATACTTCCTTGGCAAGAACATCCAAATTTGTTGTTTCATCAACCAACTCAATATGTAAATATTTCCATATTTGTAAATTTGTAGCCACAATACCAAGATAAATACCAAAACATCTATTTTGCATATTTCTATTTTTGGAGCAAAAAGGATGATGAAGTGGTGGTATACAAAATTCCGACAGTAAGGTCTAGGAAAAACTGTTTGGATACGTGTAGGATTAAAATAGTGGTATAGTTAGAAAAAAATATAAAGTATATGATGAAATGTCCATCTAGAATATGATCTATAGGAATTATCATAATGCCTATGAGAAATGCATTCAAAGTGAGCAAATGAGACTAGTACTCACATTTATAACCATCTCATCAATTTCACAAATATCAATTTGATCCACAGAAATATTTCAAGATACTTCTCCAAGAACTCCCCCATCACCTCCTCCAATAAATAATACCTGTGTCACAAAGTGCATTTTTTATTGAAGTTGCATGAGTGCATACACAAACACACTAGTTGTTACATCAATAGGAACTAGAGGGTTAACAAATTGCAGACACAAATAAAATAATTAGATATCTTATTGATATTCTAGCAATGATTTGAAGAGAAAATTAAAAAAAACATTAGCTAGAGAGATATCATATAAATTATGACCAATTGACTAATGTGTCCATTATCTATCTGAAGAAAATGTTTAAAATGAATGTAATATATTTCATGATATAATTCTATCATGAATTGCTGTTGTTACTGAGTTGAGAACCATTTTGGAGATGTCTTCCTCCATATTTTCATAAATATTTCAAGAATTGCAAGTGCATCCTAGCTTAGGTACAACTATCCCCAACACTTTTCTTTTTCCTATGTATTTATGTTACTACCAATATTTTCAGCTGTGGTAGTGTCCATTTTGGTTACAGGGACATTGAAGGAGCTGTCAGAGCAGATTTTAAATCTATTTGGTAGAAAAATGTTAATTGTAGAAGCTATAGATTTCTATTTTAAAGTCAAATTGAGATGACCTTTTTCTTATTGGAAACTAGTCTAAGAAGCTCAAATTGAGCTATCACTTCTTTTTTTAGGAAGTAGATTCATAAGGATTTAAAAAAGGGGATGTTGTAAGGGATTTCATGAAGCAACATTCAATTAAGCTAAGAGAATCAAATGACTTCTTTTTCTATTTGGAAAACAATTTCATATCTAATTACACACACAATATTATCTTCATATTCACACTGAAAAGTGATACATTTAATTCAAGATCATAACAAAAACCTCTCCTCCAAGCTTCTATACATTTAAGTGCATGCAAATGTTTTATCTACCAAAGGATGAAAACAATGTAGAAAGAAGAAGACACATAGTTGATCCCCTCTTTTGTCCTCAAGCTTTGGGGACAAAGCTTCTCAATGGGAAGGGAATATTGTGAACCTAAGTATAAACATTTTTATTATGCAAATAATTTTATGTACACGAACAATTTTGCATTTAAGAAAAATTAGTTTTTGTAACAATTTTTACTCGTTGATCATTTGTACAAGGCCACTTATCCCTCTCTCCAGGGGTCTTCTCCTTCCATTGCAAACATCATCCAATGAAATATTATTGATTAATTTGAGTTATATTTTAAAGATAACTTCATCTATCTTTTAGTAATTAGAAAAGAATTCCAACTTGGGCATTAATGTGTTGGTATCCCTATTTTTGGTTATGTCTGTGTAGCATTGGTATGTTTATTACAACGATGTGTCAGTTTATAGGTTTATAGCTTGTGTCTATGTAATAACATGATGATATGACTGACGAAGGATAAGAAAAAGAAAGTACCTTAAATTCCTGTAAGTAATAGCTTGTTTATAGCTTGTGGCACTTCGAAGGTCGATACTCTATTGCACTTCGAAGTTTGCATTATATTTTTATGGAGGGAAGTTATTTGCTAGATGCTATGCATCAAGAAAAATATTATATAAATACAAAATAATCAATCATCCTTGAACTGAAACTATATTTTTCTTTTCATTTAAAACATGACATTATACTCAGTAATATCTGTGCTATTGTCCATGCAAGATTTACATTATCTGTGTAGAAGAGAAAAAAGTTTAAAAAATATGTTTTCCATTAAATAGTGGGTACCAGGTTGTTTCATGCCTAATGTCATGATGATGGAACAAGAAGGGACTACACTTCCTTCTTAACAAATGGTGGCGAAGAAAATGCAGTTGCATAGATTTGCAGTCCAAGATGATCATATTACTCTTTAATACATCAGATACAAAGTCTCCAAATTATATTTTCCAGAATTACTAGCCTTGTCATATAAGGACAAGGACTTGCAAGGATTTTGTTTTTTCCAAGCTGAATCAATGTCCCAATTTACATATATTAGACAATTCCTCGAAATCTTTGGGACAGAAACATATAAGATGTTTATTTGATGTCAAAATCATGCATGTTAATTCTGAAAATATATCCTTTATCATTCATCACAAATAGGGAATTCTAAAGACAATAGACTATGTTAAGCTTCTATCGATAACAATAGGAATTCCACATTAAAACCTTTAGAATTGATAACAAAAAATACACTATTTCTTATTATACTATTAACTAAGGACCAGTAATACTTTGAGTGAGCAATGAAATTAATTAAGTCTAGTTTTTCTATTACTTCCAAAAGAAAATCATCATAAATAGGATACAGTCTAAAAACTCTAGGAATATTACCCTTGAGTTATAATACTTACCTGCAACCTTCTTCTCTTCAATCTAATTGATGGGATTTCTGAAAAATTCTTTCAGTCCTTCAGTTGAGAAAATAACAAACCAATTTCCTTGCTAAATATCACATTATAAGAAAATGAATTAGTAAAGTTGTTATCTAACAATATAATAGTAATAAAGAAATTCAACAAGACATCTAAACTCCACAAACATATTTGATTGCAATATTAGTTGTGTGACCATCCACATGAAACAATATTACAGTGACAGTCTTAAAAAAATGGATTCCCAACAATCCAAACCTCATATTTAATTCAATTCTTTATTCAACAAAGTCTAGATATCACATACCTCGGATATTCTGGAACAAATGTCCATGCATAGTGAACAGAGCCCTTGAAAGTCTTCCTACATGCTAAGAAAATATCTTGAATAATGTGCATATGCAAGGTCACCAACTTTCTACCTGACTAATAACTACACCTCTAAGCCCTAATGTTCTAGCCACTAATTCATAAAATGGTTTTTCAAATAGATCCTTAGAAGGCCGTGATTAAAAAAAGACAAAAATTACCAAAGAAATATAAAATAGGAATGCGCATATTCAAACATAATAATTATAAAACAAGCATGATAATTATAAAATTATCATTATGACATGCATATCTTCCCATTATTAATGTGTGAAAAGGGAGTTCATATTAGCTAAGCTCAACAAATTAACCATTAGATGCAATCAGTTCATGAAGCATGATGCATACAACATTTTCGCCCAGACCAATAATCATACCTACTCGATCTGAAGAGTCTATAATAATTGCATCGTGGGTTCCATCTTGACATTCCCTTAGAAAAGAAGCTCATGTTAAAATAAAAACTTAATATCTTTGCTAGATAATCTCCATTGAAGCATTTCTCTTCCCATTAACACCACTGAAAAAATCACATGCACTCTCAAAGCATTTCATAATCACGGGTACTCTCAAATTTACTGGGGTTTCTATTTTGGTTTGACTTTTATAATATAATCAAAATCACAATCTAGTATGGTTATGATTTGTTGCACAATAAATCTCTATTATAGCTTCTTGTATGATCTCATGGATGCTCTAAATAAAAATAGGATTCCGAGGAAAAAGAAAATCCCATAGAAAGGTCTGCGAAAATCCACCAAGGAAAAGCATTTTGTATACCACCACTTCATATTCTGATGGATGTATTTTTTCTGGAAAGATCACAGCTGCATATGGAGCTTTAGAGATAGATTCAAGAGTATTGCGTAGTTATTTCCTCATTAATTCAATGAGTGTTGAAATAAGTGAGACAAGGTACTCTGCTACAGGCTCAAACCTATCTGGGATATGTTTAACCTAAAAGGACCATCAAAGAGATTTGCAGAAAACTTGTGCGTTTGTATAAAAAAATTCGCAAAACAGAATGTACTTCAAGCACTAGGATTGACTATATGCAACAACTATAGAAAGATTCTGGAATATAAGGGAAACTATTCTCTATAGTTGAATTATCTCAAGTCGACTCTATTAAACAAACTTCAGAAAGTTTGAGGAATATCATGGACACTGTTATATAGAATTAAAGTATCCCAATCTCTGAACAACAGCAGGAGGTGATCTAAGTCATAAAGAAAAATCATCATCAAAAGACTCTAGAGATTAACAAACATGACATTCTTATACTCTACCTTTGAAGTTTCCTCTAGTTTAATAGTCCAACCGATGCTTTGATACTACTCCATGATGGTCATTGGGAACGACTACACATAATTGCTCTCAGAGAATTGATATGATGTTATATGGCAGTGAATTAAATAAAGGTCTTTTATTATCATAACATCGATTTAAATGAAGGTTTTTTATTGGGATGATAAAGCAATTATTTTATTTAAATAGATTTTTTTATTAGTTCATAAAGCAATATTGCATTAATCTTAAATTCATTATAATTTTATTTTGATTATAGATAAAAATATTATATAGAGAAAGACAATGGCTTACCACTCACTCTGTTTATCCTTTAAAAGTGTTGATGAACATTTTACTCACCAAAACACAAACGAAGATTTAGAAATAAATTTTACAAATTGGCAACGTGGATTTAGAAATACATCACCCAAAATCATTGTGTGATCGCAGTTGTAAGTGATCTTAACCGTTTCATTTGAATTGCAGTTGTAAGTAATCAAGAAAGAAAAAACATGACCTAAATCCACCGTTTGATCATAACAAGATTATCATCCAACCGTTTATTTCGAATTATTGCCTCACATCTATTCCATCCACGTGGCATTTCGATCAGTAAATATTTAAAAAGCATTACCGTTTGATCATCCAACGGTTCAATTTGGATTGCAAGCTGTTAGTGATGATGAACAAATTATCAGCTAAATTCACCGTTGGATCGGTGAAAAAGTATCAATTAACGGTTCAATTTGAAACTAGGTTGTGGGTGGATCATAGAGCAAATCCAATGGCTGGTTTAATGATATGACTATTCTTATGGCTCATATGCATCAATCTCTTCTTTTGCTTT
>LPNX010271120.1:125995-137513 GCA_001517045.1 Pseudotsuga menziesii | reverse complement strand
ATAAAGACGTACATATATTTTTCTTTCTCTGTTTTTATGAAAGCTAATAACAATTTTTATATGTCATGAAATTGTGATTAGAAACGTAGCCAGTATATCGTACTGGAATATGCTATATAGGGTTACTTCTAACAATTTGTTTTTCTTGAAATTGTCCGTTTCTTTTCCTTCAAATTGTTATTTGAAGATGGGGAGGAGGGTATATCATATAACCTAAAATATATTTCACAGGATCTGTTTGAAAACATTACAGAATGGTTTTCTAGCTGCATAACTAATAGTAAGATTTGAGAACTGGCCAAAATTGTCAACGTAAAGACAAGGGAAATAACATAATCAGATGTAGCACTCCAGAGAATATTAATGGAACTGTGATTTTATGTTATGTTCTATTATTGATCATGTTTAATTTGTTTCCGGTAATAGCTTTGTGACAGAGGGTAGTTTAGATGGATGGGCATCTTAAGATATCAGCTATCGAACTTTAACCATCCGTAAGGAACTGAAGAGACTGCATTAATGGTAATATTCTTTCCTTTTTGTGCAACATCTTAAAATATTCTGACCACCTGAGTATTTCGATGGCAGATTTTTCATTCTGGCTACCACCTGAGTATCTCTACGGCAGATTTTTCAATCTCACCGTCATGAAAGAATTGGGTAGAGAAACAAAAGATGGGGATCACCATTAGTTATCTTCTTTTTTTCATTGGTGACCGGTTCAGCCAGCAATATCTTTTCTGATGTTAATAAGTCTTGCATACTTTATTAAAACCACTGAAACATATCATCCTCCTTTGGTTTTACTGCAAACTATGGTCGGGTTCTCTATGTTAATTGTAAATTAAACCTTGCTTTCTTTGCTTTAATTACAAACAACAGCTGTCGCATTCTGTGACTTTTAAGTATAATATAAATAACTAAATCTTTGTTTCAATGTTTTTGCTAAGTTGATTCATCTGTGACTTTTAAGTATAATTTAAATAACTAAATCTTTGTTTCCATGTTTTTACTAAGTTTATTCATCTGTCATGTTTTGTGTTGTATCTGTGACTAGTGAGAGAGGAGACCGCTAGAGGAAAACATTTAATGCGTTGTATGATAGTGACAAGGACAACGATTATAACTCATCTCAGGCTTCCACTGCAATTTTATACCAGGTAACAACTGACATAGATCTTTCTCAAAATTCCCTTTAAATTTATTGAAAACCTAATATTCGAAAAAATCTTTGTAATATTCTTTCTAATGTGTGTAACAACTGACATAGATCTTTCTATAATTTATCAGTAAATTAAATCATTAAATGTTTAATGAAATCTTTGGTTAGTTTTTATTCCCGTGTCATGTGTTGGATTACTAAAATAAATTGGCAACCTTACAGAAACCATTCTTTTCTCGTTCTAGAGCAATGTATTGCTATATAAATGTTAAATAAATATTTCTTTTCTAGTTTCACTGCAATCTAATTTAGTGATTTTATTATTTATCAGTAATTTAAATACCAACAATCTAAACGGGTAATTATTGCCGGTTGAGCTGTTGTTTATCCTGTATTGTATCTGTAAATTAAAAGAGTAAATGCTTATGTTAGTATTTCATTTTCTATTTTAATTGCGGCATTATGTGTTTTATCAATAATAATTAAATAACGAAAGGTCATATTGTTTGAGTTATGTTGTCATTTATGTTTAAACCAATCTTAATTATTATGATTTAGTGCTGAAAAAGGCTTTTTAAATTATAAAATAATTTTTTAATAAAAAATAAAAAAACATTGTATTATATAAATTAAAATATTTATTTTTCCTCTACAAGTTATTATTAAGGATAATTATTAAGCATTAATCTTTACATAAGCTTTATATATTTTTTATTTATTTAATTTTGTTGGATAATTATTAAGCATTAATCTTTACATAAGCTTTATATATTTTTTATTTATTTAATTTTGTTGTTGTCAAGGTTAAGTTTCAAAGTAAAATGATTTAATGGATTTTTTTTTATTCTGAAGGTAGTATTTCATCTAAGCTCCTTTCTATCTTAATTAGTTATTTTTGTTATTTTTTATCTATTTTTTTATACTATATTTTAGAGTTTAATTTATAATTAATATTTTATGGTATTTTTTATCATACAATATCTTAGAGTTTAATTCATAATTAATATTTTAGAGTACCTGCTCTCTAGGTTGATTTTCATCATAGCTTTTCATAATTATATTGGGAGAGACTTGATAATTATGAATGATAGTGTTTTTCTATGTGGTTTCATTTGAAAGCTGTTGGATAGTATAAGGAAGCCTACCGATCCCTTACCATAGTTATTTGTTTCAATCAAATTAATTAAAGTGATTGCTCCTTGTTCGGCCTTGTTCTAGTTTAATGAGATTTGGAGCGTTTCCTTCTTTGGAGGATTCTGAATTAATGGGCAAGAAAGTCAACCATGTAGAATTTTCAATTCGGTTTCTTGTCTTTCCTCTCTGAATTAATGGAGGATGTAAAGTGTTGTATAGTTTTTATATATTTAATTTGGTTGTTTTCAATAGCAAGGTTCATGGTGTAAACCAGTTAAATAAAACAATTGTTATCTAAATACCTAACCCCAATTTTTGTGTGTGATTGTGTGTGCAAACCCTTAACTCCTAATATTTATCTCTATAAACCACCCTCCATCTCTCTTTAATCCCTTTTCCCCAAATCTATCTATCTATCTATCTATGTATAAGCCCCTTACCTCTCTCTCTCTCAATCACTAACCCTAAATATCTCTCTCTCTAAACCCCCAATCCCTCTTTCTCTCACTAAACACCTAAATTCAACATGTCTATCTCATTCTAAACCACTAAATCCGAATATCTCACTCTTTCTCTCTCTAAACCCCTAACCACCTCTCTCTCTCTAAACCCCTAAAAACCATTCACTCTCTTTCTAAAACCCTAGTTCCATCATTACTCACCCACTTTCTCTCTTTAAACCTATAACCACCAACATCTTTCTCTCTCTCTCTCTCTCTAAACATATAACCCCCAATCTCTGTGTGTGTGTGTGTGTGTTTATTTAAACCTATAATCCCTAGACCTAATCTCTTTATATCTTTGTAAAACTCTAACCTGTAAAACCCAAACACTCTTTCTCTCTCTCTTAACCTCAAATCTCTCTCTCTCTCTCTCTAAATTCCTAGCCCCCAATTTATCTCTCTAGACCCCTCACCCCTAATTTATGTCTCCGTAAATACCTAACCCCTAATCTCTCTCTCTCTCTCTCAACCCCTAAAGACAAAAATCTCTCTCTAAGCCCATAACATCCAATCTCTCTATCTATCTAAAATCCTAAACCCCAATCTCTCTCTCTCTCTCTCTCTCTCTCTCTCTCTCTCTCTAAACTCATAACCCTTAATGTCTCTTTAGAAACCCATAAACCCTAGTCTCTCTCTCTTTATCCATCTATACACCTTACCCCTAAACCCAACCTCTCTCACTCTCACTCTCTCCCTCTGTCTCTAATGCCCCAATACCAAATCTCTCTTTCTATGTCACTAAACCAGTAACCTCCAATCTCTCTCTCTCTCTCTCTCTCTCTCTCTCTCTCTAAAAACCTACTCCAAATTCATACTTTAATACCTCTCTCTAAACTCCTAACCCCCAATCTCTCATTCTCTATCTATTTCTCTATATCTCTAATCCCATAACCATTAATCTCTATCTTTCTATTTTTCTCTCTTAATAAACTCCTAACTCCAAATCACTCTCTCTAAACCTCTAATCCTCTATCTCTCTCTCAGTTTCTCTCTAAATCCCTTTCCTGTAATTTCTCTCTTCCTTTAAATCACTAATCCTCTCACTCTTTAAATAAACCCCTAGCCTCTAATATCTCTCTTTCTAAGCATCTCTCTCTCTCTCTCTCTATCTATCTAAATCTCTAACCACAACTCCCTCTCTCTCTAAAACCCTAATCACCATTCCTCCCCCACTCTCTCTCTCTTTAAACCCATAACCCCCAATCTCTCTCTCTCTCTCTCTCTATATATATATATATATAATCCTATCATCCCTAAACCCCAAAATCCTTATATATGTCTAAACATCTAACCCCTAAACCGCAATCTCTCTCTCTCTCTCTCTCTAAAACCCTCACCCCTAATCTATCTCTCTCTAAACCCCTAACCTAGAGTCCCCTCTCTCTCTCTCGCTCTCTATAAATCTCTAATCCATCTTATTTCTCTAAAATCCTAAACTAGAATTTCCCTCTCTGTTAGGAACCCATGTCAATCCTTCTCCTTACCGTGTTAGTATATTATTGTTGGATGCATATGCTTTGTAAGTCGTCCCATAGTTTGTTGATCCATAGTTTGTGTTATTGTTGTTGGGCGCATATGCTTTGTAAGCCACTTGTAGTATTTTTTGATCCATAGTTTATATTGGCTCATGGTTTTGACCATAGTATTGGCGCCTATTTTTAGTATATAAGTGTGTGTTGAGGCCAAGGAAGGCACCGTGAAGTTATTTTGTATTAAGCTTGCTCAAAGGAGGTTGCCCCCTCGAAGTGGCCTGCGATTAATATAAAAGTGATTTTGAGTTCTGCTGCTATATCGTGTGTTTTGATTACTTGTTTGCTGCAGGGTCCTCACATCTGGTATCAGAGCGCTTTCTTGGGCTCGTTGGGTGAAATTTTTGCCCAAATTTTTTTTCGCTTTTGTTGCAGGTCGGATCTAGGAATAATCCCTATCCACTTAACTGTGGGAAGTACTTGGGCATAAGCCCTAAAATTCATTGTGAGGAGTACCACAGGAACCCCGAAGTAGCTGTCCCATTGAGAGGCCCTACCAGCGAAAAGAGCAATGACCCCTACCTGATTGACTAGTTCCCACCCGTGAGGTAAACCAAGAGCTGTCGTTTGTGGCCAAGCGGTTATCAGTTTTACCTGAGCCGTGGAGTGAGGGGTACTACCCCAATACGCAAACTGTCAGACAGCATTGGTGGCCGAGTGAATCCCTTGAATCGATAGGAAGCCGCACATTCCTGGGGTCCATATCTATTTTCAGTTGCACAATCGCAGATTTCCTCTGTCCAGAACTGTTGCTGGTCAGTTCCGTGCCGTTGTAGATCCAATTGTTGCCGATCACTTCCACACTGTTGTAGATTCCACTGTTTCCGATCACCTTCGTGCCGTTGCAGATCCCTTCCTTGAAAAAAAAAATTCTGTTTTTTGGCCATATCTCCTTGGTTTCAACTCTGTTTTCCGTGAAACTTCACTGACACCTCTGCAATTCCATTCTTCATATTTCATTCCTGAAGACCCTATCCCGAATTCCACTTCCCAAAACCTGAAATCCCACATTTGTCTATTTTTAGGGTTTGTGATAACTCCTTCGATTTTCACCCAAACGCCTTCAAATTTTGCCACCGTATTCCTTTCCTCATTCTGCTTCTTTGTCCCTCTCTACCAAATTTTCTCATTCTTTCACCCCGCTCCTAAAATCCCCATTTTTTGCTTCCCTGTTCTTTCGACATTGTCCAAAACTTACTCAAACCCAAATTACCCTTCCGATTTTTTCCCAAATCCAGATTTTCCTCTACTGAAACAGTTTCTATTTTTGTTTTTCTACCCCCCCCCGAAAAAAAAAAACACACTCCTGGTTATGGTTGTCACCCGCACAGGAGCAAAAACCATGGAGGAAGCACTTGCAACCATCCAAGCCAAACTCCAGGAACTGGATGAAAAATTTCTCGGTCTCCATCTTGAGCATTCAGCTATGAACACCAGATGATAGTTCGAGTCTTCATCAAACAATGGGTTCTCTTCTTCCAGCAATTTTGGCGGTCGAAAGCTAGATTTTCCTCGCTTCAATGGTACTGATCCAACTGGATGGATCTATCGTGCAGAACAGTATTTCAATCTTCATAATACTTTTGATGTCCACCAAGTTCCACTTGCCTCCTTTCATTTGGAACAGGAAGCTCTTCAATGGTATCGTTGGTACATCAAGGCTCATGAAGAGCCAAAATGGCCTGATTTTTGCTAGCTCCTTTTGCAACGATTTGGTCCTAGTGCTTTTGATGACTTCACAGGAGCTCTCACTAAACTTCGCCAAATTGGCACTGTGAAAGAGTATTAAACTGAATTTGAGAAACTAGCTAATCACACTGAAGGATTACCTGATGACTTCTACCGGAGTTGTTTTATCAGTGGTCTAAAGGATGCAATTCGCTCTAAGGTCAAAATGTTCAGTCCCAACACAATGATGGAAGCCCTGGGGTTGGATAAGTTGGTAGAAGACAAGATGGTAGCCCAACAGCGCTCCAAATCCTCTTTTGTTCCCTTTTGAAATATGGGTTCTCAACGACCTACCATTCCACCAGCTCCTCGCTCACCTCCAATCAAGCATTTTTCTGAAACAGAGATGCAGGCACACAGAGAAAAAGGGCTTTGTTATAATTGTGATGAGAAATTCAGTCGGGGACATCGATGTGTTCAACAAAATCTCTATCTCTTGGATGTGGATTCTCCACCTACCTCTGAAATTGGTGAAGAAGCTTCTGATACAATGGATGCTCCGGTTGACACTCAGGAGCCGCCTACTGACCCTCCATCTCAGGATGACCAGCCCAAGATATCCCTCCATGCTTTAGCTGGAGTCACTGCCCCCCAAACAATGCGGGTACGCGGTTACTTCAAGAAGCTTCCTCTTACAATACTCATTGATTCTGGTAGCACTCATAATTTCATTGACCCTCAGATCACCAAACAGGCTGATTGTTTTATCCATCCTTGCTCCAACTTTGAAGTCATGGTTGCCAATGGGGGCACAAGGGAAGTGTCATAATGTGTGTATCTATATGGGAGATTATAACCTCTTCTCTAACATGTTTGCCTTGACCTTAGGCGGATGTGATGTGGTTTTGGGGGCTCAATGGCTGCGCACACTTGGCCCCATATTATGGGATATTGCTGAACTTTGGATGCAGTTCTCCCCCGATGGACACAAACACACATTGAAAGGATTACAACCAAGGTCTCTCAGCATCATCAGTTCACATCACATGGAAAAAATCCTTAAGAAGAGTTCCCATGGTGTCATCGCTCAGCTCCATTCCTTTCAAATG
Source organism: Pseudotsuga menziesii (assembly GCA_001517045.1). Taxonomy (NCBI): domain Eukaryota; kingdom Viridiplantae; phylum Streptophyta; class Pinopsida; order Pinales; family Pinaceae; genus Pseudotsuga; species Pseudotsuga menziesii. Next base: position 130,408 of record LPNX010271120.1, on the reverse strand, counting down.
CAACCATCAGCGGCCCCCACTACTCCTTTGGATCTCCAACAAATTCTGGATCGATATACAGGTGTTTTTGCTGAACCAGTGGGCCTTCCACCTTCCCGACCAGAGGAACATCGTATTCAGCTCCTTCCTTGCAGTATTCCTCCCAACATCAGGCCCTATCACTACCGATTTCACCAAAAAATAGAGATTGAACTCCTCGTTAGGGACTTACTGAAGCAAGGTATTATTCGCCCAAGCACAAGTTCCTTTTCTTCACCAGTTCTTCTTGTCCACAAAAAAGACGAGTCATGGCGCCTCTGCATTGACTTCCGAGCACTTAATCACCTCACCATCAAGGATAAGTTTCCAATTCCTGTTGTTGATGAGCTTCTTGATGAGCTTCATGGTGCTCAATTTTTCTCCAAGTTGGATCTTTGCTCTGGGTATCATCAAATTCGGGTTCATGAGGCTGATATCCTTAAAACAACTTTCCACACACATGATGGCCACTATGAGTTTTTGGTCATGCCCTTTGGTCTCACTAATGCTCCTTCCACATTCCAGGCCTTGATGAATAATATATTCCGACCCTATTTGCAGAAATTCATTCTGGTATTTTTTGATGATATCCTCATCTACAGTAAAACATGGGCTAAACATCTCCAGCATCTGGCTCTTGTAATGCAACTTTTCTCTGATCATCATCTCCATGCCAAAAAGTCTAAATGTGTTTTTAGCCAAAAGGAAGTTGATTATCTTGGGCACATTATCTCAGCACAAGGGGTTCATGTGGATCCTGCCAAAATCACTGCCATGAACAATTGGCCACCTCCTAAGACACTCAAGAGCCTTCGTGGTTTTTTGGGGTTGACTAGCTACTACCACAAGTTTGTCAAGGATTATGGGAAGATTGCAGCTCCATTAACTGCTCTATTGAAAAAGGATGCTTTTACATGGACACATGTTACTAAGTGTGCATTTGACAAGCTAAAACAAGCTATGTGTACTACACCTGTTCTAGCTATGCCTGATTTTTCCAAGCCCTTCATTATTGAGAGTGATGCTTGCGGCAATGGACTTGGTGCTGTTCTCCTTCAAGATGAACACCCCATTGCATTCACCAGCAAAGCCCTTTTCGGTAAGAATTTAGCTGCCTCTACATATGAGAAGGAAATGATGGCTATTTTGCATGTAGTACAAAAGTGGCGACCCTGCCTCTTAGGGAATCATTTCTGCATCAAGACTGATCACCAGAGTCTAAAATATTTCCTAGAATAGCGTCTATACTCCCCAACACAACAAAAATGGGTTAGCAAACTCATGGGTTATGACTATGAGATCACTTATAAGAAGGGTAAGGACAATATTGTGGTGGATGCCCTTTCTCGCACATTTGATGACCAAGGTTCTCTTTCTGCTATTTCTATGTCTGTTCCAAATTGGGTGCAATCGGTTCAACAGGGTTATGTCAATGACTCTTAATTATCTCACATCATCCAATGCTTGGACAACAACCCTTTTGCTATCCCACATTACTCTTGGGATGGTGCTTCACTGAGACACAAGGGTCATCTGGTGCTTCCCCAGAACACAGCTCTTCAACAAGCTATCTTCTATGAACTCCATGCTTCTCCGTCAGCTGGGCACTCTGGTTTTCTCAAAACGTATGAACGAGCACGGCGCAACTTCTTTTGGAAAGGCATGAAAAGGACAATTCAACAGATGGTGGTTGAATGTGATACCTTCCAGCACAATAAGGGTGAAACAACACCCCTTCCAGGATTGCTCAAACCCTTTCCCATACCTACCTATATATGGACAGATATTTCTATGGATTTCATTGAAGGGCTCCCTAAATCTGGAGGGAAGACTATGATTTTGGTTGTGGTTGATTACCTCTCCAAATATAGTCATTTTTGTGCTCTCAGCCATCCCTATATAGCCTCTTCCGTTGCTCAAATTTTCCTGGACCAGATCTTTCGTCTTCATGGAATGCCTTCTTCCATTGTCTCGGATCGTGATGCAACTTTCACCAGTCATTTTTGGACAGAACTCTTTCACCACACTGGCACCAAACTGAAGATGAGTTCAGGTTATCACCCCCAAATGGATGGTCAAAATAAAATTATCAATAAATGCTTGGAAACTTATCTTCGTTGCTTCTCCTCTTAGCAACAACATCACTGGGCAAAGTGGCTCCCTCTCCCTGAATGGTGGTACAATACCTCTTACCACACTACCTCTAAAATGACTCCATATGAAGCAGTTTATGGTCAGGCACCGCCAGTTCTTCTTCCTTACACCCCCAGCAGTTCTCCAGTTCAGGCAGTTGATGCTGTCCTTTGAAACCATGATGAGGTTCTTCGCATTTTGCATGAAAACCTTCACATGGTAAGAAATCACATGAAGCAACAAGCTAATCAGCATCGTTCTGAGCGCACTTTTGAAGCCGGTGATATGGTTTTTCTTTGTCTCCATCCTTACAAGCAATCCTCACTAAAACTCAAAGGGTGTCATAAGCTTGCTCTAAAGTTCTATGGGCCATATAGGATTCTTCAGAAGATTGGGTCTGTTGCCTATAAATTGGAACTTCCACCTTCTTCCCGCATTCATCCAGTATTTCATGTCTCTTGTCTGAAGAAAGTTCTTGGCACCAACATCAAAGGCCAAACTATTTTACCAGAACTGGATAATGAAGGATCCATCTTTTTAGAGCTAGAGGCTATCCTTAATAAGCGCACTCGTCAGCTTCGCTCTCGCTCTATCACAGAGGTCTTAATTCAATGGCACGGAATGCAGCCCGAGGATGCTACGTGGGAACCACTCCTTCAGATTCAGCGACAATTTCCACATCTAAAGCTTTGAGGACAAAGATTTTTCTAAGGGGGAGGGGATGTTAGGAACCCATGTCACTCCTTTTCCTTACCATGTTAGTATATTGTTGTTGGACGCATATGCTTTGTAATTCGTCCCATAGTTTGTTGATCCATAGTTTGTGTTATTGTTGTTGGGCGCATATGCTTTGTAAGCCGCCTGTAGTATTTGTTGATCCATAGTTTATATTGGCCCATGGTTTTGACCCATAGTATTGGTGCCTATTTTTAGTATATAAGTGTGTGTTGAGGCCAAGGAAGGCACCGCGAAGTTATTTTGTATTGAGCATGCTCAAAGGAGGTTGCCCCCTCGAAGTGGCCTGTGATTAATATAAAAGTGATTTTGAGTTCTGCTGCTATATCGTGTGTTTTGATTACTTGTTTACTGCAGGGTCCTCACACACACACTCTCTCTCTCTCTCAATCTAAACTCCTAATCCACAATCTCTCTCTTTCCCACCCTCTGAACCTATAACCCTCTCTCTCTAAACTTATAATCCCTAAATGCCAATCCCTCTCTCTCTCTCTCTCTCTCTCTCTCTCTCTCTCTCTGTCTGTCTCTCTGTAAACACATATACCCTAATATATGTTTATCTTTGCATCTAAACCCATAAACCCTAGTCTCTCTCTCTCTCTCTCTCTCTCTCTAAACCCCTAACCCAAATCACTCTATATATAACCGCAAATATCTCCCTTTGTAAACCTCTAAACCCATCTTTCTCTCTCTCTCTCTCAACCCCTACCCCAAATATCTCTTCCTCTCTAATAACCAATAACCTCCTCTCTCTCTCTCTCTCTCTCTCTCTCTCTCTATCCCTAAATCTATCAGTGTCTCTCTCTAAAAACCTACCACAAATCTCTTTCTCTCTCTCTCTCTCTCTCTCTCTCTCTCTAAACCACTAACCCCCAATCTCTCTCTCCCTAAACCCCAAAACTTGAATATATCGCTCTAAACCCCTAACCTACAATCTCTCTCTCTCTCTAAACTGCTAACCCCCAATCTCTATTTTTCAAATTCTCACTCTCTAAACCCCTAACCCCAATATCTCTCTCCCTCTCTCTAAATTGGTAACCCCCAATCTCTCCCTCCCTCTCTCTAAATTGGTAACCCCCAATCTCTCTCTCTCTACACATCGAACCCCCAATCTCTCTCTCTCTACACATCAAAACCCCAATTTGTCTCTCTATCTAAACACCTAACCTATAATATCTCCCTTGATCAAAATCCATAACCCCAAATGTCTCTCTTTCTATCTATCTAGGTCTCTTCCTTTATCTCTTTCCTTCTTTAAACTTCTAACCCTCTCACTCTCTAAGCCCCTAACCTCCAATACCTCCCTTTATCAAAATCCCTAACCAAAAATGTCTCTCTTTCTATCTATCTCTCTCTCGTTATTGCTTTCTTTATGTAAACCACTAACCCTCTCTATCACTAAACTCCTAACGCCTAATCTCTATCACTCTCTCTCTCTCTCTAAAGACGTAACCTCCATACACACCCCTAACCTTGATTATCTCTCTAAACAAATAACCTCCAATATCTATCTCTCTCTTTAAACCA
>LPNX010271120.1:94164-124947 GCA_001517045.1 Pseudotsuga menziesii | reverse complement strand
ATATATATATAGATATAGATATAGATATAGATATAGATATAGATATAGATATCTCCCTCTCTCTAAACATGTCTTTCTATCTGAAACCCTAGCCCCCTAAATCTCTCTCAATGTCTCTCTCTGTCTCTCTTTCTAAACCCCTAAAATCAACATATCTCTCTCATTCTAAACCCTAACCCAAAATATCTCACTCTTTCTCTTTTTCTAAACTCATAACCACCACTCTCTCTAAACCCATAACAACCATTCCCTCTATCTATAAAACCCTAACCACCATTCCTCACCCACTCTTTCTCTCTCTAAACCTATAACTCCCAATCTCTCTATCTCTCTATCAACTCCTAACCCAAATCTCTCTCTCTCTCTCTCTCTCTCCATACAAACACCTAACCCCTAACACCCAACCTCTCTCTCTTTAATCCCCTAATACCAAATATCTCTATTTGTGTCTCTAAACCCCTAACCTTCAATCTATATCTATCTTTCTCTCTCTAAACCCCCAACCCCATTCTCTCTCTCTCTCTATGTATACACACACACACACTTATATATCCCCCAATCTCTCTCACTGGAAACCTTTTTCTCTCTCTCTCTCTCCCCCACTCTCTAAACTCCTACCCTGAATCCCTCTTTCTATCTATATATCTATCTAAATGCTTAAACCCCATTCTTTGTATTTATTTATCTAAACTCCTAATATCTCCATATACTACTAACCCTCAATCACCCCCCCTCTCTCTCTAATTCCCTAAACCTCAATCGTTCTCTCTCTCTAAACCTCTATCCACCAATATATGTCATTTTATTTCCCTCTCTAAACCCTTATCCCCCAATCTATTTCTTAAACCCACAACCCCCCCCTCTCTCTGTCTCTCTCTCTCTAAAACCATGACCACTAATCTCTCTCTCACTAGAAAACTAACCCCCCATATCTCTCTTTGTAAACCCCCAAACTCTAGTCTCTTTCTCTCTCTCTCTCTCTCTTTAAACACCTAAAACCCAATACCTCTCTCTCTCCCTCTCTCTAAATCCCTAACGCCCAATATCTCTCTCCCTCTAATCCCTTAACCCCCAATATATATCTCTCTCTCAACCCATAATGCCCAATATTTCTCTCTCTAAAGCCTTTGTATGAAATTTCTCTCTATCTCTCTATCTCTATATCTATATAAACCCATAACATTAATATCTATCTATCCAAACCCGTAATTTCAAACCATTCTCTCCCTCTGTCTCTAATCCTCTTGCCCCAAATATATATATATATATATATATATCCATTTATCTATCTATCTAAGTCCCTAAGCTCTAACATCTCTTTCTAAAATCCTAACCCATCTCTAAACCCTTAACCACTAATCACTCTCTTTCTATTTTTCTCTCTCAATAATTTCCTAAACCCCAATATCTCTCTCTCTAAACCCCTAACCTTCGCTCTCTCTCTCTCTCTCTCTACACACACACACACACATATATGTATGCCCCTTATCATCAATATCTCCCTCTAAACCTCTAACACGCAACCCTCTTTATCTCTAAATCCCTAACCCCCAATATCTATCTCTCTCCCTAAACCCACAACCTCCAATATATCTCTCTCTCTAAACATCTAGTTTCCAGCCTCTCTCTCTCTCTCTCTCTCTCTCTCTCTATATATATATATATATATATATATATTCTTCTAAACCTATAATCCTGAAACCGCAATATGTTTATATTTATCGAAACCTATAACCCCTAAACTCAAAGCTCTCTCTCTCTGTCTAAATTCCTAGCCTCTAACCTCTCTCCCTAAACCTTTCACCCCTAATCCATTTCTCTCTAAATCTCTAACCCCTAATATCTCTCTCTCTCTCTCTCTCTCTCTCTCTCTCTCTCTCTAAACCCATAACATCCAATCTCTCTATCTATATAAACTCCTAAAACCTGCACTGCCTCCCACTCTCCCTAAGTTCATAATGCACAATCTCTCCCTCTCTCTCTAAACTGATAACCCCTAATCTCTTTCTCTTTCTAATACTCATAATCCTAAACGCATATCTCTTTCTCTCTCTCTCTCTCTCAGCCCCTAACCCAAAATTTATTTGTCACTCTATCTCTAAACCCATAACTCTATCTCTCTTTCTATTTATCTCTCTAAACCCCTAACAGCCAACCCCTCTCTCTCTTTATCTATTTAAAATTCTAACCCCTTATATCTCTCTCTCTAAATCCCTAACCTATAGTCCCTCTCTCTCTTTCTCTCTAAACCCTTAAACTGGAATCTATCTATCTATCTAAACTCCTAACCCCTAATGTTTGTCTCTAAACCCATAACCCTCTCTCTCTCTCTCTCTCTCTCTCTCTCTCTCTCAATCCCTCCCTCTCTAAAAACCTACCCCAAATTCATATCTCTTTCTCTCTACATAGATATATGAACCCTTAAACCCCATTCTTTCTCTTTATTTATCTAAACTCTTAATCTATCCCACTATCCCTAACCCTCCATCTCTCTTTGTATCTCTAATACCCTAACCCTTAATCTCTCTATCTCCAAACCTCTATCCCCCAATCTCTCTCCTTTTATTTCTCTCTTTAAACCCTATCCCCCATTTTTTTTCTTAAACCCCTAACCTCAAAATTCTCTCTTTCCCTCTCTCTATGTTTATAAACCGATGACCATTAATCTTTCTCTTTATATCTCTCTCTCTAGCTTGAAAACTAACCCCCTATATCTCTATCTGTAAACCCCCAACCTCAAGTCTGTCTCTCTCTCTCCCTCTCTCTTTCTCTCTATTTAAGCCCTTAATCCCCAATCTCTCTCTCTCTATGTAAACCCCTAAACCCCAATCTCTCTCTTCCTCTAATCCCCTAACACCCAATATGTATATCTCTCTCAACCCATAATTCACAATATATCTCTATCTAGTACCCTAACCTATAATCTCTCTTTCCCTCTCTCTCTAAACCCTTTACATGAAATTTCTCTCTCTCCCTCCCTCTCTCTATATAAACCCCTAACATTCCATATTTATCTCTCTAAAATTGTAATTTCAAACCATTCTATCTCTCTGTCACTAATCCCCTTGCCCCAAATCACTCTCTCTCTCTAGGCCCCTATACTTTAATATCTCTCTCTAAACTCCTAACCCCCAATATCTCATTCTCTATCTATTTCTCTGTATCACTAATCCCATAACCATTAATTTCCCTCTTTCTATTTTTCTCTCTTAATAAACTCCTAACCCTCAATCACTCTCTCTAAACCTCTAATCTTCAATCTCTCTCTCAGTTTCTCTCTAAATCCCTTTCTCCTAATTTCTCTCTTTCTCTAAATAAACCCCTAGCCTCTAATATCTCTCTTTCTAAACTCTCTCTCTAAACCCCTAACCTAGATTCCCTCTCTCTCTCTCTCTCTCTGTAAATCTCTAACCCATCTTATTTCTCTAAACTCCTAAACTGGAATCTCCCTCTCTCTCTCTCTCACTCTCTCTCTCTCAATCTAAAATCCTAATCCACAATATCTCTCCTTCCCACCCTTTGAACCTATAACCCTCTCTCTCTCTAAACTTATAATCCCTAAAGCCTAATCCCTTTCTTTCTCTTTCTCTCTCTCTCTCTCTCTCTCTCTCTCTCTCTCTCTCTCTCTGTAAACACCTATACACTAATATCTATCTGCCTTTACATCTAAACCCATAAACCCTAGTCTCTTTCTCTTTCTCTCTCTAAACCCATAACCTTCAATCTGTCTAAACCCCTAATCCCAATCACTATATATATGACCCCCAATATCTCCCTCTGTAAACCTCTAAACCCATCTTTCACTCTCTCTCTCTAAACCCCTACCCCAAATATCTCTCCCTCTCTAATAAGCAATAACCTCCTCTCTCTCTCTCTCTAAACACCTACCACAAATCTCTCTCTCTCTCTCTCTCTCTCTCTCTCTCTCTCTAAACCACTAACCCCCAATCTCTCTCTCTCCCTAAGCCCCAAAACTTGAATATATCCCTATAAACCCCTAACTTGCAATCTCTCTCTCTCTCTCTCTCTCTCTCTCTCTCTCTCTCTCTAAACTGCTAACCCCCAATCTCTATTTTTCAAATTCTCACTCTCTAAACCCCTAACCCCAATATCTCTCTCCCTCTATCTAAATTGGTAACCCCCAATCTCTCTCTCTCTACACATTGAACCCCCAATCTCTCTCTCTCTACACATGAAACCACCAATTTGTCTCTCTATATAAACACCTAACCTACAATATCTCCCTTGATCAAAATCCATAACCCCAAATGTCTCTCTTTCTATCTATCTAGGTCTCTCCCTTTATCTCTTTCTTTCTTTAAACTGCCAACCCTCTCACTCTCTAAGCCCCTAACCTCCAATACCTCCCTTTATCAAAATCCCTAACAAAAAATGTCTCTCTTTCTATCTATCTCTCTCCTGTTATCTCTTTCTTTATGTAAACCACTAACCCTGTCTATCACTAAACTCCTAAGGCCTAATCTTTGTCACACTCTCTCTATCTCTCTCTCTAAAGACGTAACCTCCATACACACCCCTAACCTTGATTATCTCTCTAAACGTCTAAGCCTCAATCTCTTTCTTCCAATTTCTCTCCCTCGCTAAACACCTGACCCCAATTTCTCTCTCTGAATCCCTAACCTTCAATCTCTCTCTCTCTCTCTCTCTAAATTATTGAAACCCAATCTTTATCTCTCTTTTTCTCTCTCTAAACCCTTAACCCCAAATATTTATCTCTCTTTTTCTTGCTCTAAACCCATAACCCCCAATCTCTCTCTCTCTCCCTATCTCTCTATCTCTCTCTATCTCTTTGTCTCTAAACCACTAATCATTGATCTCTCTCTTTTCCTCTAGACCCCTAATCCCGAATATTTCTCTCCATTTCTCATGCTTTAAACCCTTGACCTCCTATACATCACTTTATCTCTCACGCCCTAAACATGTAACGACCAATCTCTCTCTCTCTCTCTCTCTCTCTCTCTCTCTCTCTCTCTATATATATATATATATATATATATATATATATATATCAATTTAAACCCCTAAACCCCAATCTGTCTGTCTAAACTGATAACATCCAATATAAATCTCTTTCCTTCTCCACTCATAAGCAACAACATTTCTCTCCCTAAACATCTATCCTACAATTTCTCTATCTAAACTCCTAACTCCCTATCTCTATCTCTCTCTCTCTCTCTATCTCAATCACCAACTACCAATATATCTCTTTGTCTCAACCCATAATCTCTCTCTCTCTCTCTCTCTCTCTCTTTAAAGCCCTAACCCCTTGTAGTAGGGATTTCTGCCTGCTACAGGGGCAAGAATGGCTCCCTTTTGTCTATAGGACAGAAGGGTAGGTTCCTGCATGGATAAAGACTATAAAAATGGAAAAACGGAATAGTAAACTAAACTGGGAGCAGAAGATAAAACAAAGAATAAATAACTGTAAACTAGAGCTAAGTGAATAACATAAAGAAGAAAATGTAGAAGGAATGGTGAACTCCTCTGCAGAAAATGGGTTAGTGTTTTGCCTTCTTAAAACTTGCAAAGAAATCCTAAGCTACAATAATCTACAAAACAATGTTAGATCTAAAACCTGCTAATGGAGACAAGGGTTAGAATGCATATAAAACAAATAAACAAAGCATGCATGAAAAATTATACCTTCTCTAGTGGGAATGGGCCACCATGCCCAAGCTTGTGGAAGCACCTCTCTCTCTTGGATGGGGAGCAATGGCTCAATGGAGATGGAGATGGAGGAGAGGGAGTGTGGGTGGTTTGAGAGGCAAAGGTCTCAAAGCATCCACGGACAACATAACAATAGGCAAAGGGAGAAGTGTTTCGAGAGTGACCCCCCACCCTCCTTTTATATCTTTTCCAAGGGGTTTTAGGGTTTTAAGCCCTTGGTTAGGGATTTAGCCCCCTTTTTGGGCTTTTAGCCCCTTCTTCCCTAAATTTAGCCCCTTTTTAGGGCTTTATCTCCTAGGAGGCTATTGTGGGCTCCTTTTTGGGGTTTTTAGCCCTTTTTCTTCATCCTTAGGCTATTTTGACGGTGTGGGGGTCTAATGGAGGGATATGAGGGTTGTGAGATGGTGTCCTTGGCTGGTGTAGGCCATTGAGAGTTTAGTGGGGAATTTTTGGGTTAACATATTGCCCCTTGATGTGTAAGGGTAGGAGCTCAATGTATCGCCGATGGACATCATAGGATTTGCTGCATAGAGGTGGTGCTTCCGAGGCTGGGGCATGGTGGCTTTTGGTTTTTTCATTAGTGTGGTTCCCATCAATGGGTGAGATACAAATAATGTGTGACATGTATATGGATGAGGCGGGCATCCCCATGCTCATGATGATGTCAAAAGAATAATTTGATCTATGCTCTAAAATACAAGAGCCGATCATATACAACTAATGGTACAATAATGGTTTCCTCCATGTGAGGCTAAAATACAATACTGATATTGTATATTGGACCCATGACATATTGATGGAATGCTATATCTTCATGAATGACCATCTTCTGGATTTGGAATGGTACATAGCTGTGTGGACTTAATGATTGAGAGTTAGAGTCTCTGTGGTACAAGTATGCTGCATCAATCATAAAGGTATATCGAAGCATTGCTGGGGCTTCAGATCACTGTCTTTAATGCAACCCAAAAATCACAAGGGACATAACCTGTTCAGGTCCCTCAAGTAGACTCACCAATGTGCTAGAGTCAGGTGACATCCGGGGTCTTTGACCAAATACTGTGCAGAACCAACCCTGTACGAATCTCAATGGTGCAATGATGGAGTTGAAGTCAACCACGTGAGAAACAACCATCCCGAGAGGAACTAAGGACTCCTCTCAATTGGTTGAAGGAACTCATAAATGAGGTTAATGAAACCAAGGTATAGGGACCTATGGGTGTATCCTTTGGAATATGTGTGTTCGCATCGATAGAGGGAGACCAGCCCCTAGTCAAGGCAATGATGTTTCCTTGACCAGGAGCGCAAGGGAGATAACTGAAAGGTGTGAAGCAATCTATGAACTGACTCACTGAATGGGGAAGGGAGGGGGAGGGAAAGAACTGAACAGGGGCATGGGGAGTGTGGGAGACTCAAACTTCCTTTGTTCAGAGTATGACGACAGGGCAGACTAGGCAACAAATGAAATTGACTCCTGGGAATAGGATTATAGTTGTAATACCGGGATGTCGCTGCAGATGGGAAATACTTAGAGGAGGTAGACTCTTTTGATATTGGTGGGGTCCAAAGAGGACACATTGTAGAGTAATCTGAACAAAGGTGACCCAATGGGGGAATGCTGCCAAACTGTTTGTTGTGGGGAGGTGTCTAGGGACACCGTTATGGTACGATCTCCTAGATTTTTGGCAAGCCCGAGAAAGTAAATGCTCGATGGTGTTTTCAATTTTAGAGAGTCTGAAAGAACGAAGAAGACTCTAGTGGGGGCTATTTTTCATTGGTAGTCTCCTGTGCCCAAAAAAGGATAAAAGTATACATAGGAGAGCTCACCCATCCTATAGGGGATGAGAGACTTCTTTACCGTTGGTATTCCAATCAGGGTGAAAAAGGTTAAATCTATACTGACTGTATGGTCATTCAAATAATTTTACAATCATGAATGAAACCAAGCTTACTCGGCAATATTTTCTTGATGAGATGGCTGGAAAAGTGCTTAACGGCAACTGATGGTGAGATTTTTTGTAAAGTGCGGCTCCTCTACCCGAGAAAGCATAAAAGTATGCAAAGGGGAATGGTCTTGGCTTGAGTGTGCCAAGGAGGTCCTTTTCAATTGATGGTCTACATGGTCCACAAAAGGAGGTAAACATGATGATGTAGATGCCATTTCCTATACTTTAGTGAGTGGGAAAGGAAGCAGCTGCACTTAGCTATATTTTCATTGTTTTAAGGAGTCAGGAAAGAGCTTAAACGCAACTCCAGTGTGTCAACCAATTGCAGTGGCACAAGTGGTGCCTCATGTCGAGACGATGGACAGAGGTCCAAAGGTCATCTGCATAGTATGGATGGATAAAAAGGCTCTCAAACATACCAATACATGCATGGGATAGATCATGGTAGAGGCTTACGAGTCATTGTGGGAGAGGCACACAAACCGAGGTGGCTCTCAGACAGAGGTTGAGAGTGTGTGTGTGTGTGTGTTGTGGTGGATGAAATTGACTACATGTGATGTGAGTGCAAGTCTGGGGGCACTTATATGCCAAATACGTGCAAGAAAGGAAATCGTTTTGTGGACAGTGGTCCAGAGGTCTGTGTAAGGTGCGGTAAAAAGAAAAGACAATCTATGTGTTAAAAATACAAAATAAAAGATAAAATTACATTCCTTAAAGGGCGATGGCCCGCAAACTCACTTGAGTAGTAGTTGAGAAGCGTGATACAAGTATAGGTCTATAGACACTTGCATCGTCACGTTATGGCTCATAAATCGAGGTGACTAGTGGGAAATGATCCCAAAATTGATTTATTAAACATGAGACAATGGTCTCATCAGGAGATGGAAATTTGAGACCGGAGGTGTGAGAGGTGTCTCGAACTTATTTCAGGTGAATTTGGACTAGCAGGTAGCAGGTGATGGTGCTGCCCCTGATTTTTGCTAAAAAACATTGAAAAACAAGAAAAAGGGAAAAAACTATGCTATAAGGGACTCATAGTGGTTATATCAAGGATACACTCTCTTGAGATGGAACATATTGCATGGCTTCTTCAAGAGTCGACTGTCTGAGTCAATGAAGAGGTATTCCCCCTTATCGAGACGAAGGTCATCGATAAGGCGGGATGACAGAATCTGGTCTTTTATGGGGAGAACCGATTCCACACTATGGTTTAAATGGAATGGGGTAAAACCAATGGTGGTCTTACATATCTCTCCATCATCACGTAAGTGGTTCCGGGAAAGATCAAGTGGATCTTCCACGACCTATAAGATGGAAGGGAAACTGGTGCTAGAGACCATGTAAATGGTATTGGTTGTGGTTTTGGTGTACTTACCCCTAGTCTCTATTGGAGGAAGAGGGGAAGGCCTGGAGACAGGAGGAGTCTTTGATGGACCTAGAGGTAGGTGCAACATCATCTCAATTGGATGGAGATGAATCAACACATTCTAGGGCCTTAGAGGTAGGGTAGGTGGTTTAAGGTACCACACAGGATCTCCCACTGTGAAATCCTTTAGATTACGGGTTTCCAAGACAGACTTACTCATGATCTTGGATGGTAGGAAAAGGAAACGGAAAAGGAAAAGGAAAAGGAAAAGGATCATGTTGATTAGGAATGAACCCCAATGTTTCCCTGGTAACTGAGATTGAGGTTGCAACTGAGGTTGCAGCTATGGCTGGTGAAACAACGGAAGAGACAGGTCTGATGGACCATCAATGATGGTGGAGACAAGAGGGTCTGTAGAACTGGACATCATGTAAATGGACATGGTGTCTGAAGAAGGAGGTGGGGGATGGAATTCTTCAATCAAAGTGATCTCAGATTCAAGGAAATGATGTCCAAGGTTGGCTAGAGCCATTCTATACTCAGACAAGTCTTGGCAATAGTGAGAATAATTTCCATACAGACCGCAGAGAGCACAAGCATGGTTTGTTCTCAGTGACTTGTTCCTGACTACTGGCACAGTTAGGAGTTCAACCATGGGGATGTTTTCATTTGTATCCATGGCATATAGATGCATGTGGATCACTGGGATTTCAAGAAAATTCTGAGTTGGATGGCCCTGTTGCTCGTAGATGGTGCAAGGTGGGACTTGTTGTGGCTTTGCGCTTGTTTTGGTGTTCTTTCCCCTAGCCCTTTTGGGTTGGGGTGGTGTAGGTGTGGGTGCGGCAGTTGGCTTGTGTGGATCGGGTGGAGGGTGGGACTCAACCACAATAGGTTGCATCGGGGTTAAAAAAACCTTGGGCATTGCTGGTTGAGCTGGTGGATCAAGATACCACACCAGAATTCCCAATGTAAAGTTGGGTAGGATTAAAGTGGCCATTACCGGTTTTCTCATGACACCAGGTGGGGGGAAGAGGAAGGGAATCATATGGACTAGGGATGATCCCAAATAACTCCCTAATAGTTTCATGTGGGGATGTAGTTGTGGTTGTGGTTGCGCGTAATGCTACTGCTACGAGTGATGTTGCAACTGCGTGTAATGCTACTACTGTGAGCGATGCTGTGGCTGCTGTTGGTGTTGTGGCTGCGGATGATGTTGTGGTTGTGGTTGGGGCTGAAGCTGCGGTTCTTTTTTGGGTGTAGTGGTGCTTGATGAGACCATGCACAAGTTTGCAGTTTCATTTTGTGTCGATGGTGGTGACATTAAAGGGAAAGCAGCTGCCATGGTGGTATCGGCAAATAACCCAGGGCCCACATTCAACAACGAAGGTGCTGGTGTGTTGTCAACCATTGTGTTGATTACAGGGAGGACATTAGCATGTGTGGTTGCCCCTTGTGGCTCAATGGTGGTGATGGTATGGATAACGTTGGAAAGTGCCATTAACCCTTAGGGGTCATGATAAGTGAGTTGGTCAACCATCACAATCTTCCCTTCATGGGGAAACATCATGAGACAGAAGACAGTTGATGCAACTGCTCACATGGAATACATGTAACTCCTTCTGAGGAGGAGTTTGTAGTCCAGTTGAGCATTGATGACTTCGATGTCAATCAATACTATCTTCCCAGCTAACGTGATGGGGAAATGTGGGAGGATTCCTTGGGCTTTAGTGGGATGTCCATCATAAGCCCACAGATTTGTGGAGGATGGTTGCAGAATTGGTGATCCAAGTTTCTACTAAACCAAGGTAGACATAACGCACATGGATGCCCCCTCATCCACTATGCACCGATGAACATCATGAACGGTAGCTAAGGCAAGTTTCTCCACATAGGAATAATGGATCTCCACATCTATAAGGTTTCAGCTCAAATAATATATGACATGCTCCTAGAGCTCCTCATCCTCCTGAACCAAAGCCATACCAATCATCTCCATGGACATGACCACATAAAGTAAAAAATCATGGCTACAGTCAGGTGGACTAATCACCGGGACCGATGCTAAGGCTCGCTTAAGCGCATCAAAGGACTCCTGGGCTCACTCATCCCAGCAAAAGGTACCGTCCTTCTTCAAAATACGCATAAAGCCTCTAGTCAAATTGGCAAATTTAACTATGAATCTCCGTAATAAATTTTCCATGCCTTGCAAACATTGAAGATGTCTAATGTTTCTTGGGGGAGACAATTGAAGTATTTCCTCAACCTTCAAAGGGTTGACTCTTATACCCTCCTTGGAGACAATCAACCCTAATAAGTGACTAGACTTCACACAAAAGATGAATTTATGAGGATTTAACCTGACCAAGTAATGGTGGCACCTTTCGAACACTAATCTCAAATGGTAGGAATGACACATCCTTTGATGAGAATGAGCAGCAAGTTCATCCAAAAAGACTTCAATAATCGATTTGAGATCATGGAAGATCAAGGTCATAGCCTGTTGAAAAGTGGCTCTAGCGTTTTTTAGGCTGAAAGGCATTTTTCGATATGCAAAGGTACCCCAAGGACAAATAAAGGTAGTCATATGTTGGTCTTCATGTTTGATTTGTTTCTAATTGTATTTGGAAAAGCCGTTCATAAAGGAAAACACCTCGCTTCCCGCACACTCATCAAAAATTTGTTCAATAAATGGTGTGGGAAAATAATCCATAGGACAGGCACGATTCAATTCATGGAAATCAGTGCATATATGGATTGTTCCTTGCTTCTTATCAACCAGAATGGGGTTTGAAACCCACTTCGTCAAGGGAACGAGATAGATAAAATCGGCACTCAACAGCTTTTCTATATCAGCCTTAATCACGGGTGATTTTCTAAGATTCACCACACACAAGCATTGTCGAATAGGCTTAACATTAGGATAAGTTTTAATTTCATGCTCAATAATGCTGGGGTCGATTAACTTGGAGTCAGAGGGGTCTACTGCCCCTAGGGTGGCTAGCAAGGCACTCCTCTACATTGGGAACATTTTGAGTACCTCAAGAGCGGACATGGCGGTTGGCATTTGGGACAAATCATCCACAATGCTATAGCTGACTATAGCTCTAGCTGTGGCGTTATTGGCAATTCTGCCTATGGGGGGGCATGGGAATGGGGGTAACTAAAGAGGTAGGTTGACCATTTTGAACATGAATGCTGCTAATGAGTCAGCAGGTTCAGTGGTGGTACTGTACTGATTCCTTCAGGTTTTCAAGTTGACCTCTTGAGTCCTCATGGCTAGCAGGTGGTTAACACCTGTTTTGGCCATGGGAGGTTCCCCTAGAGCATTGAGATTGGGTTGGGGAGGGGGAGCAGTTGCCACCAATCCTTGGACTAGTAGTGGGTTTTGAAGCTCCATGGGGGGAGGTCCTTGTGGTGCCTGGTTGGGTTAGGCTTAAATGGAAACATTGGCGACCGATTGGGCCTCGTTTTGAATGGCCTACTTAGTGCGAGCCATGAGGGGACACTCAAACATGTAATTCCCATAAATGTTGTAGAGTGTGCAATGCAGCATTGCATCTTGGTGCATTTTGTCGTTCAGGGTTTTGGGCTGGCCAGTTAGCCACAACATTGTTGGGAGGGTTTGGTTGTTGACCTCCTCCCTGCGGTTGGTTATTGCCTTTCTTGGGGGGGCGGTTATTCCTAGCTTGCCCTTGTTTATTATTGGGGGCAGGCTAGTTGGGACAGTTTTGCTCTGCAAACACTTGTCCCAATGGAGCAGGTGGAGTGGGTGAGGGGGCTAGCACTGGTTGCACTGGTGGTGCATAGTATATTTGTGGGGGTGGTGGTGCCACAAATGTGGGCATTTTCCCCACATACTGTTGTGTTGGCCAAGCCATGGCCTGAGCATGCTGCAGTGGTGTAGGTTGTGCATAGGAATTTGTTGCTTTGGACTGAGACATCATTCTAGCATAGTCCAGAGCTTGGTTTTGGGAAGCAATACTAGCAGTGTTGCTTGGTTGTGCTGTAATGGCTAGTGGTGTCAATCGAGGCTATGGTTGTTGGGAGATTGACCCTATGATGCCGTCCATAGCATGGGATTCCCTCGGTGTGTCATAGTAGGAGGTACTCAGATAGGGAGCGTTAGGAATGACAATGTACAGGTATCCAGACTGAGCATAGATAAGGTCAAATTGTTGGGCCTTCGGTATGGCCTCTTCTTTGGATTGGGGACATTTGGATGCAATGTCCTTTGCGATGGGTGGGAGCAAAGTATTAAGGAACCAATCCAAGAAGATCCTTTCTTCTAGTTGGATTTTGCATAGACTACGGTGTCGCCACCACTCATGGATATGGTCAATTAAGTGAGTGGCCATGCTTTGACAAAAGGATAGCAATATCTCCACCCCCTCATCATATCTGACTAGGAGTTGGAAATACTGTAGGAACATGAAGGCTAGGGAGTTGAATTTTGGGTACTTGGTTTATGGTAGCTCAATGTACCATTTGGTCGAGGCACTTGTAAGGGTGCATTGGAATAGCCTCAGCCTAATGGAGTCATCTACAATGCTATTGGATGAGAACCATAGATGGAATGTCATTATATGGTTTTGGGGACATTCCCCAACTTTGCCTTCAAACTTGGGGATGTCTGATGGAAGCTTAGTTGGCATGGGTGGCCAAAAGGCTTGGTGGCAGATGGGGTTGTTTGTTAAACTATCCAAATCAGGTAAGTTCATATGAGCCATGAAGGGCATATTTGACCCCAACTTAATGTGGGATGGGGCTGCGATGGGGGTGGGGTTTGCAAGTGCATAATGCATCTGCGTGGCTGGGGGTGCTTGTGGTGGCATCATTACGGATGGGCCAACGCCCCCAAGTGTTGTGGGTGGGACGATGTGAGTGGTGGGGGTATTGTCCCCATGTATGATAGTAGGGGAAATGTAAGTAGACAGTCTGCTGGCCCCCTGCATGGCAGGAGGGGAAGTGTTTGTGGAGGGGCCACTGCCCCCGTGTGTTGTAAGTGGGATAGCTTGGATGGTCACTACAGGTGGTGGCAGCTGACTAATGATAGTCTACATGATTGTGCTTGAGCCACTTTCCAAGTTTTGGGTGACAAGTTGTGATGTGGACATGGGTCCACTTGCTAAGGTCAAGCTGGAAAATGGATCCGGGTTCGCACTAGCCATGGGGCTTGATGGTGCAGTGTGGAGGTCTGGCTTAGACCGATATGGGTTTGAATCAGAATCAGAGGCTGTGTGACCCTCTAATGGTGTGGTAGATTGCTAAGAACAACTTTGACAGTGCCGATCGAGTGTTTCGACTAGTGGTGGTTCGCCTCTTAGGTGTGAGGAAGAGCATGGAGGATCAATTGTGTTTGATTTGATGAATGAAACTTGTGGGAATGAGATTTGGAACCTAGTTTCAGTGGCTTCCTATTGGCTGAAGGTGGTCTCTCGGCCACCAAGAATTCCAAAAGACAACACTTGGCTTGTTCCTCATAGGTGCTTCTAGTCAATCAGAAGGGGTCATTTCCCGTTTCCCTTGGCAGTTCCACTCAGCGGCCAGCTACTTTGGGATTCCTGTGGTACTCCTCATAATGAGTTTCTAGGAAAATCCCAAGTACTTCCGATAGTTGAAGAAGTCAAGGAATTATGTCCTCAAAGACTACAAAGATGTTTGTACTTAGTGTAAATTTGGTAGATTTTAAGGCTCACTCAGCGTCATGAACTGAGTTGGGTTAATTAGTTTGCATGGTGTATTTGTTTGTTTTTTTTTTGGTATTTGGTTGCTGAAAATGGTCTATGAATTCATCATGGTAGAGTTCATGTCATGGTGTTTGTGTATGCAATCATTTGAATAAACAGAAATTTGTGAACAAATACAGTGATTAACCCTGAATGCTTGTTGGCCTAACTAGATGTCTTCCTCACACTGATATTCCTCTTCAACCAAGAGAAGGTGTTGGGATCTCAACACAATGGGACTAAGCCCATCTGTAGATCCTCTGGTCACCTCCTAAATGCTGGGTTGGTCAACAGGGAGGACACTTAGCGCCGTGAGAAGCCCTCCTTCTCTAACCCCTCTACCTTCCAAGTCACCCGGTTTTAATCGTTTGGAATAATATGGTGGAGTGCCTAGATCTATACGAGCTTGCCCTTCATCATATCCCTGAATACCATGGAGGGTGATGACTGGGTAGAGGAGGAAGGGGAAGCAAGATGGTTGATTTTAGTTAGGCTAGGTTCATTTCATTAAGCCCTTAACTTTTACTTAACATTTACACATTGTTCATGAAATAAATTACTGAGAATAAAACCAGAAACTGAAATTAAACTGGTGTGGTGGAAAGAGGTGGTTGGGCCACACTAACAGTCCTATGAAATTGAAATTTACTATCTATTAAACTCAAATTAAAGTTCTGTTTGACATGCCGGACATTTCTGACTAAATCTGGCGAGGGGGCTGTAAGATTTTTTCAGAATTGAGCAAGGGGGTCCCACAGAATGCAGAAACAACCATGGACTGATTTTCTGGGTTGAAGTCACACTTATCGAGAGATTAAGTGCACCCTGGGCACACATGTTTTCTCATTAAGTGCGCCCCAGTCTCACCTTTCTCCCTGATAAGAGTTCCCTGCTCTGGATTGGGGGTTTTTTGTGAGACAGAGTTAGATCTGGCCAACAGTAACTGGTACTGTGGTCAACCTGACTTGGGTTTTCCTAGCAGAGGCTTTGGCAGTACCTAAAATAGGAAATAAATAGAATCTAAGATGGATTTAACATGAAATTTCTGAAAAGCCAGGGCAAAAAATTTTAAAACTTAAAAATTAAAAGTTTGGCCCAGGCATCCTATGGGATCGACTTGGTATGGTTGTTAGTTTTGTAATAGGGATTTCTCCTTGCTACAGGGGCAAGAATGGCCCCCTTCTATCTATAGGACAAAAGGGTAGGTTCTTGTGTGGATAAAGACTGTAAAAATGGAAAAAAAGAACAGTAAACTAAACTGGTAGCAGAAAATAAAACAGAGCATAAATAATAGTAAACTAGAGCTAAGCAAATGACAAAAAGAAGAAAATGTAGAAGGAATGGTGAACCCCTCTGTAGAAAATGGGTTAGGGTTCCTCCTCCTTAAAACCCGCAAACAAATCCAAAGCTACAATAACCTGCAAAACAAAGTTAGATCTAAAGCCTGCTAATGGAGACAAGGGTTAGAAAGCATATAAAACAAAATAAACAAAGCATGCATGGCAAATTATACCTTTTCTAGTGGGAATGGGCCACCATGCCCAAGCTTGTGGAAGCACCTCTCTCTCTTGGATGGGGAGCAATGGCTCAATGGAGATGGAGATGGAGGAGAGGGAGTGTGGGTGGTTTGAGAGGAAAAGGTCTCAAAGCATCCACGGACAACATAACAATAGGCGAAGGGAGAAGTGTTTTGAGAGTGACCCCCCACCCTCCTTTTATAGATTTTCTAAGGGGTTTTAGGGTTTTAAGCCCTTAGTCAGGGCTTTAGCCTGTCTTTTGGGATTTTATTTCCTTTTGCCCTAACTTTAGCCCCTTTTAGGGTTTTAGCCCCTTTTGAGGGCTTTAGCTCCTAGGAGGCTATTTTGGGCTCCGTTTTGGGGTTTTTAGCCCTTTTTCTTCATCCTTAGGCTATTTTGAGGGTGTGGGGTTCTAATGGAGGGATATGAGGGTCGTGAGATGGTGTCCTTGGGTGGTGTAGGCCATTGAGAGCTTAGTGGGGGATTTTTGGGTTAACACCGCTAATCTCTCTCTCTCTCTCTAAAGCCCTAACCTATAATCTCTCTCTCTTTCTCTCTCTAAACCCCAATCCATCTCTCTTTAATCCCATTTCCCCAAATATATCTATCTATTTATCTATATAAATGCCTAACCTCTCTCTCTAAAACTATAGCACCCAATCTCTCTCTCTCTATCTCAACATTTAATCTATAATATCTCTCACTCTCTCTAAAATCCTAATCTTGAATCCCTCTTAGAACTCCCAAACAATAATCTCTCTCTCCTTTTAAACCCATAACCCAAAATCTCCCTCTCTCACTAGTACAAGTGATCAATTTTGCCATGGCAAAAACGTGGCAATATCCAAGGAAAAGCGTGGATATTGCCACATCTAAGTGTTTTTTTTCCCGTGGAAACTATTCTGTCGCAATAGAGATGACCCCTAATTTGCGTCGCAAGAGCGACAATGTTCTATATTTCGTTAGATGTCTAAGTCGTCGCTATATCCACGCCTGGCTGTCTCTGTATCCACACCTGGCCGTCTCTGTATCCATGCCTGGCCATCGCTGTATCCACACCGAGCCGTCGCTGTATCCACGTCGGGCCATCGCTGTATCCATGCCAAGCCATCGCTGTATCCACACTGGGCCGTCGATGTATCCACGCCAAGTCGTCGCTGTATCCATGGCTGTGAAATTTTTTAAAAAATTGCCGTCGCTATATCCACGGCTATAACTGTTTAAAAAAAATACAAATGCCATAAGACCAATTCCATGTGGAAGTACGTCAAAATCCTTACATAATTAGTATACCCCCCTCATTTGCAAGTGCGATAGCACAAGCATGTGCTATTTTTAGGAGGTTTCCAACTCATGCTTCCAAAGGTTGCATGCAGTACGTGATGATATGTCCATGCTCCTTATTGCCATATGAGTCATTTGAGACAATTTTCTGTGACATATGAGATGTTTCAGGAGACTACTATTTACAATAGTTGGAGTGAGGGAACTCAGATGGGAAAATAGTCAACATAGTCTTGTTCCTTGCTACAATATATCTTTTCCAACCAGCAATCAAGATTTATTACAGCAGAATACTTTAACTCTTATTTAGATTAGAAATGAGATACAAATAGGGTTAAAACTAGGGTAGATCAAGGGGAATAATCACTTACTACACAATCTAAAACTTTTAACCCAACAAATCAGCAGAACCTGGATCAGTTTTGTATTTTGAACTTAAGGCTTTGGCCTATTATCTGTATTTTGTCCTAGCTATTTACCTTTTTCCACTGCCTCTTTTTAATATAAGACCTATCTGTTACTTGTAAGAAAAATGAAGCACAAAGATACAAGAGCATCATATTAACCTATGGTACTTGTCAAATAGAAAAATTCAAGTAAAAAAATGCCCAAACAGAACCCTTAAATCTTATCACAATGGGATTGACAAAACAAAATATGAAAACCTGTAGCATGATTTTTTGCAACAATCTTGTTAAGTCTATGAACCCTTTTCCCAATACAGAAATAGGTTCTTAGATCTGTTCCTGTCAACATATTTCAGTTTACTAAAGCTCTTATTAATTGGGTCCCTTGACACTCTTTCCATACCACAGTGAAACTAAAATAAGCTTCTCAAGTAACGACACGTCAAGACATAATGATATCCGCAGATTGTAGCCGTAATACTATCTGTTCAAAATGATAAACACCCATGTCAAACCTGATTTATTGTCTGATTTGATCCTGTATTGTGTAGTTCTGGAGGGCGATCTGCTGTGAGCAACAATAATGGAATACAGTCCTGGCTTGCCTCTAAAACCTACAGATCACCATAATGCAAACAAAATTAACGCAAGAATCAATTAGTGCCTTTGTGATGATCACCATTTTATACGAGGAAATAAAATATATAGAGAGATATAAGCACTAAATTTAATTCTATTTTGCACAAACTAAACAAACTATATATATGGTAGGGTTCACCCGTAGTTTCTTGAGATATATGAAATGTGGTCGTTGTGACTTAAAGTAACATAACAAGGAAAATAAGTTACATCCCACATCCAATTTGAGAAGGCAACCCTCAACATAGACACAGTCAAAAGCTGGTTATTACATCATTAGGAAACAATCTCCCCAAGAGAGACCACTAGGTACTCAACTATGTTAACTGTGTGTCAGCAAGAAGGTTATATGTGCACTATCAATTGGCTCACTATATCATTCAACACTCATAATTCAACATGGAAAAAATATTGTGGCATCACATCAATCTAGAAAGAAAATTGTTTATTTGCCTCTGTATTGATTACAGCCCTAGTTACTGGATACTATGTTGGGGGGGGGCAGAAACCACACAATACCCTTGGATTTTCATATCCATATCTTATCTGTCCCCATTCATATCCATATCATATCCATATCTTATCTATCCCCAAAACTTACAGTCAGAGGGAGTGCATATCTTCGCTCAATAAGGTCAGAGATTTTGATTTTTCTTTACTGATTGTTTGCCTCCACTGCACTCTGTCATACAACAATACCTTTGTGTTAGTTGCAAGCATATCCTCTTTATATAGACTATTTGCCAATCCCCTATTGTGAAGCAAAATTCATGCAGTGCTAAACTTATTAATTAATATGGACATAAAATGACAAGCCAAATGTCATCAACCAAAAAAGGCTTCGCTAGAATTGCAGGATTGCATAGAAGCACAAGGGTATCATTTCTTCCACTGTAATATTAACCAAGTGCACAAGAAATCCAAAAAATTTGTTGAACAGAAGAAACAAATGGCAACAGGAATAGAATAAGTAAAATAGATTTCGCAAATGAGCATTAATACACAGTCAAATTACAAGAAGAAATAAACCAAAGGATGTCATGCAAAAAACCGAAGGCTCTGTACCTTAATTTCAGCTTCTTCAACTGAAATTTCAGCATCAGGGCCACAAAGAGCCCGTAATGAAGCTTCAAAACCTGATTCCTTGCCTATTTTAGCCTGCTCCCAGCATGAAAAAATGTTAGATAAGATTTTTCTTTTACAAAGAATGGCGTGTGAAATTTCTCTGACTTATGTAGTTTATAGTATACACCATTTATTACAAGAATTTAATCTTTCCAAACACTCACCAGCCAACTTGGAGACTCCGGGATAATGAAGAGACCAACAATCAACAGAACACTGGGAACTATTCCTGCATCACCACCCATGGACAGTTGATTTTAATATTTTCAAAAAATAACTATAAATTTTGCATTATTGTAAACCCGTCTTACTGATTACATACCTATAATTGCTAGAGGCCTCCATGGAACAAACAACCCAAATAAATATGCCAGCATTATACCAATAGTAATTGAAAGTTGTTCCACAAAAAAGGAAACTTTGGTCAGTTACAAAAAAGGCTTTTCTCAGAATATGACGAAGAACAAGAATTTAAAGCAGCTCATCTAAAAATCCATCTATATTTTTAAAACGTCGAAACCTGATCAAATCAATGTTCCATAAAAACTATGAATCATGAAAATTTGGCGGAAGATTGTTTCATCCATTATTGATCCATCCATGTCAAACCAAGATGTGGATGGATAAGTATTGAAATTTTTCGGATCATTGCAATTATCGCATCTAAAATGAGTATTTGCAAAACTAAACAGTTGCACTAGCCATCAAAATTACACAAACACCACCATATCCTGTAGACACATTGATGCTGAAAACAGGATTTAGCCCACTTGGGGTATCCAAGTTCTATGATAGCTGCTGACTGAGCATAGCAACTCCAACATAAGTTTTGAAAATATCTATAACTCCTTACACCTCCCCTTCCGAAACTACACAACCAGGTCCTTCTAGATTAGGGCCTGCCCTCTCTCTTCATGAGAGGCAGAGAAGGACAGAAGTTATAATACCAATATGCTGCAGTATTAAAGTATAAGACAACTATTTTTTTCTTGCAATTTCATCTGGCTTTGTAAATTTGGTCATGTCCAAAGCTTTACAACTTTCCCATGTCCACAAAATTTTGAATTTTTTCAAATATTGCATCTTTGGTAAACATGCTACTCATGTAACTAGCGGTTTAAAAACTTTATCTTGTCAACTCATGTGCAATCCCATGTAACTAGCAATTTAAAAATTTTATCTTGTCAACTCATGTGCAATCCGATGTTTAAAATGGAAAACACAATATCATAAACTGACAAATCAGAATGAAACCAAAAACTAACCTTCAAGTAAAAGAGAAAGAGCAGAACTAAGAGATACA
This sequence comes from Pseudotsuga menziesii, assembly GCA_001517045.1. Classification (NCBI taxonomy): domain Eukaryota; kingdom Viridiplantae; phylum Streptophyta; class Pinopsida; order Pinales; family Pinaceae; genus Pseudotsuga; species Pseudotsuga menziesii. Next base: position 103,946 of record LPNX010271120.1, on the reverse strand, counting down.
TTGGGCCGAAGCAATGCCAAAGGGTGGCCATCATTCCCAATATCCGGTATCCATGTACCTATGTGCAATGCGCAAATGGGCTGCTGCAGGAGTAGCATAGAACCAGTAGCATGTCTGAAATGTCTGCATATACCTGCACATTTTAAAAGCATCCCACAGTCTTCTGTCAAGCAAGTTCACTGGTCAAAATTGTAGGTCTATAAGACCAACATGTAAGCCATAACAATAAAGATAAATAATTTGACAAACAACCAAACCAAAATGCCATTCTACACTAGCCTTTACACAGTTATGATTGAGATCCTCATTAAGAGAAAGAAAAAGCTTGCAATGTGCATTGTGACTCCTGTAGATCATAGCCATCATTACCGGATTTGACTACAAACTTTGACCAAGAATCCCATCCTTCACTTGTAAACAGAACAGCTTGATCTTCTACTATTCTACCAAATAATATAGACAAATAATCTAGGTATGCTGTCTAAACAATTAATATTAAATCAGACCATACATTTTAGTATTTCCGAAAGCGATGCAAGGTGCAATAGCTGTGGACATGAGCCATCTTGTGTTGAAGAATATATGACAGGCACTGTAGCAACCTCATTTTGCAAAATTCTCTTTGCAACATCTTTCAGAGAATCATAAGGACTTACGTGCATAAGTTAAAGAAAACGGTAATAAGGTATCTCATTTCCATATGAATATCTCATCTCATGAAAAGATATAAGATTATGATTATGTCTTTTGTTATTTACGAACATAATCATGCCTAAGCACAAGAATTTCTAACATTGATCAAGCATGTTCCCTCATTGCTCCCTTCAAACCAAAATGTAAGAAAGCTACAATTAGTAAGTAAATCCTCTATTAGCTCTGAGGTAATTTCAACAAGAAAAGGAAAATTTCGTAAGCCTCAAACAATAAATCCTTTGACATCATGCATAATAGCAAGTTAAATGTTAATATCCTCTATTAGCTCTGAAGTAATTTGGACATGAAAAGGAAAATTCCCTAAACCTGAAACAATAATTCCTTTGATATCATGCATAACAGCAAGCTAAGCGTTTATTAGCACACATGTCCAAATTTGTAGAAGCATCCCAGAATAGTGTTTGTTCCAATGCAGCTCAAATAAACAAACACATTTATGGAATTATAGGTATACAGTTGATATAACACACAACAAAAATGAGTCTACAAGGAATAAAATCTGATTGCATTTAGATTAAATAGAAAATGATGGCTGCAAGACAGGAAACATCAATGCATGAAGAGATATAGACCATTTGGAAAAATAAAGTGGCATTTAGATCTTGTCTATTGTGTATGGTTTGCATCATTTCCCTCCAACAGAGCCTGCTAGTCAAACATTCAATGATAGACTCCACTCAATGGGTTAGTCATGTTAACCCTCTTTCAATAAGGGTGATTTGATCAGAGATTCTTGAGATGAGATCTGGTGATATTATCTTCAAGAAATGTGGATAAATTAAAATTTAGAACCAGGATGAGCACGTGAGAAAGCTAGTTGTAGAGTTTGTCTCGCTTGAACACTCAATGGACAAAAGGGTACCTATCCTAGTGTTTGAGAATCAACACTTGAAGCAATAAGCAAGACAAATGGAAGAGAAAGAGCACCAGTTGATGAAGTAAGAGAACGAGGCTAACCCACCTCATCCCAAGCCTAAAAGCAAGATCCAACCCAATGCTCAAAAGGCAAAACAAGAAACTAAAATGTGATAGACTCGAACCAAGGGAAAAATCACTGTGACTCAATGCATCATGCAAGATTTTGAGGGCAAGCATAAGGCCACCACTGTGTACCAACTACATAATTTGGAGGAGAAGGTTAGGAGTCATAGGACTGCCACCACCAGCAAGAGGCCTGATAAGGACCTTGCACATATCATACCAGACACAAGATTTTCAAGAAGTAGGACCACAAGGTATTTCTTAACCCTAGACCTCTATTGATACACTAAGAAGTTGATGGCTTGCCACCTAGATTCAGTTTTAAAAAGAAGTAAGTGCAACCTGCTTCTGAAAGAAATTAAAGAAGAGCTGCAATAGAAAAATGATAAACATTCCTTCCCTAGTCTCTGTCGCTAATAAATATGAAAAACAGCAAGCAGAAAATGATCTCATAACTGGAAAATGCACTCAAGCTCTCAAGCTCTCTATTCAATTGTTTGGGTGAATCCTACAGCTTTTTGAGTTTGCTGACAAGTACCGAGGAAATTATGACAGCAGCATCATTGTTGCAAGAAAGTATTATGGGTCTGTTAGTGGATATAATGTAAGTGTTTCTGTTGCAAGAAAGTAACGTGGTACAATTACATGAAAAAATAGGCATTTGACTTGGGTTTATGATTTTTTGGTTTGGGTGGGTGTAGGATGAACTGCTGTGGGCAGCAACATGGCTTCATGAAGCAATAGGATATCAGTACTATTTGAACTATGTGATAGACAATGCAGAGTCACTAGGTGGAACAACGTGGGTTGTGAAAGAATTCAACTGGGATGTTAAATATGCAGGGATTCAAGTGCTTGCATCCAAGGTCACAGTTTGAAATGATAAATTAACCAATTTTTTAATGGTTGTGATATTAAAATAATTAATCATGATTTTAAATCTCAATCTGTCCAGTGAACCTAAGCTGGTTAGTTGTAATCATCCATGCCATCAACTTGCATACAATGCATATCTCAATTCCAAATGATAAATAGGTAGTTTGGACTGCTTATCCACTCAATTAGTTGAGAAAGAATTTTTTCTTACAATTCACATTATATCTGGTTTGTAATCAGTTACTCATGCAAGGTAGAGGTGCCCAAAACCAGGCAGTCATGGAACAATACCAAGAAAAAGCTGAGTATTTCATGTGTGCATGCCTACAGAAGAATGGATACAATGTACAATGAACACCAGGTTGGACTTCATCAGTTTCCCTTCAAGAATACATAGCACATGCATGCCTTTATCTTGATAGCTAAGCCGCAACGTGAACTAACGGAGTGCTTCTGTGTATTCAGGTGGGCTATTGTATTGGCAGAAATGGAACAACATCCATGTTGTGACAAGTGCCTCATTCCTGCTCACTGTCTACTTTGATTATTTGTCTTCTGCTGGCAAGAAACTACAATGCCTTGGTGGATAAGTGGAGCCATTTGAACTGTTAGCATTGGCCAAGTCACAGGTATAATAATCATAAACCCCATGATAGCCTAAATTTCATCTGGGAACAAGTTTAATTGATGGGTCTTCCTGTGCACTAAGATAACTTAGAGTGCAGAAGTTAGAAAGTCTCAATTCCTAATCATGCTTCCTTTTGCTAAACTTTGCTCTTCTAGGTCGATCACATACTAGGTGACAATCCAAGAGCCACAAGCTACATGGTGGGGTATGGGACAAACTTTGAGCATTAGGTCCATCACAGAGCTGCCTCCATTGTATCATACAAAGAGAATTCATCATTTATCAGTTGCAAAGGAGGATATTATACATGGTTCGGTGGCCAACAAAGTGACCCCAATGTTTTAGTTGGTGCTCTTGTTGGAGGACCTGACCAAAATGATAACTTTGTTGACGGAAGAGACAACTATCAGCAGACAGAACCTACAACCTACAACAATAGCCCAATGGTGGGAGTTTTAGCTAGACTTCAAGGTGGAAATGCAGGTATCATTGTCTTACCGGATGCTATTAGTTTGGTTTGTGTGTTTTAGTAATGTTGATGGTGGTGTTTTAATGGTTGTTCTTCTGGCAGTTGCTGTGTCTGCTCCTGGATCAGGTTCGGGATCTTCTACTCCAACTACAGTTCCGAAGCCAAAGAGAAAGCCAAATATAGAGCCAACACCAAGGCCCTCTCCTGCTCCTAGACAGAGCTCTTCTCCTCCAACTTCCCCACAGAGTAAGCTTCTTAATCCCAAGTTTAGGCTGCCAAAATCTAGCTTTAGCAGGGATGAGCAAAGGAGAAAGACAATGCTGGTAAAAGTTCAAATTTAATGTCATATTAAAAGAAACAAATTCATTTGGGCCAAATAGGGAGTTCAATATAAGTAATTTCAATAGTAGTTCTGGCATTACAGATAAATCTTTCTTGAACTTAAAATATTGGTTCATCTCTTTTTTATTATATCATAATTTCCTATGTGTCTTCATTTCAATTGTTGGTATTTTACAAAAACAAAATCAATGTTGATAAATAGAGTGTCGAAAGAGTTAAATAATGATTCTGGTACAGACATTGTGACTTCCATGCACTAATGCCGAGTGAAGATATGCAAATACTACTGTGACTTACATGCACTAATGCCCAGTGAAGATATGCAAATACTACTTTGGGTACTTTGGTAATTGTTAAACTCTAAAACAGTGCTGATTATGGTTTATTGTTCACAATCTGCAGAGGATAATAGGCTTCCCATCTCTCATAAGCTGACAAGTTCCTGGCATCACAAAGGAAAGTCTTATCATAGATATGTTGTTTCTGTCACTAATAAATCTCCATATCAGACACTAACAGCTCTTAAGCTCTCTATTCTCCTTCTCCAGTTAAGAAACTCACTGAATGTGAAAGCATAGTTGGAAAAGGGGCATCTCAGTCTCAGACAACAGGGGGAACAGAGAAGGATTTCAGCCTAGCAGCTGTAGGAGAAAGCATTTCAAACATGAAATGCTTACCTAAGTTACCTTTTGATATATATGTTCCTAGATGCAAGAGAAAAAAGGCACACTCAAGATCATCTTCTCTTCAAAGAGTTGAAGCTTTGCATGCTTCGCCTGTAGAAGAGAAAAACAATCCATCGCTGCAGGACTACAATGGATTGAATAAAATGAAAAAAACCCACCACAAATTCCAAAAATGGGCTTCATAAAAACCTGTAGGTGCCCCATCCCCAGCCAAAGTACTCCAAATCCAAATTCCCCATACACAACAGTCTATGAGAAGGGGGCATCAAGTCAAATAAAAAATGAAATGGGTTCAGATGAACTTACTGCTTTGAAATCCACCATAGAGTCCGAGCAAGAATACCAATGGAATGAGCATGGATAGCAACACCAAACCCACAACTGCAACTCCAGATTTCCTCCATCCCTTCTTCATAGACATAATTTCCTTACAAAAACGCTAATCACTGGGTGCTATTTTCCCTCCTTGCATGCACCATCAGATCTAGAGGTTTAATGCCCACAAACTCACGAGTGGGTGAATAGAAATTTATCAATATGTGTGGGGAAAGGAAATTACCCACCCATTTTTGTCAGTTGGATAAGGGGCATTAAAGCGAACGACTCCCTACCCCAGTATTGTGGGTGAAAACCTATATAAACATGAGCTAAGAACAGGGTAAATATGCACTGCACATGGACACTCAGGCTTCGACCCCTCTAAATCTACTCCAACCCTAACCCTATTCTTGTGTGTGAAATGAAAATTCCTCTAAAACCTCGTTCATTTCCGGGGTAAAGGTGAATCGAATATGCACAAATGCAAATACTTATCGGTGAATACTTATCTAGCCTTTGTGAAAGCCCATCTTTTGGATAAAGTGCATTGAAAGTAAAGACTAAATTGAGTACACTGAATATCGAAAATAACAAAGACTCTTCCAAACTTGCTCCAAAACCAACCCGTTCTTATGGATGGAAACCCTCTTAACTTGGTCCAATCCAAGCCATCGATATAAAACTGGCCAAAATTTCCACCCCATTGTTCCGTGTTGGATAAAACTTCATTGAATGTAAAAAATGTCTTGGGTGATTTGATTATGGACACTACCAAAAACCCATCCAAATCTAGGGCAAGCCGATACCATGTTAGGTATTCCATTTTCAGGTGAAGGGTTGTGGTCTAGGGATAAATAAAATAAGTGGGGATTTTTAAGCAGTAATATATCATCTTTACTTTTCTCTTCAGGAGACTGTAACATCTATGGTTTCTCAAAGGATTTCTCTGCTTGGTCGTGTATTATATCGGCTGTCTCCTAAATAAAAATGAGATCTATATAAAAATGAGTTTCATAAACATACTTAATGCTCCTCTGCTATTAGTACTCATGCTTCTAAGTTTTAAAAGATCCTTCATACTCTAGCAAGGTATCAGACCTGAGTTCGTGCTAATTAATACGAAAATTGAATGTCAAGTAAAAAATCCAAAATATTCCTCAAGCTGCACACTAGAGCTCCTGGGTATTATACCTCTATTTAAATACATTTTGTGTTAATAAAAATGAAAATTGAAACATGGAGGTGCACATTATATGGGTTTGTGGTAATAAATGGGTAAATTCATAGTAACAAAAATTACCTGTGCATGACACTCATCCAAGTCATGAAGAATCTCAACATCATTGAGCAAAACCTGCGCGCCATACCAATCAAACATATCTGAATGTAGGGGAATGCATAAGAAGTCAGCAATACCTAAACCAATAGCTACATAATCACCATTTTCTCCATGGAGACCCGTATCAGTGTCTATAAACACTTTCCAAATTCTAGCAGCATTCTGGAACGAACTGTATCAAGTAGCCCAGTGCAAAAATGGTTAAATAAATGTCATTCTGCTCAAACAAGGATATTAAATCTAACAAGAAGACATTTTTAGAACTAAACTCACTCGAGTAGGACTACCATGATATCTTGGCGCTAAGTATCAAAAAACGCAATGGAATGCTCAAGGTCAATACCGCTAGGGCATAGGTACATGTTAGTTTGCACTCTGGAATTAACTTGGTCCAATGGGATAGCGATTTATTCAATGTCTATGCTTTTCATGGCCTTGGCCTTCTCCAGTGGACTATTGTTAGCAGCTTCCTGTGTTTAATACCAACAACCCCATAGATAAACCCTAAATAAATCCTAAAACCCTCCACCTATGCAAAAAATAAGAATAAAACATCCAGATTGTCCATTTTTTAAAAATTGTCCAAATTAAGCTAGAAGCTGGATATTTTGTTGTCCTCTGATCATAATTTCTGAATCCCACAGGAGTTGCCTTGATGAGTGGCAGATTTCGGGTGAGCTCTGTTTCCCTGGGGCTAGGGTCAGCAGTTGGATACCCTGCCACCATCCCTGTGATTCCTAAATGCAAAAGATCACAAGCCCGTGCTTATGGCCCTGTTACTCTCCTCTCCTGTCCGTGAAAACCCATCTATATTCTCCTCTCCAAGACCCCTCGACCCAGCTTCGACCCAGCTTGTTGCGTTTGACTGCCAAATAAACATGGGCTTATCCAAATAAACAAACTTAATATTACCTTCTCGTGGATATAGTGACGAAAGTCGGGGCTTCAAATTGTAAAAATGCATAATTTACCCTTGATTTTTCCATGAAAGTAAAAAAACATGGAAAACTAACGTGGAAAAATCCGCCCATATTACCTTCTCGTGGGTATAGCGACAAAAGTCGGGGCTTCCTTAAAAAAAATTGTAAAAATGCATAATTTACCCTTGATTTTTCCACGAAAGTAAAAAAACGTGGAAAACTAACGTGGAAAAATCCACCCATATGTACTAGTGTCTCTCTCTCTCTGATCCCCTAACCCTATATATATCTAAACCCTAACCCCCAATCTTGGTCTCTCACTATCTATACCCATAACCTCCAATCTCTCTCTCTAAACCCATAACCTTAAATATCTCTCTTCCTAAAGATATCTCTCTCTCTCCCTCTCTCTAAACATGTCTCTCTATATGAAACACTAGCCCCCTAAATCTCTCTCTATGTCTCTCTCTCTCTCTAAACCCTGAAAATAAACATATCTCTCTCATTCTAAACCCCTAACTCAAAATATCTCACTCTTCCTCTCTCTCCAAACTCGTAACCACCGCTATCTCTAAACCCCTAACCACCATTCCCTCTCTAAACCTATAACTCGCAATCTCTCTATCTCTCTATCAACTCCTAACCCAAAATATCTCTCTCTCTCTCTCTCTCTCTAACTCTTTATCCATATAAACACCTAACCCCTAACACCCAACCTCTCTCTCTTTAATCCCTTAATACCAAATATCTCTCTTTGTGTCTCTAAACCCCTAATCTCCAATCTATATCTATCTTTCTCTCTCTAAACCCATGACCTTAAATCTCTCTCTCTCTCTCTCTCTCTCTCTCTCTCTCTCTCTCCCTGTATACACACACGCACACACACACTTATATAACCCCCAATCTCTCTCATTGTAAACCTTTTTCTCTCTCTCTCCCCCACTCTCTAAACCCCTACCCTGAATCCCCCTCTCTATCTATATATCTATTTAAATGCTTAAACCCCATTCTTTGTATTTATTTATCTAAACTCCTAATATCTCCTAATACTACTAACACTCAATCACCCCCTCTCTCTCTCTAATTCCCTAACCCTCAATCTTTCTCTCTCTCTAAACCTCTATCCACCAATCTCTGTCCTTTGATTTCCCTCTCTAAACCCTTATCCCCCAATCTATTTCTTAAACCCACAACCTCTCTCTCTCTCTCTCTCTCTCTCTAAAACCATGACCACTAATCTCTCTCTTGCTACAAAACTAACCCCCCATATCTCTCTTTGTAAAATCCCAAACTCCAATCTTTTTCTCTCTCTCTCTCTCCTTAAACACCTAAAACCCAATACTTCTCTCTCTCTCTCTCTCTCTCTCTCTCTCTCTCTCTCTCTCTCTGCAAACCCCTAACACCCAATATCTCTCTCTGTCTAATCCCCTAACCCCCAATATATATCTCTCTCTCAACCCATAATGGCCAATATTTCTCTCTCTAAGCCTCTAACCTCCAATCTTTCTCTTCCTCTCTCTCTAAACCCTTTCTATGAAATCTCTCTCTCTCTCTCTCTCTCTATATATATATATATATATATAAACCCATAACATTAATATATATATGTGCAAACCCGTAATTTCCAACCATTCTCTCCCTTTGTCTCTAATCCTCTTGCCCCAAATATATTTATATATATCTTCGTTTATCTATTTATCTAAATCCCTAAGCTCTAACATATCTCTCTAAACTCAAAACTACTACACTAAACTCTCTCTCTATCGATCCTTAAACCCCTAACTACTAACTCTCTCTCTTTATCTATCTCTCTATATATTATTTATAACCCTTATACCAATGCGCTCTCTATCTCTCTCTATATTATTTATAACCCTTAAACCAATGCTCTCTATCTCTCTCTCCAATCCCTTATCTCATTACCACCAGTCTCTATTTCTCTCTAAAACCCTAACCTTTAATGTCTCTCTCCTCATCTTTCTCTCTCTCTAAGAATCTAAACCCATATATTTCTCTCTCTGTGTTACTAAACCCCTACCCAAATATCTCTCTCTCTCTACACACCAAACCCCCAATTTCTCTCTCGCTCTCTCTCTCTCTATCTATCTATCTAATCCCCTAACCCCTAATCTCTCTCTCTCTCTATATATATATATAATCCCCTAACCCCTAATCTCTCTCTCTCTCTCCCTACAAACCAAACCCACAATTTCTCTCTCTCAAAACCCAAAACACTAAATATCTCCCTCTAAACCCCTAACCTGCAATCTCTCTCTCTCTCTCTCTCTCTCTCTCTACAAACTACTAACCCCAAATGCCTCTTTCAAATTCTCACTCTCTAAACCTCTAGCCCCCAAAATTTCTCTCTCTCTCTCTCTCTTTAAACCCCTAAACCCAAATATCTCTCTCTCTCTCTAAACCAGTAACCCCCAATCTCTCTCTCTCTCTCTCTACACACCTAACACCCAATTTCTTTCCATCTCTAAACCCCTAACCTCCAATATCTCCC
>LPNX010271120.1:13513-79078 GCA_001517045.1 Pseudotsuga menziesii | reverse complement strand
TATATATATATATATAAACCACTAAACCCCAATCTATCTCTCTCCTTAAAACCCTAACCTCTAATCTCTCTCTCTCTTTCTCTCTCCCTCTCTCCTTGTATATATATATATATATAAACCCCTAATGTTGAATATTTATCTTTCTAAACCCCTCTTTATCTCTCTTTAATACCCTTTCCCCAAATGTATCTATCTATATAAGCACCTAACCTCTCTCTCTCTCCCTCTCTCTCTCTCTCTCTCTAAACCCATAACCCCAAATCTCTCTCTTTCTCTCTCTTTCTCTATCTCTAAACCCCTAAACCTATCTATATATAAACCCATAACCCCCAATATCTGTCTCTGTTCTCTCGAAACCCATAACCTCCAATCTCTCTCTATAAACCCATAACTTAAAAAATCTCTCTCTCTCTCTCTCTCTCTCTCTCTCTCTCTCTCTCTCTCTAAGTAAATAAATCACAATTTCTTTCTCTCTCTCTCTCTCTAAACCCCTAACAGCCAATATATTTCTCTTTATAGCTCTCTTAACCCCTAACACATATCTCTCTCCCCCCCCTCTCTCTAAACTCCTAACCCCTATTCCCCAACCTCTCTCTCTCTCTCTCTCTCTCTAATCCCCTAATACCAAATATCTCTCTCTGTGTCTCTAAACCTACAATCTCTAATCTTTATCTATCTTTCTCTCTCTAAACCCATGACCTTCAATCTCTCTATGTTTTTCTCTATAAACCCCCACTAGTGCAAAATGAGAGATTAGTGACCAGGAGACCAAAAGTTTTGGTCACCATAATTTTTTTCAAGGGATAAATGACCAAAATTGATAAATTTAAGTGGGATAACTAAAAAAACCAAGATAAATGACCAATTTTGGTCACATGATAAAACTAAACTAAAAAAGACCAAGATAAATGACCAAATTTGGTCACGGGGTATCTAGAAAAAAATGACCACATAACAATTGGTGATTTATTTGGTCATTTTTAGTTGTGGATCAGTTCGGCAATGAAAAATTATAATTTGACTATGTTGTATATTTTACTAAATTCTAAGACTACAAATGGATTCATAGACCCCCTAGAACTTAGTAAATTGCAGAGCCTCATGTTTTACAACTCCACTGTTAACACCAAATTAACTATGACAATGTCCTAGCGGTGAGCTATTACTTATATATTTGAAAATAACTATACAAATATACCTATATACACTTGTTTTTAAATATTTTATTTATAAATAATATTAATTATTAAACTATTTATATTATGAATTAAAAAAAAATGTTACTAAGTATTTTTTATTATATACTAATAATACATATAAAATTTTAAAAAAATATACTAAGTAATTTTTTATTATAAACAATTAATACATATAAAAAAATTAAGTTAAACAAATAAAAATTTAATTCTATGATATTAGAGTAGTTTAACAATTTGGGTTTTGGTGCCAACGTGAAGTGATGGGTGTCAATGTAGAACAATCTTACATTTCACTCAAGCCCAAGGTGACCCTGTTCAAGGCTTCAATAGCACAAGTTATGTTTCAATCTATGGCCATTCTGCCCTATGTTCTTCCCTCTGCATGACATTTTGGTGATCACCAGGACGCGACTACAATGCAATGAAATATTCATGTCAGATCTTCAGAATGGAGTCCAATTCAAGGGTTTCTGCAATGGAAATCATGGTATTTTTGATGGGGTTTTTCCCCTTTTGTTCAGTTGAAATCCAACGTTCAAAGATTCGATCCAACTACCATTTCATCATCCCCTTCAAGGAATTCAGGTTCACACACAGAGGCCTCCTAGAAATCTATGTGAAGGATTCCTTGTACAAGGCCATCAAGGAGAATGATATCGACCTGGAGTCCATGGAGTTCTTCCTGAGCACCAGAGATGTCTAAATTCATGTCTTACAAGATCTGGCACATGGAGAAATTCGCTGTGTACTCGAGAGTAAGCTCATCACACCCCTCCTTACATTTAAGGATTTGGAGAATTCACTTCCCTTCAACAAAACTTTCAAAGAGCTCAAAGCAAAATAGTTTACTCTGCTATTTGCCAATTGTATCTGTGACATCATGGTTTCAATGGATGTAACTACAGTTATTTATAATCTTGAGGGGGGCGGTGATGGCACCAGGCATTATCTTTCGGCCCGTGAAACCCTTCTGTCGAATATTTTTTTCACTGTCTTTGATATCTATTGCACTGGTTGGGGTTTGGATCTATGTGGTTATGAAAAATCGTCTTACGACCTACCGAACCCATGTATTCATGGCCGCCCTCGTCTATCTGAAAGCTCTAAATCTCCTCTGTGAGGAAGAGGACAAGTCTTTCATTAAGAGAACCAAAAAAATCCATGGATGGGATGTTCTGTTTTATATTTTCAATTTTCTGAAGGGAATTATGATTTTTACCCTGATTGTCTTGATTGGCACTGGATGGTCCTTCTTGAAACCCTACCTGCAAGGCAAGGAGAAGAAAGTTCTCATTGTTTTCATTCCCTTACAAGTCTTAGACAGTATTTCTACTCTGATGATCGATAAGACTGCACCGTATGCCAAGGGACTGGGCCATATGCCAAGGATTGGCTTTCCTGGAACCAGATGTTTATCCTAGTTTACATGATTTGTTGTTATGCTGTCTTGTTCCCCATTATCTGGTCTATAAAGAATTTGCACATGCCTACACATACTAACGGCAAGGAAGTTGTGAATCTGATGAAGTTGACTCTATTCAGACAGTATTACATTGTGGTGGTCTTCTATATTTACTTCACTCACATTGTAGTTTATCCTCTGATCACCATCACTGCTTACCGATATGCCTGGACTAGTGTCATGGTTGGAGAATTGGTAACCCCTGTGTTCTATGTGTTCATTGGTTACAGGTTCTGTCCGATTGGGCACAATCCCTATTTTGTGGTCGACAATTATGAAGAGGAGGTTGTTTCCCTAACATTGAAGCTGGAAGACGACTTTGAGTTGTAAGAAGGAAGGGATCTAAGGGATCCCTTGGGGTTATGACTTAGGAATTAGATGATGATATCATTTTGGGTAGTAGTTTCTATTAGAGTTCCAAATAATCTTGGAATTAATCATAGCACAGAGGGATTAACAATGAGGGGTGAATTTGCTTTAAATGAAGCTTAATCTTCTTGGTCTTGTTTCTGGACTGTATCAATACATCTCAAGGTACATTTCAATAGGTCAATTTAGTCTTGTAATGTTCTTTTGCTTGTTATTTTTGTAATTGGAACAATTTATCTTTGGTATGAGTTTGTAATGTTCTTTTTTGGTTGAATTTGATCACCCTTTTTTTAATTAAAATTTGTGTATAACCCTAGAACTATGAAATTGCTTCAGAAATTGCTCAAATGCAAGATAAATATTATGCTAACTTGGAAAAAGGATTATCCAAGTAGTCTGGTGAACAAACACTTGCAAAAAAGAGTATGGATAGCCCCTCCATCCATTTTTCATTGTTAAGGTTTTGTCTTGAGTTCTTAATTTCCAATCTGGTGTACCTAATTTCCTCCTCTTTCGGTATCTGGTAGGCCTTTTCTTCAGCTGCCAAAGCTTGTGATTTGCTGTGAGAGCTTGTGATTTTTAACCTATTTTATGTGGTGTTCAACATTTGCAATTAACTAGTAAATATTCTTTCTTTAGCTACAAGAGCCCGTGAATTACTGGGAGAGCATGTGGTTTGAAGGTTTCGGATGCTTGCCCATGGAGTGCCTTCTCTGTTGTTTTGTGTTTGTGGGTAAGAACTCTTTGGACTTTCAAGATCTATAATTTGAGCCATGTTTTACTATTTTATTTTCAATGATAAAAACTCCATTTTTTTTACAAATATATGACTAATATTTTGGCTACCCCATCGCAGTTTACAATAGTGGGTGTTTTAGGTGTTTGATATGTGGTGTATGTTGATGAACTATTGTTGCCATAGTGGGTGTTTGGGTGGAAAATATCCCATATATTTTCCCCAGTTGTAGTTTGTTTAGGCCTAAACCTTCGAAGCGACTTGAAGACATCTCCATTCCAATGGTTAGTGTAGGTTGTGATATAGCTTATGTATTTTTTTTTAATTTTAGAATATCTTGATGAAGGAATGAATCCACCAAAAAATACATCTGTTTTAGTGCGCTGAGTTCTGGGAAGGCCTCGCATGCCAATTGCGACAAAGAAGAAAGAAGAGTACACCCTTTCACCTCTGTGCATGTTTAGGTTATATTTATAGTTTTTACAATGTAAATGGTGGCTTCGAGTTTGTAGTGCATTTATTTGGATATGCTACCAGTTCGTATAATCTAGTATGGTGTATGAATGATGTTTCAACTTTCTCAGCAATATGAATGGTTGATTTTGTGGTTCATATTTAGCTGGACTAGTACACATGACAGATGAATCATCCTGAGATTATAATTATAATTTTTGTTATTTACAGGCCAAAAGAAATTGAAAAACCCAAAGATCAAGATTTACTACCTAATAATGGGTTTCAGACTTATGATTCTTCTGAGTTCAAATTTGTAAGGATACACACCTTTGTACTTCTCAAAGACAATGATTATCTATCACTGAAGACTACAAACTAGATTATTAATTATTCATAATTTAAACATGTAGCCTGGTGATTTAGAGTGGAATGAATTTGGTAATGATCTCTATTCACTCCCTAAAGTGCCTCAAGCAATACATACAACAAATTCACAATCAGTGTTTACAAATAAAGCTAACAAAGATAGCAAGATTAAGGCTCTTGTTGATTCAACTACATTGGAGTGGCATCAGTGAGACATATATGGGTTGTTTATAATGCATTTTTGGTGTATTGTTTGAGAATAATTTAAGGGATAAGATTAATAGGAGAAAACAAGTTGGAGTATAAAAAATAATACTTTTAGGTGTCTTCCTTACACTTTCAACTATCTTTGCAAGCAAACACAAGAAGGATATACTGGAAGAGGATTTGGTAGAGGTGCTGGAGGAAGGGGTCTAGCAGGAAGAGGATTTGGTAAATATATTAGGATTGTTGTTTATATTTCATTAGCTTAGTGTTATTACTAGAATTTTGAGATATTATTTGTTTGCTTATTTCATGGGAGGTCAACTTTCCAATGTGTGTTTGGCTTCTGTGCTCTGTTGTTGTCATGTTTTATTAAATGTACAACAACAACAATGCGATCTTTTCATTTATGTTCTCACCCTCTCAATGATTCAATATTCCTATGCTTTAATTGGTTTTCTAGGATTATTATAATTGATTCTTATTATTTTTCAATGTCTGGGTTTTACAACTATAAAAATGTGCACACTTAAAAGCTATTCAATTATTTTTAACAACATTTTGATGGATTGGCTAATGCAAAATTGGTGCCCTCAATTTGAAGTTGAATTTGGCACTAAGCTTGCTTAAGTAATATGACTAAGGTTTGATTCTTTTAATGAATGAATGAACGATGATGTGGGTGGAGAGGAGATAATGAATGAACCAAGAACGAGATTTTTTGCTGACAATGAATTTTTTTTTCATGGAGGATGGAGGATGTTGGAGGAATTGCGGTTCGTATTTTGTGAAGGTTGCATGTGATTAGATGGTAGGTAGATGCTTGGTTGATAGGGTGGACTGTGGAAATTTGTTCCTGTAACATGAATTTTGACAATGAGGGTTATACAATTAAATTTTAATGAAGTTCAGGGAAATATATGATAGTATCAAACAATACAGTCATGCAGTAATGCCCATACAAATATAAAATATATATTATTCACTTTCAAACCACAATGATAGTATTCTTAAGTTTTCAAATATGACATTAGTTTTATGTCTTCAATTGTGCATGTATTAATGTGTAAGTTATGAATTTGAGATAAAGCATTGACTGCAAGGAGTTAGTTAAAATTTATTACTTAAAAATTGAATTTTATGAATACATTTATGAAGATATTTTTTTTTTTAACAAAAACTAAAAAAGAGATTTTATAAACAGGCTGTGCACAGCCATCCATTACATCAAAGGCAGGAAGGAGAGTTCCTGCAAGCCAAAATTACTGCAAAGCAGGTTGATCCTGAGAGTTTTCCACAACATAGTGCACATAGTTTCTTCAAAATTGTGAGGGTTTCAGGCAGTATATACCCTTACAAACTGCTTACATAACAGAAGACAAAAAAACATTAACCAGAAGTAAAAAAAGAGACCAAAAGAGAGATATTAAGGGTTGCCTCTGAGATCCTTGGGCTGCACTACGGACTCTTCTTCCATTGGCTGATCAGCTCCTCTATTTGCCCCATTAACCCTGCTTCCCTGGTTTAAAGAGAGCATCCTCTCAAGGTCTTCCTGAATTCTGTCCACCTTGTCCATCATCTCGCGCAGGCTGATTTCGTTATCATCTATTTGGGAATCATGGTTGCTTATCTGTAACGAGGTGTAGCTTACTATTTCCCCCATGCTTTTGACTTCTCTCGCCATTTCTTTAGTATCCATGACTCCAATAGCCGTCATCTCATACAATCGACACAGGTTCTTCTTGATATCCATTAAGCCTGTGTTTTCCCCAACTTGGGCCATTCTGCCTGATTCTACAGCAAGTGAAATGCTGGCAAACTGACTATACAAAGGATGGACAAGAATTTTCTAATTTGCACCCAAGATAGCACTGAGAATTCACCTGAGAGGTGCAATCTCTTGTTGCAGCGCAAAACCCCCAGACTACTCTGAGTGAGCCAATGTTCCAACAGCTCCTTCTTTCCAACCGGTGCATAGACAGCCCAAGACCCAATTCAAACTGCCTTTACGAGTGAGACCTTCACCAGAATTGCAGTCGAATGACCAAGACACAGAAGGATAACTGCAATGGCAAACAGAGAAAGCAGCTAGAGCAAGGCGCTCCTTCACAAAAGCTCAGATTAGAGCGAGAGACTTCTACGATATGCCCTACAGTCTCCCTCCTTCGATGCCTGCTACAACATTCAAAAGAAAATGCACAGTTTCTGGAGAGCCAAAGCCAAAACCCAGAGCAAAACAAAGAAACATGTCTCTGCCGGATAACAACATGGAGATAAGGGCAATGAGATGAGAATCGTGAGAATTAGGAGGACAATAACTCACAGCTCGGGTGAACTTAATGGCTACTGTGACCGTGAGGGAGAGGGAAATCCACGCGGATATGGAAAGAATGCAGACAGGACAGGCTAATAAATGCATAGAGCCGTCGAAAAGATGAGGGGGATGGAGGCCAGCTAAGGGGGGGTGAAGGAGGTATGACGAGAGAAGGGAAGGGAGGAGGGAGGAATAAGGAGAGGGGGGAAGGGGGGAAAGAAGGAAGGGGGGAAGGAAGGAGGGTAAAATATAAGGAGGGGGGTCTAAAGGACTTTCAAATAAATGGAGAAGAGATAGGGGCTTCCATTTGATACTTCGCAAAGAATACTTAAGCCTATAGTTCATGGAATGAATTTGAGTAAGGGAGGGTTTCCATCTTGGCTGTAGTGGCCTTGGGGAATCCTAACACCTACATTAGCCATACTGTCCACAGCACTATTATTTTGCCAGAGAATATGAAAGGCCTCAAAGGATTGTAGCATGAGGGACTTAGCTTTATCATATAGGTGGTGGCATTTGATTGCACCAGTAGGATACCCATTGACCAACTTGTAGATTACATGCCTGGAGTCTCCAAATATCAACACCTTTCGAAGCTGCTCAGAGGGAAGAATGCTGAGGCCCTGAAGAAGTGCCATCCATTCAACATCATTATTAGTTTTGATGCCTAAACCCCAAGCAAAGGTTTGTTCAACATGTCCTTTGGGATCCACCAGGATCTCCCCCACTCCTGCCGCCCCTGGAATACATTTATGAAGATATTAATACCTCAAACTTTCCCTTTTTTCATTTAAGTAAAATTATCTTAGATGAATGAATTTGACCTAATGTGGATAAATTTCAATCTTATGCATATTGATAGATGAATTTCAATGGTGGGAATGACATTTAGTATTTGGTTCAAAGAAACTTGGGAAACACAATCATGATCATACTCTATTTCAAAAAAAAACTTAATTATAATATTAAAGAAAGTGTCGCTATGGGAAGACCATACTACATATCATGGGGAAAATTGAATAGAAAGGTTTATTGTCTATGAATTTAATTTAGAGTAGACATGTGAGATTTGATTTCTAATTGATAGGATACTAAAGGGAACTACATGCAAGTACAAAGCTCAGAATGCTCCTAGAAACGAAAGGTTTGAAGTGCATGTTAGGTCTAGTTATTTCTTACAATAAAAGAGAATCCAATCCAAATAAAGTGGTTTCTCCACATTTGAGTTTAATTAATGATCAAATAGAAATATGGCCAAAAAAAATTTCACTGTAGTTATGTTCATAGTTGTCCAACACTGTAGAAACCCATGAATGTTGAATTTTTGAGTAAAGACAGTTTTCCTTTTGTATTAACTGGTAGAGATGACGGATGTAGAAATTTTACTTTCACCTTGTCGAGCTTGCTCAGATTTGGATGGGTAGTTTAGGTCTAAAGGAATTTTATGATGAATTAATGATGCAGGGCGCGAAATGGAACAGAAAACACCGCCACAAGGATATGTCTATCATAGATGTAAATTTCCTGGTATGTTCATC
Source organism: Pseudotsuga menziesii (assembly GCA_001517045.1). Classification (NCBI taxonomy): domain Eukaryota; kingdom Viridiplantae; phylum Streptophyta; class Pinopsida; order Pinales; family Pinaceae; genus Pseudotsuga; species Pseudotsuga menziesii. Next base: position 70,434 of record LPNX010271120.1, on the reverse strand, counting down.
ATGTCTAGTAACTTTGTAGGAAAACTGTTCATTAAGAGTAACAAACATTCTTTCAGATGATCTATTACCAAATAAGGCTCTTCAAGATACCATAAATTGAATTTTGGAGACCAACACCAGCAGTACAGAAAATTCTGCAGCTTGCTACAAGTTGAAGGTATATTAGTCAGCCAAAAAGTATGCATGAGTACAAGTTGATATTAGCTACCTACTTATGGCTATCTTATGGTCAAAGTATTTTTTGTTGCAGATATGGAGTCAGTCGGGCGTGCCAGGTCTAAAGTCTCATCTCCTTCTCTTTCAGGATGTGCAAAGGAGGAAAACACAGCTCCTTCAAGGTTTTAGATGCCAAATGTGAAGGAAAACATTTCTAAAAATAAGCCACATGTTAACCAACCACAACAATCATTAGAGAAAAACCACTCTACAAAAACAGCTAAGCTGCTTGAGGAAACACATGAGTCTATAAGCACAAAAGAGCCTTTATCACAAGAGAGTGCCCCATTGGTTGAGGAAGAAGTTCAACAGAAGTTTCGTGTTGTTGAGCCAAGTAGTTATTACTTAGCATGTTTATTGGGGTGGTTCTTTTGGATTTATGGCTTTATGGATTTTTTTATCCATGATAAGTAGGTATATATATGTAGCAGTGTTTCTCATGCACTTCAAACTTTGCTCGTTTTCAACAAGAAAGAAGAAAAATAAGAGAGCTTGACAACTCTCTACTAGTAAGTCATCTTTATATTGCTTTTCACTTGGGAAACTGATGTATTGGAAAGTGTTATAGGATGTTTTTTTGTTGTATTCTCTAATTTCACTATAATTTCCTTCCTAATTAGAAGCCAATGGATTCATTTGTAAATGATGAATTTTGGGTGCTTTATCATTGTTACATCCAATCAGATGTAGTGGAGAGCATCATAGGATTTTGGTGCTGAAGGGTGTATGATGCCTATGATGCACCTACTGCATATCATTCTTGGCTTGGTGCATAGTGGGGACTAGAGGCTTACATGGCATGTAATGGTGGTGTCCCATACATGGGTTATGGACCTAATCCCTTTGACATGCCATTTAGTGGACATATTATGCCAATGGATATGTATGGAGCATAGGAATATATGTTAGGTTTTGTCCCTCTTGTTCAAAGGTGAGGTGTTATTTTGTATTTATTTATCTTACTATATCTAAATGAGTTTTTTAAATATAGGATCGTACTTACAAGACTTGGCTAAGTCTTTTGACTACTTGAGTTTGACTTGTTGAGTCAAGCATGATGATTACACTTGGTCAAACAGGCCATAACTTGTTAAGTTTGAAGACACGGTCAAACACATCTTAATTTGCTAGTTTTACTAGTATTAGGCAGGCTTGGCAGACATGGCCATACTTGGTGAGTTGTGCAAGACTTAGTCAAGTTTGACTTGTAAAATAAAAAACTATACATGTCCAAACCTAGACTAAAAAACCCATTCTTGAATTGTTTTTGAAGCCTAGTTTTGCAATGAGTTTGTTTTCCAAGTATTTACCTATTACAAGCTAGTCTTACTCTTAAGTTTGTAGAGTCATTTCAATTTTGAATCTTCTAACTTTAGATAAGATTGAATACATTTGTTCTAACTGAGCAAGTTTGTAAATTTCATCGAATATATGGATTATGGTAATGGGTAATTACAACTTTGCTCATCCATTTTTGAGTAGAGAAGAGTTTGAAGCTATGCAAGCTAAGCAAAGGAGAAAAAAGCTAGAATATGAGCAATGACACAATAGAAAGTAAGAAACCTTAAATTTCTAGAAATTAAATGCATATTTTGGGTGTTTTGACGAACCAAAGTTATGTATTCCATAATTTTCCTTTATCATATCAAAGGAAATAGCTCTAGGGTTGACAGTGTTTGGGAATTTTGTTCCCAAAATTTTGCCATCTAAGTAGCAGAAAAAAGCATGCACACATGAATAGAAATTAAGAAACCCTTTTCCTCTTCTTAGTAGTGTTCATATTTCTTTCTGATACTTAGATCAGTGTTCTAATTATAATACTATACGGAAATAACAAAAGGTTCATAATGCATAGAATATAAAATTCTGTACAAACTCCAAACCAACACCAACCTGAAAACAACCAGGAATGTGTACCATAAATATATGAAATACAAAGGACAGGTATTTGGAAAACAATTTAGCAACTTAGATGAGGTTTATGTGATTTATTTATATTCTATATTCATTAAAGGAGCAGTAAAAAATAGCAGCAAAACACAAAACACAAGAAGAAGTTTTCATTCACATCAATTACGTTGCAATTCTCGTACTCCACAGACATCTTCTCACTGTCTATCACAAAGTATGGAGAAATGTATCCATGATCAAATTTCATTCCCTCTACAACATATAGATGATTTTCTACACTTTTTTCCCTCTTCAAGTGTCATGACACCTTTCCTCCCCACTTTACTCATAGCCTCTACTATCATGTTCACTATTTCATAATTATTCCCAAAACTCACTGCAGCAACATCTGCTAATTCAATGTCTTCAACCTGGAGAGTAATACAGATTACAAATTTACAAGGTGTTCACATACATAACCATTTACAGATAAAATCAGTCCCAAATGTTACACAAGATATTCCTCAACATTCTACCCTAGAATCTTCAAAAAACTCTAAATGACAATTTTGAATCAACTATTCCCATGTCAAAAGTGCTCCATAGACTAAGAAACTAAAGCCATTAAAGATCTAACAACACTAGAAGCAGAAAACCTGCCTACTCAAAATGTGAGGACTTACCTCCTTTGACAAACCCTTGAGTTCAAAAACAAGGGCCTTTACTGTCTTTTCAATGCCCATAGTAATTTGAATAGGATTTGCTCTTGCTGCAACAACCTGAATGGAAAGGTTTGTGATTCAGATTCTTATTCACAAATCTTAAAATACGAGGAAGCTTTGTGTGTTGGTTTTTTCCTTAAAGCTCAAGTTCAAGCTCGACAATTAACAAGAAGATCACAAATTCTTCTTCAACAATGCTATTAGCATTTTTCCATTCAGATACCATCTTAAGCCCACTGAAGCATTGAATTTAGAATAATTAAAACCAACCACCATAAGGACAAATAAAAATGAATAAAAACTTAATACAACACTAGTGACAACAAATCACCTTTACACCTTTAGCTATTAAACCTTGAGCAAGTACAAAAGATGTTGTAGTTCCATCAGTAGCTAAATCATTTGTCTTTGTTGCAGCTTGTCTTACCCACTTGTCCCCAATATTTTCAAATTTTGTGTCATCCTTGTAGTGCTTCAGGTTTTGAGCAAAATTAGTTAGTATTTGAGCACATATACACCAAAAATCTCAACATGTTTGAGCATGATCCATTGGAGAATTGGTCTTCATATACTACAACCTTCAGATGCTCCCAAAACCATTGCGGGAAAAGGATCTGGAGATCCAATTTTTATTTGGATAAGATTGATTTAGTCTCTGATTGGGTCTTGGAGGATGGATTTCCTGCTGATGATTTGAGTTGGCTAGATTAGGAGACTAAGGATCCCTCTAGTGTACCATTTTATGAAATGGAAACACTCAATACACCTGCATCATAATTGTTGCTTCAATTTAGTGATGTTGACACTATCTCCCTTAGGCTCTATTCTAGGTGTTCTACTTCTCGTAATCATGCATGAGACTTAAGATTGGACTTGGAGACATCGTTCATGAAATCATTTTTCAATTCACTATTTTGAATATAAATATGGAGTATCAATTTTTGTATTATCATTTTTTATGAGATGATCCAATGAATTTTTTCATAAATGTGGTTTTATAACTTATATGGATTATAATTTTCATTAGTTTTTTTTCTTTTTGCCGAGTCTTAAATGAGTCTTTCCTGAGTCGTCGACTCTGTCTTTGCCAATTTCAAGTCTGAAAACATTGATGATGATACCCTGGTCGCTGATGATTTGGTATAGCATGGGCAAGAAACAACATTATGGTTGTTTTTGGGCAGTTTTGAGAACATTTTCACCCTTAGAACAATAGTGATCAGACCATTTCTCATATCTAGGCATGTATTAAGCAGTTATGGGCAACAAGACAACCCTTAATCTCAACTTTTGTGTAGCTTTGATGTATATTGCAGCCTCCAAAGAGCAAGATGAGGCATGTTGGGCTCATTTTGGGCCGATATTAGCATATTACAGACATATTCTGACCTTTAAGGATTACTAAATTTTCTTCAATCTCAAGTATGGGAACATTCTTTGATATCCTGGGCATGCTAGACCTGTCCCTGTGCATTCCAATAATAGTCAACAGTCATAAAACCTTGTTTTTTTCAAATTTGGACAGTTTTGAGTAGGTTCTGAGTATGCATATGAGTGAAACCAGCAGCAAATCATAGTGATTATCAATTCTGGGAACATTGTAGATAAGTATAGTGGTGAGGAAACAAATCTGAGAAGTCTTTTGAGGGATATCATTAGTAAAAAGGCTTTGAATAAGAATGAAACTCAGTTCTGAGTGTAAACAGCAGCATCCAAACAACAATGAAGGAACAATCTAAGCAAATCCTGTGGTGGAAAGAACAGTAACTGACCTGTGATGTAATGCTGGTTATCCTCTTGACACCTTGTAATAGGTTGGCATAATTGAAGACCTGTTTATCAACAAAAATAGGTGAATAATGTGGGAAATATGGTGCACTGGAGAGAAAACAAGTGCCTATCCTTCATAAATTATATGGTATAGAAGAGGTAGAACCACCCCTTCCCTCACAGCCACAGTATCCTAAAGCAACAAACTATTGGATACCTTTTCTAGCCCTGGGTGAAAGTGTTGTTTGTTAAAGAAATGTAACTGCATAAGATATTCTATTTTGTAACACAGAAGAAATGTAACTGCAAATCCCTCTGCCTTACAATCAAAACAATATTTATTTCTGGGCTCAGATTTTAGTGCAAATGTCCCAAGTCAGTGTGCTTTGGTTCCTGTACAGTGGACTAATGTTTTTCAGGAATTTGTGTTGCTAAAATGGATATTGGCCATTTTTCTTCAATTTTAAGTCTTCATTTTTTCTGTTTGATGTGTTATTTCCTTAAAATGACTTATCAAAGTATTTCGTCTAATATTTCGAGGTACTTTGGTGGAGCCTTTGATGTAGAGTCATTGGTATAGAATGTTTTACATCACCTTGTAGGCAACTTGGCCATCATTGTAAATGTATATGACACAACTAATAAATATTTTCTTGTGCTGATGTATGGTACGGGCTCTAATAGCCACCACATAAGCGAATTGGATTTTGGAGATCCTAATAGAAAGGATGAACTGCATTGCTAGTATGTCTTGTGAATTTTGAATAGTCAGTGGTGTGTAAGGAGTTTTATTGGATGGCATTTCTTGTGAATTTTTGCATGATCTATGTGTGAGGAAGTTAGATTGTCCCTGAATTTGAGTTCCTTCAAATCATTGTTATGGGGTTGGATTTTGAATCCTTCTTTGAATATTGAATTTGGCACAAGGGATCTACTTGGTTTAATTTCAATGTACTATCAGATTGTTGCCTTTTGACAAGGAAAATACTAAGTCCTTGTTGATTTTGATAAGGTAGAATTGCTAAGTCTTAAGATTTTCTCAAGACCAGTTATTTTTGGCTATTGCAGATTCTCAGATGACCCAAAGCTACCATTTTCAGCCATCAGAATATCTCTCAGTATATTTGTAATTTTCCTTCTTGTGGGAAATATTTTGTTTGTAGCTATAAATCGTCTTAAAAAAGTTGAAGAGGATTGTAGGTAAATGGAAGAACTTAAGGGATGTGATGAAGCTACTGATGTTGCAAAGTCACAGGTACTCTATTTTTTCAATGAATAATTAAGTTTGCAAATCTTGTCGACAAATCATATTGTATTGTATTATCCTCGTTTCATTGTTCATTTTCTTGTTTTGTGGTCAGTTGTTTTTAGTTTTGTGGTGTGTTCTTGATTTTATTCATTGGTAGGAAAGGTACTAACTTCAGAGGAGAGCCCAAGACTATCTTGAAGTTTTATCATTTTTCTAACAGATCAACTCATTTAGTGTTGTATTGATCATGCTATAGATGGTTTATACAAGTTGCTAAAAGAAAACTAATTTGGTACTAGCGGTAGGTTTTGTGTCTACTGAAAGTTACATAGATTTTCTCTAGATTCTAGTTGTACTCAGTTTTGCACTACTTTGTTCATAGTTAAAAAGATTTAACCTTTTATGCAGTTATACATGCACCGACACCCAACCTGTGCAACACAGGGTATAGTGCTGCTTTCATTTCATATCTGACAAAGATGTAGTCAGGAATTAACCCAATTCCAAATTCTATTTGTTAATCGATTCATGTTAGATGAAGATTAATTATCTTTGTACTTTAATTAAATAAGTAAATGTGATAAACCATGAAAGGGTCTCAGACAACTGTTAGTGTTAGATGAAAAATAGATCTTGTAAATAGGGTAGTTGGATTTAGTGAGACTACCACCATGAGCATGGTTACTCATTTATTTGCGATGATCACTCAAGAAACATTGAGATGCCTGAGATAAGTTTGATTTGAAAAATTATGGTTGTCACAATATCAGATATATTGTGATACCATCAATATATGGGATATGGCACAGATTTTGAGCTCTTGAGTCAGGTTCTTTAGTGACTATTGAGTGCCTTATGGTTGTCATAGTATCAAATATATTGTAATACCATCAATCTATGGGATATGGCATAGATTTTGAGCTCTTGACTCAGGTTCTTTAGTGACTCAAATAAGAACGTACCAATTCAATGGATTCATTAATAGCCATTACTAGTTAACTTAGTACTATAATGAGTAGATCTTACAAATTGTGTTGGGGGCGTTTAGTTGGACTATGTTGAGAATGGTTTATTTTTTATGACGAATGATTGCTTAATCAATGTTGAGACATTTAAGATAGTTTGATTTAAAATTTTATAGTGTTCATTGTTCCTGAATCCCTGAGACCATGGATCTACATGATTCTCGTCACAGCTTTATACACTCATTTAATTTTACTGCTCCCTTTGTTAAAAACTGTATGACTTGTGTAGCCGCTATAAATATTTACATTACATTACATATGTAGACAGATTATAAATAAAAACATGTCAATTCGCTAATAAAGAGTTGTTACACTAGCACAGTCCTTGTTACTTGCTATGAACCTTGTGGGTAGCTTACACGCATGAATAGATTTTACAAATTGTGTATGGGACTCAGTAGGACTTCAGTGAGAATAGTTTCTCCTTTATGTGCTATATGATTTCTTAAGCAATGTTGAGATCTTTAAACAATTTGATTTAAAATTTTATGGTTAGATATTTCATGGTACCCTGGATCTAGAGGATGCTCTTTGTAATTTTGTACTACTTCAGGTTCTTTTGACTATGGAATGTGTGAACAAGTGAATGGCTTATGCTGCAGCAATAAAGATTCATGTTACAGGATATATCTAGACATAAATTAAAATGACAACATATAAATTCATTAAGAAAGAGTCATTACACCAACATATCCTTTATTACTTAGTACTAACCCTGTGGGTATGATCTCACTATACTTCTTTATATTTCTGTATCGGCTATCCTAATTACCACTCACAGGATGAAAAATATAAATGATAGATCAGGGAGCTAGGACACTGTCATCATAGCTCTTTTGAAATACATAAAAATTTACATACTATACAATATACCAAATACTAGAGGACTGTTAGTCATCTATGACCATCTTTCCTGAAGCTACTATATTAGCATTCCTTTGATCTTCTCCTTTCTGTATAATGTTTGTGTCTTTTAATGTTTTCATTCCTTTTGTTGCTGGATTCTCAGGTCTTTTGCAATATGGCTTTTGCTGCTTGTGTCGATTTTCTTGTGGTTTTTTGTATCATCACAAATTGGTGTCGCAGAATTTTTGTGTTTCAACAACTGTTAGCATTGCCGTCCTCTGAGGGCTTCCTGCATCATGGGATTGTAATCATTTGGGGTTTATGTGGTTAAGTCTTGTAGCTTTTTCTACATTGTGGCTAGGTTCCTCTATCAGACACTACAGCAGTTTATCTAATCTTTTCACCTTGCTTTGCAGTTGCATATATGATACTATTCGCACTTTGAAACCTTATATTATGATCCTCTTATTGTTATTGCAAACTGGTATTGTAGACTATCTCCAACCAGTGTAGTGTCTTGTTACAGTGTTGAATCTTTTAAGGTTTGTGATTGCATTAGAAATATCTGTTGGATTTCCACTCTTGTGAATCTAACCTTAAATATGTGACACAGATCATAGTTAAAATTCATGCATTCTTTTGTCATTATTTATTTTCATGGTTAACACCAAAATTGCATAGATTTATTTTGTAATTAGAACTATATCTTGTCATCATTCATTTGTGAGATACATTATAAGATCATTCATTTGTTAGATACACTATAATATCTCATCATTCCCATCCACTGCAAATCATCTTCTTAACTTCGTGAGATGTGTTGACCAGGGCCTTATTGCCTCTCAAATTTACACTTTTTGATAGTGCCAATTTCCTGACTTTTATTTAGTTGTTTTTTTATTACTATGGTTGGACGTTGCATGCTTAATTAAGGTTTTATGGTCTTTCTATTTGGTTAGAGTGGGAATTATGGGTGGATCTGGAAATTTTAATAGTAAGGAGGGTACCTACATGGGATATTAGAGATAAAAGGAAACTTAAGAGGGTTTCTTTTAGTATTTTTTTGGTTGTGGTTCTTGTCCACTCAGACTAATCTATCGAACTGCATTACTTTGTTTTTCTCATTTGCCGGTACTTGTTTCTATCCATCTTAAGCTGTGTATATTGAGAATTGAGTTTAGAATGCCTCAATTCTTAGTTCTACCAAAATTGAGAAAATTCATCCTAATCCCCTCTCATATTGCAGCTAAGTCTAAAGAGTAAAGGTGATATGTAGCTTATGTAACATTAAAAGTTAAATTGAAAAAAATCAAATTATAAGAAAATTCTATGTCAAAATAATTCATAGATCCATCTAACTCCAGGTTAAGCAATGATGATTCAGGGTTGAGATAGATATATGGAGATTTAATTAAGTTCAAATTATGTACTTGAATTTTACAGTAGCACCCTGCCCACATCCTCAAAGAACTCTAGGATCAGTGTGACCCCCAAGATTTGAACTCTTTGCCTATCTATCGATTTTTTATTATCAGATAGCAAATATTGTTGGCTCAAACATACATACCTATATGCTTGTTACACACCCATTTTTTCACTAAGGCATAGGAGGTCTACACCAACACGTACTATGCCTATCCGCATGTCTTAGAACATTCATGAAGACAGTTTTCCCATTCTCTACAGTTTAATGCTTTGCAGCTCTATTGGGTGTAGGTTTGATCCCCGTTTATTTGCAACTTATTAAAAAGAAGTTAAAATATGTCCATCATGAGCAACTACAAAAATTTTAAATCTCTTGATACTTACCATTGTTTGAAGGATAAAAAGAGTTAGAAACAGTTATTTGTTTCTTGTATACTGTGCCCTTCTAGGAAGAGCCTTGAAGGCAGTTGTTTTTTGCTTGAAGTTTTTTTATTGTACTATTCCTTGCACATTTGCAATCCAAAGCATTCATTTCACAAATAATTAGAAATGACATGTTTCTTTCTCCAATTATGATATAATAGTTTCTATCTCTTGTAGGCAATAGCCCAATGGGAATTGGCACTGCAGACTAGGCTAAGTATGAACATGTCACAACTACAGAACGTGGACAGTGAAGGACTTGGTGGTTATGGTTGGGTTGGAAACTTTCTTGTGATTTATGAGCTCCAAAAATAGGTGTTTAGTTTATGAGAAGCCTTAAAGCTCCCACCTTGCAATGCATCAGCAGATTTAGATGAGGTATATTAGTGCTGGCATATGTCAAACAATATAAATTGGTAGTGTTGGTCTCTAGATATTTTGGAGCTATGATTGCTTGGACTTGGCCTGAGAATTTGTTGCAGTAGTGTAATTTTGTTTTTCATCTTGATTAGAAGAGTTGTAAGTTGTTTCCACTAAAATTATATATTTATTTTTATTATAACACATGTTAACATGTTTATTGTAGCTATAATTGAGCGCCATGTTGAAAGCGAACTTGACATAGTGTTACTACTATTTATGATGCTTGTCTAGGGGATCTGTTCTTGTAAAAATCATTTGATATGGATTGAGCTACTCTATTTCATCATTAGTCTTCTGTTGATGCTCTTGTATGGAACCTATTTTGAGAAATTCACCAAACATGGATTGTAATATATAAAATTTATGTAGAAAGAGTTCCTTGAATGAAAAATTGTAATCTTGTTTTTGTTTATTAACAGTTAAGATGCATCCAACTAGTGTTGTAGCTAAAATTATCTCAACATGCTATGCATATGTGCCTGCAGGAACCTTACCAATTGGTGGGTAGACCTGTCTCTCAGTCTATGGAGGAATACAAGGGAAAAGTTGGATTGATAATAAAGGAATATTTTTCTAATGACGATGTGGCTTCAGCGGCTACTGATCTTGCTGATCTGGGCTGTTTAAGTTATCACCATTATTCTTTTTTAAAACTTATCTCCATGGCAATGGATAGGCATGACCGAGAGAAAGAGATGGCTGCAATGCTATTATCCTCTCTATATGCTGATGTGATTGAACCTGAATAGGTTAGAAAAGGTTTTAGCAAATTGCTCGACTCAGTAGATGACTTGGCCTTGGATATCCCTGATGCAGTAGATGTTTTAGCATTATTTGTTGCTCATGAAGTAGTTGATGACACACTTCCTCTGGCCTTTTTGACCAAAAAATTGAAATCTCTACCAGAGGATTCAAAGGGTGTGGAAGTAATTCAGAAGGCTGAGAAAAGCTATTTATCAGCTCCTCTTCATGTAGAAGTTATTGAACATTGATGGCGTGAAAGCACCCACGTCATAGTAGAGGAAGTGAAAAAGAAGATAAGTGACTTACTAAACGAGTACGTTGAAAATGGTGACACGGTAGAAGCTTGTTGGTGTATAAGAGATTTGAATGTTCCTTTCTTTCATCATGAAGTTGTAAAGAGGGCTTTAATTTTAGCTATGGAACGAAGAAGTGCAGATTTGCTTATTTTGGCCCTATTGAGAGAAGCTGCTGAGGAGGGTCTTATAACATCTAGCCAGATGTCAAAAGGGTTTGGCAGGCTTGCTGACACTATAGATGATCTATCACTTGACATAATTAATGCAAAGGACATGTTTGAGTCCTTAATTTTGAAGGCAACAACAGAGGGTTGGCATAGTCCAGCATCTTTTAGGTCCATCCCCAGTCAACTGGATGGATTGGAAGAATAGGATAATGCTAGGCTCTTCAAGGAGAGGGCAATAACTATTATTTAAAAGTACTTTCTTTCTGACGATATCGTTGAATTCATGAGGAGTTTGGAAGATATTGCCGCTCCTGATTTCAATGCAATATTTGTTAAGAAGCTTATAACATTAGCTATGGATAGAAATAATAGAGAGAAAGAGATGGCTTCTTCTTTACTGTCTTCTCTCTATACAAAATTGTTTCCAGTTGAAGATATTCTGAATGGTTTTATTTTGCTACAAGAATCTGCAGAGGACACTGCATTAGACATACTCGATCTCTTTTCTTGGCTAGAGTTGTAATAGATGATATATTGGGTGCACTAAATTTGGAAGAAATTAATAGCCAGTTAAAGCCAGGATCCATTGGAAGTGAAATAGTGTTCATGGCCCATTCTCTCCTAGGTGCTCTCCTTGCTGGTGAACGTCAGGGATGATTTTAAGGAACCATACTTATTTAAAAGTGTATAAATGTTGGCGAATATTATCAATTCTTAAAACGACAACTATAAAATGATTGGCAATATTTAAAAAAAAAAAATTTAAATTCCAAGGATTTTATATCGCTTATATAATAATTTGGCGATTTTTAGGGTGAAAATTTTTTTCCCCATCAAAATTGGGAGAAACGGGGCTTCAAAAAATGCAAAATGGTGAATCTTTTTTGGGAGAAAAACATGGAAAAATAGCCCACTGGGCTAAAATTCGCCCCTAAAATCATCCATGGTGAACGTATTCTTAGGTGTTGGGGTGGTGGCACTAGTTGGGTGGTTGAAGATGCAGTGCCAATTCCTATGGGGCTATTTCCTACAAGAGATAGAAACTATTATAGCATAATTGGAGACCAGGCTAAGTATGAACATGTCACAACTATAGAACGTGGAAAGTGAACGACTTGGTGGTTATGGTTGGGTTGGACACTTTCTTGTGATTTTTGAGCTCCAAAAACAGGTGTTTAGTTTATGAGAGGCCTTAAAGCTCCTACCTTGCAATGCATCAGAATATTTAGATGAGGTATATTAGTGTTGTCCTATGTCAAACAATATAAATTGGTAGCGTTGGTCTCTAGATATTTTGGAGCTATGATTGCTTGGACTTGGCCTGAGAATTTGTTGCAGTAGTGGAATTTTATTTTTCATCTTGATTAGAAGAGTTGTAAGTTGTTTCCACTAAAATTATATATTGATTTTTATTATAACACCTGTTAACATGTTTATTGTAGCTATAATTGAGCGCCAGGTTCAAAGGGAACCAAACATAGTGTTACTACTATTTATTATGCTTGTCCAGGGGATATGTTCTTGTAAAAATAATCTGATACGGATTGAGCTACTCTGTTTCATCAGTAGTCTTCTGTTGATTCTCTTGCATGGAACCTATTTTGAAAAATTCACCAAACATGGATTGTACTATATGGAGGTTATGCAGAAAGAGTTCCTTGAATGCAAAATTGTAATCTTGTTTTTATTTTTTCATAATTAAGATGCATCCAACTAGTGTTGTAGCTAAAATTATCTCAACAAGCTATGCATCTATGCTTGCATGAACCTTACCAATTGGTGGGTAGACCTATCTCTCATTCTATGGAGGAATACAAGGGAAAATTTGGATCGATAATAAAGGAATATTTTTCTACTGATGATGTGGCTTCAGCAGCTGTTGATCTTGTTGATCTAGGCTATTTAAGTTATCACCATTATTTTGTTAAAAAACTTATCTCCATGGCAATGGATAGGCATGATTGAGAGAAAGAGGTGGCTGCAGTGCTATTATCCTCTCTATATGCTGATGTGATTGAACCTGAACAGATTAGCAAAGGTTTTATAAAATTGCTCGACTCAATAGATGGCTTGGCCTTGGATATCCCTAATGCAGTAGATGTTTTAGCATTATTTGTTGCTCGTGTAGTAGTTGATGACATACTTCCTCTGGCCTTTTTGACCAGAACATTGAAATCTCTACTAGAGGATTCAACGGGTGTGGAAGTAATTCAGAAGACTAAGAAAAGCTATTTATCAGCTCCTCTTCATGTAGAATTTATTGAATGTTGATGGGGTGGCAGCACCCACGTCATAGTAGAGGAAGTGAAAAAGAAGATGAATCACTTACTAAATGAGTACATTGAAAGTGGCAACACGGTAGAATATTGTTGGTGTATAAGAGATTTGAATGTTCCTTTCTTTAATCATGAAGTTGTAAAGAGGGATTTAAATTTAGCTATGGAACGAAGAAGTGCAGAGCTACTTATTTTGGCCCTATTGAGAGAATTCGCCAAGGAGGGTCTTATAACATCTAGCTAGATGTCAAAAGGTTTTTGCAGGATTGCTGACACTATAGATGATCTATCACTTGACATAATTAATGCAAAGGACATGTTTGAGTCCTTAATTATTTAGGAAACAACAGAGGGTTGGCATAGTCCAACATCTTTTAGGTCCATCCCCAGTCAACTGGATGGATTGGCAGAACAGGATAATGCTAAGCTCTTCAAGGAGAGGGAAATAACTATTATTCAAGAGTACTTTCTTTCTGATGATATCTTTGAAGTCGTGAGTAGTTTGGAAGATCTTGTCACTCCTGATTTCAATGCAATATTTGTTAAGAAGCTTATAACATTAGCTATGGACAAAAATAATAGAGAGAAAGAGATGGCTTCTACTTCACTGTCTTCTCTCTATACAGAAGTATTTCCAGTTGAAGATATTGTGAATGGTTTTATTTTTCTACTAGAATATGCAGAGGACACTGTATTAGACATACCTGATGCTGCAAATAAATTATTTCTTTTCTTGGCTAGAGCTGTTATAGATGATATTTTGGCTCCACTAAATTTGGAAGAAATTAACAGCCAGTTAAAGAAAGGATCCATTGGAAGTGAAATAGTGCGCATGGCCCATTCTCTCCGAGGTGCTCTCCTTGTTGGTGAACATATTCTTAGGTGTTGGGGTGGTGGCATTGGTTGGGTGGTTGAAGATGCAGTTCCAATTCCCATGGTTCCATTGCCTACAAGAGATAGAAACTATTATAGCATAATTGGAGACCAGGCTAAGTATGAACATGTCACAACTACAGAACGTGGAAAGTGAACGACTTGGTGGTTATGGTTACGTTGGACACTTTCTTGTGATTTCTGAGCTCCAAAAATAGGTGTTTAGTTTATGAGAGGACTTAAAGCTCCCGCCTTGCAATGCATCAAAAGATTTAGATGAAGTATATTAGTGCTATCCTACATCAAACAATATAAATTGGTAGTGTTGGTCTCTAGATATTTTGGAGCTATGATTGCTTGGACTTGGCTTGAGAATTTGTTACAGTAGTTTAATTTTGTTTTTCATCTTGATTAGAAGAGTTGTAAGTTGTTTCCACTAAAAATATATATTGATTTTTATTATAAAACCTGTTAACATGTTTATTGTAGCTATAATTGAGCACCATGTTCAAAGGGAACCAGACATAGTGTTACTACTGTTTATGATGCTTGTCCAGGGGATATGTTCTTGTAAAAATCATCTGATACAGATTAAGCTACTCTATTTCATCAGTAGTCTTCTGTTGATGCTCTTGTATGGAACCTATTTTGAAAAATTCACCAAACATGGATTGTACTATATGGAAGTTATGCAGAAAGAGTTCCTTGAATGCAAAGTTGTAATCTTGTTTTTTTATTATTAATAATTAAGATGCATCCATATAGTGTTGTAGCTAAAATTATCTCAACAAGCTATGCATCTGTGCCTGCGGGAACCTTACCAATTGGTGGGTAGACTTATCTCTCAGTCTATGGAGGAATACAAGTGAAAAGTTGGATCGATAATAAAGGAATATTTTTCTACTAAGGATGTAGCTTCAGCAGCTACTGATCTTGCTGATCTGGGATATTTAAGCTATCACCATTATTTTGTTAAAAAAATTATCTCCATGGAAATGGTTGGGCATGGCCGAGAGAAAGAGTTGGCTGCAGTGCTATTATCCTCTCTGTATGCTGATGTGATTGAACCTGAATAGGTTAGTAAAGGTTTTAGCAAATTGCTCGACTCAGTAGATGACTTGGCCTTGGATATCCCTGATGTAGTAGATGTTTTAGCATTATTTGTTGCTTGTGCAGTAGTTGATGACATACTTCCTCCAACCTTTTTGACCAAAACATTGAAATATCTACCAGAGGATTCAACATGTGTGGAAGTAATTCAGAAGGCTAAGAAAAGCTATTTATCAGATCCTCTTCATGCAGAAGTTATTGAACATCGATGGGGTGGCAACACCCATGTCACAGTAGAGGAAGTGAAAAAGAAGATAAGCGACTTACTAAATGAGTACGTTGAAAGTGGTGACACGGTAGAATATTGTCGGTCTATAAGAGATTTGAATGTTCCTTTATTTCATCATGAAGTTGTAAAGAGGGATTTAATTATAGCTATGGAATGAAGAAGTGCAGAGATGCTTATTTTGGCCCTATTGAGAGAAGCTGCTGAGGAGGGTCTTATAACATCTAGCTAGATGTCAAAAGGGTTTGGAAGGCTTGCTGACAGTATAGATGATCTATCACTTGACATAATTAATGAAAAGGACATGTTTGAGTCCTTAATTCTCAAGGCAATAATAGAGGGTTGGCATAGTCCAACATCTTTTACGTCCATCCCCAGTAAACTGGATGGATTGGCAGAACAGGATAATGCTAGGCTCTTCAAGGATAGGGAAATAACTATTATTCAAGAGTAGTTTCTTTCTGATGATATCTTTGAATGCATATGGAGTTTTGAAGATCTTGCCTCTACTGATTTCAATGCAATCTTTGTTAAGAATCTTATAACATTAGCTATGGACAGAAAGAATAGAGAGAAAGAGATGGCTTTTGCTTTACTGGATACTCTCTAAACATAAGTCTTTCCAGTTGAAGATATTGTGAATGGTTTTATTTTGCTACTAGAATCTGTAGGGGACACTGCATTAGACATACCCAATTCTGCAAATGAATTAGCTCTTTTCTTGGATAGATCTGTTATAGACGATATTTTGGCTCCACTAAATTTGGAAGAAATGAATAGCCAGTTAAAGCCAAGATCCATTGGAAGTGAAATAGTGCGCATGGCTCGTTCTCTCCTAGGTGCTCACCCTGTTTGTGAACATATTCTTAGGTGTTGGGATGGTGGCACTGGTTGGGCGGTTGAAGATGCAGTGCCAATTCCCGTGGGGCTATTGCCTACAAGAGATAGAAACTATTATAGCATAACTGGAGACCAGGCTAAGTATGAACATGTCACAACTACAGAAGGTGGACAGTGAAGGACTTGGTGGTTATTGTTGGGTTGGACACTTTCTTGTGATTTTTGAGCTCCAAAAACAGGTGTTCAATTTACAATAGGCCTTAAAGCTCCCGCCTTGCAATGCAACTGCAGATTTAGATGAGGTATATTAGTGCTGTCCTATGTCAAATAGTATAAATTGGTAGTGTTGGTCTCTAGATATTTTGGAGCTATGATTGCTTGGACTTTTCCTGAGGATTTGTTGCAGTAGTGGAATTTTTTTTTCATCTTGATTAGAAGAGTTGTGATTTTTTTCCACTAAAAATATATATTGATTTTTATTATAACACTTGTTAACATGTTTATTGTATCTATTATTGAGAGCCATGGAAGAACTCCATAAAAGACTATTCTTCTTTTCAGTTCACCTTCTCTTGTTCCAAGAAGGCTAGCTCATCAAGCAGCTTCCCCTAAGGTTTCACTTCCCTCTTCTCTTTTGATTTATGTTTATTGCATGTTTGGGAAAGTAGGTTTATACAGATTTTATCACATACATAATTCATACATTTTACTTTTTTGTTGCACCAACATTTCCAACCTGTGTTTGAGTGCATGTGTTACAATTTTGCACCAAATCATACATAGCAGAATGGAAACTCCATTGGATTTGATATTTTTTTAAATCATTCATCAGTTTCCATAGTTGTCATGTCATTCATTAACCAAATGACATATAGGGGTGAACTCCTTCACAGATTGCACTATGTATACAGGTTTCTACTTGTGCAGTCGAGCATAATTGTTTTGTGGATTCGTTGATTATATTTCCTGTTGAAATCCATTTCCTGGTTTAGAGCTAAGTTTTACTTTTCTTACGTACTAAATAGTTGCAGATTTAGCCATTCAAGTTTAATTTTAACCAATTCTTAAATTGAATTTGTTAGATTAGATTTTCCTATTTTGCACATGATCTTAGTTATTGTTGATAGTTGTTGAACAAGATAAATAATTTTCTTCATTGTTTTTCTAATTTACAGTTCATTGTTTTTCTATTTTACAAGTGATATTTTTTTATTGGATTTTGTAGGAGTGAGCTTAAATTATAAGTGGGCCATTGAGTATGAAGAGCCCTCTACTGAGGATTTTCCATTCCATATGAAGAGCCTGATGTTGAGGCTTTCAAGCTACTAAGTGTGCTTTTGAAGCTGCTGACGTTGGATCTAAGTATGGTTTTGAAGCTGTTGATTTGGGATCTAAGTATGGTTTTGCAACCAAGTGCAAGTATGATGGTTTATCCATTATAATATTTTGAAAAGTGATGGCTTTCCTATAAAGTTATATGGAAATCAATATGTGTTTTTGAGAAAACTCATATTTATTGTAATACTTTTGACATTTCATATAATATAATTTGTGTTTTAAAACTTATATATACATGGTTGTACTTTATATTATGTATCAATGTTGTAATTATTAACTAATTAATGTGACATTACATGATTTACATGTGTATTAGATATTATTTACAAGTGTTGTAATTAATTATAATATGGCATTGCATAATTTGCATGTGTATTAGATGAGAATAAATGTATGATTATTTTTTTAAATTAAACATAATATCATATTAAAAATTTATATTGATTAATAATGGACACCATTCAAACTACTAAAATATAATGACCATACATAAAGCAACTAAAAATGACTAAATTAGTGACCAATAAATGAGATTAATGACCAAAATTCGCAAATAAAATGACCAATAATTGAGAGATATGCGACCAAACAATGAGATACAAATGACCAGAAAAATGACAAAAATTTGCATATCAATGACCAAAAATCAGTTCTGGTGGCTAATTTATGGTCTCTTATTATGCGACCAAATTTGGTCATATTCTAGCTTGCAATGTGGTCATTAATTTGTTCACAAATGTGGTCATATATTTTGTCATTGATTCAAATATATGACCAAATACATGACCAAATTAATGACCAAATACATGACCAAATACATGACCAAATTAATGACCAACCGACAAGCTATAAATGACCAATTTTGGTCATGTAATAAAAGATCGCAAATTAGCCACCAGCGATCACCAAACCAAAAGTGTTCATTGATATGTGAATTTTGGTCACTTTTTTGGTCACTAATCTGTCATTTTCCACTAGTGCCCCAACCCCAATCTCTCTCTCTCTCTCACTATGTATACACACACACACACATACACACATAAATATATATATAACCCCTAATCTCTCTCAATGTAAACATTTTTTTCTCTCTCCCCTCTCTAATCCCCTACCCTCAATCCCTTTCTCTCTCTATATATATATATCTATCTAAGCGCATAAATCCCACTCTTTGTATTTATTTATCTAAACTCCTATTATCTCCTAAGACCCCTAACCCTCAATCTCCCTCTCTCTCTCTCTAATTCCCTAACACTCAATCTTTCTCTCTCTCTAAGCCTCTATCCCCCAATCTCTCCCTCTCCCCCTCTAATCCCCTAACTCCCAATATATATATCTCTCTCAACCCATAATGCCCAATATTTCTCTCTCTAGGATGAAAACCTCCAATCTTTCTCTCCCTCTCTCTCTAAACCCCTTGTATGAAATCTCTCTCTCTCTCTCTCTCTCTCTCTCTCTATATATATATATATATATATATATATATATATATATATATAAACCCATAACATCAATATTTATCTCTTTAAACCTGTAATTTCCAACCATTCTCTCCCTCTGTCTCTCATCCTCTTGCCCCAAATATCTCTCTCTCTCTCTCTCTCTCACCATTTATCTATCTATCTAAGTCCTTAAGCTATAATTTATCTCTTTAAAATCCTAATCCCCAATCTATCTCTCTCTCTCTCTCTATTTCTTTATATCTCTAAACCCATAACCACTAATTTCTCTCTTTCTATTTTTCTCTCTCTATAAATACCTAACCCCCAATCTATCTCTCTCTAAACCCCTAACCTTTGATCTCTCTTTCTCTCTCTCTGAATCCCTAACCTGTAATATCTCTCTCTCTCTACACACACACACATAAACACACAGAGATGCACACATATATCATCAATATCTCCCTCCAAACCTCTTGTTAGATTTTTAACATTAAGCTAGTATAACATTAGGATTTTTAACTGAGAGAACAACAAGCTCAACAATCAAACACAAGAAACAATGAACACAGTGTTTTTCCTCGGGGAAACCATAAATGGAGAAAACCCCACAGCTTCCTCAGAGATAGAATCATCACCAAAAGTAAAACCCCAAAATAGTAAGATGATCTCCCAATAGCAATAACATTCTTTCTATCTAGCCCCATTGTCTTCTCCTTCCTCTAATATGTGCTACACTTGAGTGTGTATGAGTTCTGTACTAAATAGAGAGTCTAGCTCTCTATTTATACTAATCCTGACATCACTAAAACCCTAGTAGGGCCAACCTCTCTAGGAGATTCTAATAACCCTAGTGCCTCGAAAATACGGGGACTTTAACCATTAGACAATAGGAGGGTTACCCACAATGACTTGACATGACTTGTTTACATTATAGATCTTCCATATTGGAACATCGGGGCATGACATGACTCAAGTGCATTATAGATACATCCCAAAATAAACATCGGGTTACAATACATAAGAAATACAAGTGAATACATTTTGAATTTACATATACATCAACACTCCCTCTTAACTAGGAAGGTAATCTCTCGACACAATTTTCAACACAAGTCCTCTTCTCTGTATCATCTGGGACATCGTCAAGTTCTCGCCATATTCATCTTCAAGTCATATTAATTTATATCTAAATCATTGCTTGATTTAGATCATCATCACTAGATCATACTCGATCTGGATCATCACTGGATCACCATCACTAGATCTGGATCACCATCACTGGATCTAGATCATCACTCCATCTGGATCACCATCACTGGATCTGGATCATCACTCAATCTGGATCATAGCTCGATTTGGATCATCACTGCTGGATGTGAATAATCACTCGATCTGGATCATCTCAGAGACATCATAACTAGATCTGGATCATAGCTCGATCTGGATCATCACTAGGTCATCATCATATGTGTTATCTCATGATTCTTCTTATCACAAGAAGTTCTACAGATCCAACCATTTTTCATGTTGGGTGTAGGAATACCGCCTCATAGGTCTTTGGTATCCCTTACATCTAACCTACTCATCAGAATGGCTAGCACTCAAATCTGACCTTGACTCATTAGAAAGGCACAACACTTACATTTGGCCTTGACTCATTAGAAAGGCACTTAGTCCTATACTGAGGGTTCTTGGTAACCGACCAGGTGCCTCCATTGAGAGAATGGCAGTAGCCCTTACATTTGACCTACTCATCAGAATGGCTGGAACTCACATCTGACCTCCTCATCAGAAAGGCGGTAGCCCTTACATATTATCATGTAGGACCTCATCCTATAGTCACATCAGAATGGACAACACTCACATTTGACCTACTCGTCAGAAAGGTAGTAGCCCTTACATCTATGTAGGATCTCATCCTACATTAGAATGGCTGGCACTCACATATTACCTCCTCACCAGAAAGGCGGTAGCCCTTACATCTATGTAGGAACTAATCCTACATTAGAATGGTCGGCACTCACATCTGACCTACTCGTCAGAAAGACAACAACCCTTATATCTAATCAAGTTGGAACACATCCCTCAATCACATCAGAATGGCCATGCACTCACATCTAATCATGTAAGACTACATCTTACAATCGTCTCAAAAATCCCCTTAGTCCAAGACCAAGTATTCCTGGTAACTCACCAGGCAGCTCCATTCCAAGAATGGAAATAGCCCTTATATTTAATCATGTAGGAACCAATCCTATAGTCATATTAGAATGGCTCATCACTCATATCTGACATGGAAGGAACCAATCCTCTCACCATGACAGAATGACTCAGCCCTTACATCTAACGTACTCGTTAGAATGGATTCCAGACTCATCACTTCCCCTTGGAAGGGACCTCGATATGGAGAACACTAAGCTTATCCCTAAAGTACTCAAACTTCACTCTAGCCAATGGATTCTTCAACACATCAGCTATATGATCATTCATCACAATATACTGGAGCTTCACTGCTCCCCTCTACACAAAATCCCTGATATAGTGATACTTGATCTTGATATGCTTTGACTTGTCCTGGAACACTGGGTTCTCTAACAAATTCACACAACTCTAGTTGTCATAGTGTATACAAGTAGAATCCAGCTGGAGATCAAATAAATTAGATAGTAGCTTCTTGAGCCATACTACCTCACAACTAGCTGAACAAGATGTGACATACTCTGCTTTAGATATACTCAGTGCCACACAGGATTGCTTCCTACT
This sequence comes from Pseudotsuga menziesii, assembly GCA_001517045.1. Classification (NCBI taxonomy): domain Eukaryota; kingdom Viridiplantae; phylum Streptophyta; class Pinopsida; order Pinales; family Pinaceae; genus Pseudotsuga; species Pseudotsuga menziesii. The sequence goes on along the minus strand of LPNX010271120.1, from coordinate 48,370 downwards.
AAACCAAGAGATCACACCTGATCCCATACTAAAGCAACATCCTGAAGTGCTCTTCCTATCGATGGCATTACCTGCCCAATCTGAATCAACATAACCCTCCAGGTTAATCTTCTGATTCATATCGTACTTGAGCCCATAATCAACCATACCTCTTAGGTATCTCAGAATATGCTTCACAACAATCAAGTGAACATGTCTTGGATCATTCAAGAACTGGACTAAGGTGTTCACAGTAAAGCAAATATCTGGTCTAGTGTTCGTTAGGTACATCAAGGACCCAATCATCTGATGATACATTGTAGCAGCAACTAAGTCTGATGAAGCATCACTCAATAGATTTAGGTTCGATGCCATAGGTGTGGCCATAGCTTTGCATTCCATCATCCAAAACCTTTTCAGGATCTCTACTGCATACTTACCTTGTCCAAGGAAGATTCTGTCTGCACTCTGCCACACCTCCATACCTAGAAAATAATGCATCATACCGAAGTCCTTCATTTTGAACTCAACAGCAAGCTTTCTCTTCGTATCGCCAATCAACCCACCCATGCATGTCACAAACAGATCATCTACATATAGTAGGAGCATCACTGGGTTGCCATAGTCAACCTTGTAGTAAAGGTTGGAATCTGCTTTACTCTTGGTAAAGCCTAAATTGGATAGAAAGCTGTCAATTTTTCCATACCAAGTCCTGGGTTCCTATTTCAAATCGTATAGGGATTTCTTCAATCTGCATACATAAGACTCTCTGTCGTGTGTCTCAAAACCAAGTGGCTGTTCTACATACACTTCCTGTTCCACTACACCATTCAAGAAAGCAGTCTTGAGATCCATTTGGTGTATCTTCCATTTCATCACTACAGCTAGGGAAAGTACTGATCTGATGGAAATGTATTTGGATATAGGTGCAAAGGCTTCTTCATAATCTATTCCTTATTTTTGTAGAAACCCCGAGCAACAAATCTTGCTTTATATTTCTCTATGATACCATCTGCAGTATGCTTGATATTGTAGATCCATTTGGAAGTTACAACTGACTTCCCTTCTGGTCTTGGGACAACATCCCAAACATCATTTTCCATGATCAATTGATATTCTTCGATCATAGCATCCTTCCATTCTTTCCGTTCTGCCGCTTCTTCATAACTGGAACGTTCTTTATCAATGAAATCACATAGTAATGCTACATACCCAGAGCAGGATCTGGTCCCTTTTCTTTCTCTATGATTCTCTTCTAAAGCACCATATCTTTTCACACCTTGTACAAGTTCTCATACCCAAGCAGGTTTCCTCTTATGAGGATTCTTCTCTAGAGGTGGATCTACAGGTCTTTGTGGTTCTTCAAACTCTCGATCTTATTCTTGAGTTTCTTCATGGTTGTATCATGAATTCTGGGTGCTTCTGCTTCTTCAGATTCTTTAGCAGATTTCTTTCTAGATTTGTTGTAAGCTATGTCTTCATCAAATGTCACATCCCTACTGATTTCAATCTTCTTGTATCCTGGGAAATATATTCTGTAAGCCTTTGAGCTTTAAGAGTATCGCACAAATATACCCTTCTTTCCTGAGGGATATAATTTTGTTCTATTTTCTTTTGGAATGTGTATGTACATAGGACAACTGAATATTCTGAGATCGCTGACTTCTAGTTTCTTCCTAGAGAAGTCTTCTTCAGGAGTCTTCTTCTTGAGTACTCTATGTGGAGTATGGTTCTGTACATGCACCACTATTCTAGCAGCTTCCACCCAAAGATGCATAGGAAGATCTTGATCATGAAGCATTGCTCTTGCAGCTTCCATGATAGTTCTATTCTTCCTTTCTACAATCCCATTCTGTTGTGGATTATAAGGAGTGGAAAAATCTCTCTTAATCCCCAAGTCTTTGCATAACTCTTTGAATTCATTAGATTTGAATTATCCGCCATTATTTGATCGAAATGTCTTGATCTTCTTGTCTATGTGATTCTCGATCAAGGCTTTGAATTCCTTGAACTTGCTGAATACTTCATCTTTTTTCTTCATGAATTAAATCCATGTCTTCCTAGAAAATTCATCAATAAAAGAAACATAGTATACATACCCATTTAGTGAGCTTGATGACATAGGACCGCATACATCGGAGTGGATGATTTCCAAGATTCCTTTTGCTTTGCTTTCACTACTTGGAAATGTCCTCTTTGTATTCTTTCCTTTCACACATCCTTTGCAGACTCCATCATGTTTTGCTTGAATTTATGGAAGACCTTCAACAACTTTGCTTGCAATTGGTAGTGCTCTATAATGCACATGTGCAAGCCTTCTATGCCAAAGTTCATTTGGCTCTACTGTGTTATGGATCAAGGCTTGCTTTCGATGGCCATTCAATTTGTATAGACCTTCTTCTTGTTCCCCAATCAGTACTGCATCATTAATAGTCTTTCCCTTTGGCCACATGATGAATTAGCCATCTATGAATGTAACCCTCATGCCTTTTGCATCTAATGCAAATATGGAGAGAAGGATATTCTTGAGTGCTGGTACAAACAATACATCTTGCATCCTCATAGACTTTCCCGAGTCTAGTTTATAAGAATATTCCCCACTACCTTTTATTGGATATTGGTAGTCATCTCCAAGCTTCAGCTTGTGAGGTGATTCATGTTCTGAAAGTTTCACAAAGGATTCTTTGAATCCTGTCATATGCTTGGAAGCCCCATTGTCTATAAGCCAATCATTGCTTCCATGTGTGATATTTCCAGCGAGAGCAGAAATCAAGACATATTATTCATCACTTGAAGATTCTTCACTTTCATATCTGGTTTTCTTCTTCGATGGTTCATCATCCTTTACAGCATGAGCATCATGTCTTTCCTTGTTTCCCTTTTTCTTATTTTGTCTTTTAGGACAATCTTTTGCAAAGTGTCCTACTTCATCACAAGTATAACATCTGCCTCTAGAGAAATCTTTTTTAGAGTTAGTTTTAGAAAAATGTTTACCTCTGGAGTGATGAGAACTTATTTTGGTTTTCTTGGAATGTACTGTGAGAGATTTATCTTCTCTTCTCTAGCTGCTATCCTAGCTTCTTCTTGAGAGCATTCTTTCCATAGTCTGTTGAACTTTACTAAATTCTTTCTAGCACATATCCCTTGAATAAAGGAGTCCCGTGATCTAGGGAGACCATTCAAGGTGGTCATTACAATCTTAGCATTTTCCACTTCTTCATCTACTACTTCCAGTTGTTCTTTGATTTGAGAAACTCTTGTGAAGTAAGACTGGATGGTTTCTGCATTTTTAATCTTCACATTCTTTAGTTGGTTTCTCAGAGTCATCTTCCAATTTATGTTCTTCCCTTCAAACAATTTGGTTAGGGAATCAAACATAGCTTTACGTGTCTTTAGGGAGGACACCTATGGTATGAGATGATCCTTGATAGAATCAGTAATGATTCTCTTTGCTATAACCATATTCTTCTTGTGTAAGGCCTTAGCCTCATCTCCCTCTAGAACTAGAACCTCCTCATTGATGTAGGAGTCCAACTCATTCTCTTCCAAGACCAGGGAGATCCTATACTTCTAGGCTCAAAAGTTATCAGCTCCCTCAAGCTTTTCATCAAGCTTGGTATGATGAGATATCTTAACTGAGAACCTCAAATGGAAATACAAAATCTTTAGATCTTACCAATTCAAGATGTTGGATCTAGATTTGTAGCTGAAATTCTGCAGTGTTGGTTCAGAAGAAAATTAGGGTTTTGCTTTTCTGGAGTTCTGTCCAACCAATTGCTTTGAAATTGATCCCTAAGTTCAATTTTAGGGAGGAGATAAATTCAAGCCTGGGATCACTGAAAAATTCCTCTTCTGTGAAAAGCCCTAATTTTTGGCAGTAGTGTCGGGTCAAAAACTGAAAAACCTCAGAATTGGATTCTACTTCGACAAAAAGATGCGCCCTAAGGAGGAGAGTTATTCCAACCTTATTTTTCTGAAAAACTATGGAGAGAGATCCACAAAGTAGGAATCCCTAGTTCTAGCAGCTACACAGTGTCTTTTTCTCAGGTTAGCTTTAATACCATGTTATATTTTAACATTAAGCTAGTATAACATTAGGATCTTTAACTGAGATAACAACAAGCATAACAATCAAACACAAGAGAAAATGAACATATTGTTTTTCCTTGGGGAAACCATAAATGGATAAAACCTTGCAACTTCATCAGAGATAGAATCAACACCAAAATTAAAACCCCAAAATAGTAAGATGATCTCCCGACAACAGTAACCTTCTTTCTATCTAGCCCCAGTGTCTTCTCCTTCCTCAACTATGCGCTACACTTGAGTGTGTATGAGTTGTGTACTTAATAGAGAGGCTAGATCTCTATTTATACTAATCCCAACATGACTAAAACCCTACTAAGGCCGACCTCTCTACGAGAGTCTAATAACCCTAGTGCCTCGAAATTGTGGGGACTTTAACCCTTAAACAATAGGAGGTTTACCCACAATGACTTGACATGACTTGTTTACATTATAGATCTTCCCGATCGGAACATCGAGGAATGACATGACTCAAGTACATTACAAATACATACCAGAATAAACATCAGGTTACAATACATAAGAAATACAAGTGAATACATTCTGAAGTTACATATACATCAACACCTCTAACCCCTAACCCCTAACCCCCAATATCTCTCTCTCTGTCTCCCTAAAAATCTAATCTCTCTCCTTCTCTTTAAACAACTAATCCCCAATATCTCTCTTTATCTCTCTATAAAGCCATAACCCAAAATCTGTCTCTCTCTTTCTCTATTTCTTAATTCCTAACCCTCTCTATCTCTAGATACTTAACCCCCAATCTTTCTCTCTCTCTATCTAAACCCCTAACACCCAGTATCTCTCTCTCCCCCTAAATGCATAACCTCCAATATATCTCTCTCTCTAAACATCTACCCACCAATCTCTCTCTCTCTCTCTCTCTCTCTCTCTCTCTCTCTCTCTAGATAAACCCCTAGCCCCCAAAATATCTCTCCCTCTCTATTTATTTAAACCCATAAGCCCTAAAACCCAATATCTTTATATTTATCTAAACCTCTAACCCCTCAACCAGAATCTCTCTCTCTCTCTCTCTCTCTAAATTCCTAGCTCTTAATCTCTCTCTCCCTATATCTTTCACCTCTAATCCATCTCTCTCTAAATCCCTAACCCATAATATGTTTATTTCTCTCTCTCTCTCTCTCTCTCTCTCTCTCTAAACCCATAACATCCAATCCATCTATCCATCTAAAATACTAATACCTAATCTCTCTCTACCTCTATCTAAGTTCATAATGCACTATCTCTCTCTCTCTCTCTAGATAAACCCCTAGTCACCAAAATATCTCTCTCCCTCTCTATTTATCTAAACCTATAAACCCTCAACCCCAATATCTTTATATTTATTTAAACCTCTAACTGTAGGAATATATTAAACCCACTCACAACATAGGATAAAATAATTAATCATTATTTGATTAATTATTCACCCACTAGCTTAATTAGTTGGCATCCACTTGCACCTTAAATTCAATGCATGCCATCTATATCCTAGGAATGATTTATTTCTGATTCTGGGTTCATCTAGAATTAGTATACAGGACCTTATAGCAGATTCTACTTTTTCTGCTTTTTCCTACTTTTCTATGGATAAGATAAAAGCTAGTCAACTAGGAAACTGGGAGCTTTTATTTCCAACCCATCCTCCATTAATTTTTCTCCATTTTCTAGGATTAGCATGTTATTTCCATCTCCTTAACAACTCACTCATGTTTTTTCCAACTCGTGAGGTCCTTGATAGATTTAGCAAGTGCTTTATCCACCTATGGGGGTTTGCTATGTTTTGGTAAGTCAGCATTTTTGAGCTTTATGAGTTGTTTCCATACAATTAGACTTTCCTATGAGGGAATATCTATTTATGTACACTATTATTCATAATTATTCAATGGAAGGATACACACCAATATTCATCTCTTCATTCATGTGATTCATTCTCTTTTCTTCTCTCTATTTTTCCTTTGTATGCTTGTGAGAATTCTTAGTAGCAAGATCTATTTCCTATGCTTCTTTTTATCATCATTGCACATAGCATTAATCTATTATTTCTACATGGTATCAGAGATACAAGGTTGATCAAGTTCTACAGAGTTGAGGAGTGCTTCTAGTCTCTTATCCCTTTCTGAAGAAGAGATTGTCTAGCTTACAAGATTTTCTCCTAGTTTTTTTTGCAGGTTGCAAAGAGTATCTACTAGAGCATATCAAAAAATTCAATATGGATTCAAAATTTACTCTACTATCTCCTTTCAACTATGCTGATTGGAAACCAAATATGAGTGCATACTTGAAGAGGCAATGTCTCTTTGATGTCTCCATTGGTGCATTGAGTGAACCTGAGTCTTATGAAGAGAAGATTGATTGGCTAAATAATTGTGATATAGATTATGGAATTATGTGTTTTAGAATGTCTCCAAATATATATCATCTCATAGATTCTGCTGAATTTCCATATGAGCTTTGGAAAATTTTGGACAAAGCTTTTGGTTTGCAGGAAATCGAAGATGAAGCATGGAGCGAACCTAGCATCTCCTCTTGTTCTCTCTCTCAAGATTTCTTATCCTCTACATTCTCTGATGAAGTTGATCATGATGAAGAAGTTTCTCATACAGTTCATGTTGCTGCTTCCCTCTTTCATTTGAATGCTTCCTCCTTCAATGAAGAAGCAAATATTGAAGAGCCATCTTTTTCTGTGTCTCTTGAAGGTGATTTTTCTTCTTGTGATACTAATGATGAAAAAGAAGTAGCATATGGATCTTCTACTGATATTGATTATGATCCTATAACCCATTCATTGTTCTCTAAATATCCTATCTTAAATTCTGAGATCCATGTGCCAGATTCTTCACACCTCTTGCATACCTCTCTCATTGATGCTGCGCAACCCAGTGACTTCCAGGATGTTTGGTTAGCCACATCAATCCTTATTTGTGTCATACCACTTACCTTAATTGATCTCATGTGATTCAGCATATCCTCCTTTGTTCTTGGCATTAATACTCAGATCCTTCTTGAAGATTGTGAACATCCCATTATTTCCTCCTTTCATACAGAGGATTCATTACTAGTGTATTCCCATGAGTCTATTGATATGCTTATATGTGATCCTTTGGATTCTGATTTAGAAGCATATTTTCAGGTTAATACACATATAATACCACTATCCATACCATATATCATACCTCTAAATAATCCAAAGACTATACAAATCCCAAGATCACTAGTTGATTCCTCATTGGTCTCTTATGCAGTGATATTTATCTTACATGGTTTGAAGTCTTTCCTATCTTTAATTGGCTAGTTATCCATGACCTTAGTAATATATGGACTGATATTGAACATGTTTGGATCTTTTCTAAACACTTATGGTTCAGATCTTATGCCCATCCATCATTCATATTTTTACTCCTATCAGTTTTCCCCAGTTGCTCATAATTTTCCCAGTCTAGCCCTATATCCTCATGGAGCCATTGAATACTTTGTCCTTGATGTTCCATATGTTAATATTTCTTATATATCAGAGTTTTATCAGCCTCATATCAGATATATACAGGTGCTACATCATATTGGAAGATTGACATGTGATTCACAACACAATTTTGCAGCTATTCAGGGAATTGGGTGTGAAATAAATTGCCTTATTTTTTGTACTCTTTGGGAAGGAGTATGCACAGATATCTTTTCCATTTCAGATTATGTTTGTAGATCAGAGTTTGACAACAGAAATAAGCATCATATAATGCTCCTACTTCATCAGTTGATGAGATACAAGGAGTCTCTCATCTTCCTTCTTGCAGGTTCTACACTCTAGCGCATGATCATGGACTTCATGATTTCTTCAGCAAGTCCTTCATACAGAAGCAGTTCAGTCAGCTCATTAAAGTGAAGATGAAGATATGTTGAAGACATATTTCAAATTTTGTCCCTTTTCCTATCTTGAGGGAGGATTTTCCCCATGTGGTTTTGCCTCTTTCCTCGCTTTTATGGACATAATAATTGTTAAAGGGTGACCATAGCCTTGTTGCTGGCCCCTATATGCATACATATGCATCCATATTTTTTGTCATACCATCATAAAGTCATACTTATAGGGGGGTGTAGGAATATATTAAACCCACTCACAACTTAGGATAAAATAATTAATCATTATTTGATTAATTATTCACCCACTAGCTTAATTAGTTGGCATCCACTTGCAACTTAAAGTCAATGCATGCCATCTATATCCTAGGAATGATTTATTTCTGATTCTGGGTTCATCTAGAATTAGTATACAGGACCTTAGAGCAGATTCTGTTTTTTTCTGCTTTTTCTACTTTTTCTGCTTTTTCCTACTTTTCTATGGATAAGATAAAAGCTAGTCAACTAGGAAACTGGGAGCTTTTGTTTCCAACCCATCCTCCATTAGTTTTTCTCCATTTTCTAGGATTAGAATTTTATTTCCATCTCCTTGACAACTCACTCATACTTTTTCCAACTCGTGAGGTCCTTCATATATTTAGCAAGTGCTTTATCCACCTATGGGGGTTTGCTATATTTTGGTAAGTCAGCCTTTTTGAGCTTTATGAGTTGTTTCCATAAAATTAGACTTTCCTATGAGGGAAGATATATTTATGTACACTATTATTCATAATTATTCAATGGAAGGATACACACCAATATTCATCTCTTCATTCATGTGATTCAGTCTCTTTTCTTCTCTCTATTTTTCCTGTGTATGCTTGTGAGAATTCTTAGTAGAAAGATCTATTTCCTATGCTTCTTCTTAGCATCATTGCACATAGAATTGATCTATTATTTCTACACTAACCCCTAAACCCCAATCTCTCTCTGTGAACCCCTAACCTCAAACCTCTGTCTCTGTCTCTAAATTTCTATCCCCTAATCTCTCTCTCCTTAGACCTTTCACCCCTAATCCATCTCTCTCTAAATATCTAACTCATAATATCTCTATGTCTCTCTCTCTCTCTCTCTCTCTCTCTCTCTTTAACCCCATAACATCCAATCCCTCTATCCATCTAAACTCCTAAAACCTAATCTCTCTCTCCCTCTCTCTAAGTTCATAACACACAATATCTTTCTCTCCCTCTCTCTCGAAACTGCTAACCCATAATCTCTTTTTCTTTCTAACACTCTTAAACCTTGACACATCTCTCTCTCTCTCTCTCTCTCTCTCTCTCTCTCTCTCTCTCTCTCTAATCCCCTAACCCCAAATTTCATTGTCCCTCTATCTCTAAACCCCTAACCCTCTCTCTCTTTCTATTTATCTCTCAAAAATCCTAACACCCAACGCCTCTCTCTCTATCTAATTAAAATACTAACCTCGTATCTCTCTCTATCTACATCTCTATCCTATATTCCCACTCTCTCTCTCTCTCTCTCTCTCTCTAAACCCTTAAAATTGAATCTATCTATCTATCTATCTAAACTCCTAATCCCTAATCTCTCTCTCTTCAACTATAACCTCTCTCTCTCTCTCTCCAAACCCCTAAACCCTAGTATCTCCCTCTTTATCCATATAAACACCTAACCCCTAATCCCCAACCTCTCTCTCTCTTTTCACCTCTCTCTGTTTCTTTGTTTGTCTCTCTCTTGCTCTAAAATCCTAACCTTAAACCTCTCTCCCTATCTCTCAAATCCCCTAATCCAAATCTTTCTCCCTGTGTCTCTAAACGATTAACCTCCAATACCTCCCTATATTTATCTCTCTAAACCCATACATTAGAGGAAATTTGGGGTCTAAAATGGGCCTTATAAGAAAACGTGACAACAATAAATTTTGTGAGCTAGAATTCAAGAACCAATAGAATTTCAATAAAATGAGTCAAGCATAATGGTTGAATTGACATATTTTTCATAAAAGAAAACTACTTTATTTGTTCGTATTTTCGACATATCTTCCTATGTTTTTACTCAAATTTCAAGTGGGAGAGCTTGTTGGATGCGAAATTTAATTCCGCATCCAACCATATCTCCCACTCAGAATTGAGTAAAAACACAAGGAGATATGTCAATAACACGAACAAAAAAAGTAGTATTTTTCATTCTTCCTGCAAAATTAATAACTATTATTTTATTATTTTCCTTAGGAGGCCTATTTTAGACCTCAAATTTCCTCTAATGACCTTCATCCTTTCTCTCTCTCTCTCACATGCTAACCCACAATCTCTATTTCTATTTATCTCTCTCTCTAAACCCATAACCCTTAATATTTCTCTCTCTAAACCCCAATCTCTCTCTGTAAACCTCTCAACCCATCTCTCTCTCTCTAAATCCCTACCCCAAATACCTTTCTCTATTTTTCTACCTATATATATAAATATTAAACCCCATTCTCTCTTTTTATTTATCTAAACCCCTAATTTCTTTGCCAAAACCCCTAAACCTCAATCTCTCTCTCTCTAACCCCCTAATCCCAAATATTTCTCTCTTCGTGTCACTAAACCCCTACCTAAATCTCTCTATCTAAATATATGTATGCGTCCATCTATATATTTAAATTCTCTCTCTCTCTCTCTCTCTCTCTCTCTCTCTCTCTCTAAACTACTAACCCTAGATCCATCTCTTTCAAATTCTCTGTCTCTAAACCCCTAACCCCTTAAATCTCTCTCTCTCTGTTGTACAGGATAATTCACCTAATAACCTAGGTCTAGGGGGTTACCAACATACTCATGACTTGCAGACAATTTGACTCTAAAAGCACAGAATAGGAAATAGGAAAGTAATAGGAACTTACTTGTAAAATACGAAGGTTGATCCAAGCTAGCTTCTCCCTCTCTGGTCCACTTCCAGAGTCTCCAGGATAGTTCCTCTTTCACCTATTAATAAACACTCTTCCAGATACAAAGCAATTCATATATATAGATGCAGGTTAGGCAAATCATATATCATATTGAAATGTAAACATTTACCAATCCACAAGATATAGAACACATATGGAAGAAGTAATATCTTTATTAACAATAATAGAAAGAGTTTAGGTTACAACCCAATGTGTGAACAAGGACTCCTCTGTCACCAAAGGATTCTGATTTTCTCTGCTCCAAAGATTTTGTAGACAATCCACCAGCATAACTTTGCTCTCCAAGTATGTATATCCAATACCTACCCCAAGGCCCCTATTTATATGGATGAAATAAGGCAATTCTCGAAGGTTAGGGAGGTTGCATCAGTTAATGGGATTAAGGTAAATGAATAAACTAATCTCCCATTAAATCATGTTTTTAAATATTAATTTTGAGGAAACCATGCGCGGCTCTGTAGTAGAGCAACCCGCGCATGATACGCGACTCCATACATATGCAACCCACGCATACAAGTATACGCAACTTGCTGAACGTAAAACTCACACATCATGCGCGAGATGTTAATAGGGATAGTCGTGGATGCTACTCAAAATCTTCAAATGGCAAAGTAATGAGCTGGGAATATAGACAATGTATTTCATAATCAACCAAGGTATAATGAAAAAAGGCAACCTCAATCCATAGATGTCCTTTTGTGTGCCGACATGAGGGATATTAGCACTCGAACGGAGAGGTGCCATTCAGGTGTATAACAGATGCCCCCTAATGTGTGAGGTCAAAGGGGAATGATGGCTGAAATACATTATAATAGGCAACTCTCGAGAGAACTCAGAAATCCAGTGGAGTAGAAGGAGTACCTAAAACAAATACATAGTACTATCAAATACAAAGTTACATCTGAGGATGCTATGTTCAATTTACTGGAACACTAGCTCCTTTACAATATTTGAGTACATCATATGATACATGTAAAAACCACGTATTTACAAAGGTGGAGAAAAGCCACAATACAATAATGATGAATCTACAAAGATCTGGAAGCCGGATATAGAAATGGAACATAGTCTTGCGCAACTTAGTTCATAAATGAGGAACTAAGGTCTTCATAAAAGATCCCAAAGAACCAGTACAATCCAAGCCATGTGAATAAGGGTAAGATGAAGTCGAACATGGAAAGAATTCAACAGTTTGTCAACCAATAGATGATAATTGACAACTGAAGCAAAGGAGTTCACCAATGATGAAAGTGAATCCAGAGGTACCATCGTCAAAACACTAGGTCATCGTCATTACGAGGTACTAAAATGGAACCATACTGTGATAGGGAAGGCAATAGATCCTCCAACGGATCACAAGAGTGACTAGGAACTGAGCAAAAGAAGGGAGACACAAGTAAATGGATAACAGATATAACAATGATAGGATCAAGTGATAAATCAAACATTAGGTATAATCCTTGAACAGTGAGCACGACACAAAGATGACCTGAGGCAGCATACAACGGATAGATAGAACAACTAGACTTATCTGTCATGTAGGAGACATGAGAAGATTCCCCAGGTATAATGGACAAGAGGAGGAGTCAAAAACTTGAAGTGATAGCTGAACACAAGTGTATACTGGAACATGGATATCGGAAGGCAAAGAGTGCTATGTTCAAGGATGACATGCTGCCATTACTGAAAACAAGAGAAAACTTCTTCCTTCCTGTCCCTGTTAAGTTTTAACGAGTCCAGGAAAGCCAACTCGGTTCCCTCTTCATTTTTTAACAAGCTTGAAGAGATGGGAAAATAACGCTTGATAGACAGATCCATGGATTTAACGAGCCCGAACTAGTACATGCTCGCTTGGTGCTTTCATATTTAGAGAGTCTGAAAACATCAAAGAAGACTCCAGGGGGGTCCTTTTTTGTCCAATTTAGTCTCTTAAGGCCGAAAAAGTATAAAACAAACCTCAAAAGAACTCTCTTAACTTCCGAAGAAGAAAAGGTGAACCTTTTTCGTACTTAGTCGGGGAGGTCCGAAAAAGGTTAAATTACCACCTACCCAACGCTCCTTCTATAACAGCATAAAATAGCTTGAGTTTTACGAGTGTGAAGGAAAGCAAGATCACTCGGAAAGATCCATTTGGTTACGAGAAATGGGGCTTACAACAATAAACTCGTTTCTTTGTTCTTGAGTGTTTAACGAGCATGACAAAGACACAAAGTATGCTTGGAATCTTTTCCATGTTTGGGTCTAGAGCACGAAAAAGAGAAAACTAAGCTCATACCGGGTGTTCCTTTTCCGTAAATTTAGTCCCTTAGGTCTGGAAAAGTGATAAACCTATACCTGAGAATACTCTTCTCAATTCCGAAGAAAAGAGAGTGATCCTTTCTCGTATTATTCCGCATGGTCCGAGAAAGAGATAACCTACCACCAATGCGGATGCCTGTTCACATATTCTTAATGAGCTTGAACGGACGAGATAACTCGGAAGTCAAGTCTATTTTTAAGGAGTCAGACCTGGGCCTAAAGAAACTCCATAAGGGCGGGGAGTCCTATAAAGGGATAGCTTGTAAAGAGATATTCATAAGAAGCTCTATTTGTCGTGAAAAGTAGCTATGAGGAAACCCCTGGGCCTGAAACAGTGACGAAAATGAGTATCAAAGGATGGCAATGGCATATAAGAATGATACTCATGAAATAGGGATCCTAGCCACAGAAGAACAATGGTAGAGACAAGGGACTAATGGCTTAGAATACCATAGTCCGTGGCAAAATGTTGAACACTAATGTTAATGTGGAGTGATAAGTTGCCAACATGTGTTGGGAAGAGCAAAAACCACCCTCTGGAAGTATCAACACTTTGAGATAGTTAGTAAACCTATTCCAAGGCACAAAAAGGGATGGTATTAATCATTGACGTTTCAAACTATAGAAAAAACCCACTTTACAAAATAATTTTTCTATAAATAGTTTGAAAAACAAAACATTTCTCACCATTGCACTTTTTGAACCAAAAAGGAAAGTTTTACCCTCTAAATTTGATCGCTCGTTGTGGACAATTGGACCGGTGGAATTCAGATCCGTCAGTGTCAGGTAAATCTACACCCTGTGCTCTTTAATTTCGTCCAAACAATTTTTAGGATTAGTGGTCAATTCAATTTAATTCATCAATATAAAAATGGTAAAATGTATGCGCGGGTTGCTGCATAGGAAAGCCGCACATAGGCGTTTGATGCGCGAGCTGCTGCATGGGGAAGCCGCGCATAACTCGCGACATGTCCCAATGGACAGTCGTGCATACTACGCTAAAGATAAAAGCTTTGAAAATATTCAAAATTTTTCAATTTTTGTGATGAATTACTGAATTACACTATGTGTTTTTTGTTAGGAAAATATGGTGCTGGAGTGGAGCGAGAGGGAGCATGAGTTAATGGACCAAGCAGCTCTCCAAAGCCGGCCTACTATCCAAGCATTGCGGAATAGTGGGATATTAAAGTTTTTATGTACATCACCCATGCGAGCCAATGTCTGCATATTGGAGTTCTTGGTCAGTTATTGGGACCATGACCTGGGGATGTTCAACATCCAAGGTGAGACTTTGGAGCTTACCTCACAGGACATCTATTTCATCACAGGATTATCACATCGGGGAGCACCGGTGAACCTGGAGGGCACTAGCAGGGGTGGTGACCCCTTGAGTGTTCAGAACTATGTGGATGTATTCTGCAGGCCTGGTACGCAAAAGAAGGGCAATAGCATTCTCATCGCAGACATACAGGACTTTACATTACAGGTATTGACCAGTACCATTGTCAGACTTTCAGGGTCCACAGGACTACATCATGCCACCAGGACTCAGATGAGAGTGGCGGTTGATTGTTTCAGAGGCACTCTACATGACTGGTGCTCGGGAATTGCCCCTCTTATGAAGAGGCAATTATCTGATTGTAGGAGGGGGAGACGGAAGAACTTTGGGTATGCTAGTATACTGGTTGCATTCTTCTTTGAGAGAGTGCCTGCTATGAGCCCTGTGATCCCCTTAGAGATCATACATCCACGTCAGCTGAGGCTGAGCAGGTGGGGTGATATCTTCCTTCGTCAAGGAGGAGGAGATGTGGTACAGAGTATGTATGATGACGATTTCTATACATGGTGGGAACGATAGGTGCCAGCATTGGAGCAGTTTCCATATGCTGGATTAGATTTCTGAGGTGATCCTGACCTAGTCCTCCCTCCAGGAGGAGCATGGGGAGAGATGGGTAAGTATTTTTATTTTTTATCATTATCAAATTTTTATGAATTTTCAAATGATAAGATATATATATGTACAAGTATAACACTACTCATATGTCGAAATGCAGATATTGGACCAGTCCGCCCAGCAGGGCACCCACGTACCTTTGTACGTCCTGTTGCAGGGGGAGACCCAGGATTAGTCACGGTACTCAAGGAGAAGCTGACTAGGCTTACCGAGCGGGTACCTACTATACGGATAGAGCATCTCCATGTGCAGTGGAGGCTGCCAAAGCCGAGGAGGATGAGGAAGCATAACTCGCGACATGTCCCAATGGACAGTCGTGCATACTACGCTAAAGATAAAAGCTTTGAAAATATTCAAAATTTTTCAATTTTTGTGATGAATTACTGAATTACACTATGTGTTTTTTGTTAGGAAAATATGGTGCTGGAGTGGAGGGAGAGGGAGCATGAGATAATGGACCAAGCGGCTCTCCAAAGCCGGCCTACTATCCAAGCATTGCGGAATAGTGGGATATTAAATTTTTTATGTACATCACCCATGCGAGCCAATGTCTGCATATTGGAGTTCTTGGTCAGTTATTGGGACCATGACCTGGGGATGTTCAACATCCAAGGTGAGACTTTGGAGCTTACCTCACAGGACATCTATTTCATCATAGGATTATCACATCGGGGAGCACCGGTGAACCTGGAGGGCACTGGCAGGGGTGGTGACCCCTTGAGTGTTCAGAACTATGTGGATGTATTCTGCAGGCCTGGTATGCAAAAGAAGGGCAATAGAATTCTCATCGCAGACATACAGGACTTTACATTACATGTATTGACCAGTACCACTGTCAGAATTTCAGGGTCCACAGGACTACATCATGCCACCAGGACTCAGATGAGAGTGGCGGTTGATTGTTTCAGAGGCACTCTACATGAATGGTGCTCGGGAATTGCCCCTCTTATGAAGAGGAAATTATCCGATTGTAGGAGGGGGAGACGGAAGAACTTTGGGTATGCTAGTATACTGGTTGCATTCTTCTTTGAGAGAGTGCCTGCTATGAGCCCTGTGATCCCCTTAGAGATCCTACATCCACGTCAGCTGAGGCTGAGCAGGTGGGGTGATATCTTCCTCCATCAACGAGGAGGAGATGTGGTACAGAGTATGTATGATGACGATTTCTATACATGGTGGGAACGATAGGTGCCAGCATTGGAGCAGTTTCCATATGCTGGATTAGATTTCTGAGGTGATCCTGACCTAGTCCTCCCTCCAGGAGGAGCATGGGGAGAGATGGGTAAGTATTTTTATTTTTTATCATTATCAAATTTTTATGAATTTTCAAATGATAATATATATATATGTACAATTATAACCCTACTCATATGTCGAAATGCAGATATTGGACCAGTCCGCCCAGCAGGGCACCCACGTACCTTTGTACGTCCTGTTGCAGGGGGAGACCCAGGATTAGTCACGGTACTCAAGGAGAAGCTGACTAGGCTTACTGAGCGGGTACCTACTATACGGATAGAGCATCTCCCTGTGCAGTGGAGGCTGCCAAAGCCGAGGAGGCTGAGGAAGCCAGGGGGCGCAGAGATCACGGGGACCAAGGAGGTCCTAGTGGCCATGGCGGGAAGGCTTAGTTTTAGGCATTTTGATGGATTTTGATCCACTTTTTGTATATTTTGTACATGATGGGATCTACAGATCAGACATGACCTATCCTATGTATGAACAGATATTTACATATATATATATATATTTGTGTTTGGTTGTCAGTTTATTTACAAATGTTTCTTATGTATTTGCTGTATATTTTATGGAATGTGTGTGAGATGCCAGTCCAAAATATAGTTAGCATATGCATCAGTTAATGAATTTTGGTTTCTTGGAATGTGATTAAAAGTAATAACTTCAAAATTTCTTTCCAGTAAACATATTTGCATGAACTAACGTAACAATGTAGGATTACGCACCTGGTAAGCTCGATTGAGCTGGGAAACAACCAACTGAGAGTCCAAATGGATTTCAAGCTAGGTGATGCCTCGTGACAAAGCATCCCATAAGAGTTAAATGACAGCCCTATACTCAGCAACATTATTGGATGTAGGACCTAGACAAGCGCCACCCGCGGCAACAAGCTGTCCTGAAGGGGAGTAGATAACCCATGCTGCCGAAGCCAGGTTACAAGTGTGACGGCTGGCGCCATCAACAAAACCTACATACATCTCGGAATACATCTGCAACAACCAGCAGATAGAATAAAAAATGAAACTGACAACCTAATTTACATAAAAATACATACGTTAATATACAAGAAAAAGTGCTAAGCCTAGGCATAGTACTTCTTCAAGTAGAGCCCATTTCTAGGCTCGGGCAGCTTATTCCCATCATAATCCACTAATTCATATGCGCATTTAATCAAAACTTTAGACACAACATAGGGTCCCAACCACATGGCCTTGAATTTTCCTGCCCCCAGGGGCTCCTTATCTTGATCCCAGAGCAAGACAAGTTCCCCCTCAGAGAAAACCCGAGGCTTGACCGTTTTATCGTATTGATATTTAACCCTATTCTTATGAGCCTGATTTGCAGTCAACGCATCTCTACGTTGCTCATCCAGGTGTTCTAAATGGAGTAACCGTTCTTCAAGCTCAGTTGTGTCAGGTAGCACATGAATAGCTATCTGCAAGGATGGGATTTCGCATTCAATCGGCGTAATAGCTTCCACCTCGTGAACGAGTTGGAAGGGGGAAAAACCCGTAGCAGTTTTGACATTGGTTCGATAAGCCCAAAGAGAAGGATATAACATGATGTGCCAATTTGAACGGGCTGTATCAATAGTACGTTTAAGTATAGTTTTCAAAGTTTTGTTTACAGCCTCGACCTGACCATTTGCTTGCAGATAATAAGGGGAAGAATGTTCTTGTCGGAATCCGAGCATGGTGGTCAGCTCTGTCATCATGTGATTTTGGAAATGACTTCCATGGTCAGTGACAATCACTTTGGGAATACCAAACCTAGCAATAATCTGATTAAACACGAAGTAAGCTACCATTTCCCCATTGTCTTTGAAAGTAGGCATTGCCTCTGCCCATTTTGTGAAATAGTCAACAATGACAATGATGTATTTGTGCCCCCCAGCCGAGGCTAGGTTGCATGTCATATAATCGATCACCCACTTCATGAAGGGGCCTACCGAGACGACGGGAAACAAGGGGCCTACCGAGACGACGGGAAACAAGGGCATTTTTCTGGTATATAGCTGACATGGATGACAGCGTTTTACAGCTTCCACACAATCTTTAAAGATGGTGGGCCAGAAATACCCGGCACGTAATATCTTCTAGGCTGTTGCTAACCTAGATAAATGACCCCCACACGCTCTGCTATGGGAATCATTTAGGATAATCTCCGCTTCATCATGGGTAAGGCAGCGGCACAAGATAGAATCTACCCCTCTTTGATATAATGTATCTCCAATTATGAGGTAGTTTTTAGCATGAAGACGTAACTTGCGTCGATCTTCCCTAGAGTAAGCGGTAGGATACTTCAAATTCTGCAGATATATGAGAATATATCCATACCAAGGATCAGAGGTTGACATAAGGAAGATGTGCTCATCTGGGAATGAGTCATCTTGAACCACTACATCGTCTTCCATAGGGAATTCTACTATAAGCTCGGCAAAAACTAAGGACTTTTTTGATTTAGCGGATTGGAAAACTAAGTCAAACTCTTGGAGAATGACTATCCACTTGTTGAATTTTCCCCCAACAATGCGTCGGGATAAAACATATTGGAAAGGGTTTACATCTGCCACTACAGTAGTGGTCCTCAGTAAGATGTAGTGCCGTAACCTCTGTATAGCATAAACAGCCGCTAAGGCTAACTTCTCGACGTGAGAGTACTTAAGCTCAGGCTCAACCAAAGCACAGCTAAGATAATAGACAACATGCTCAACGAGCTTTTCATTCTCCTGAACTAGCACTACCCCAATGGTAGACTCCGACACGGGTAGATATAATAAAAAATACCTAGAGTAATTTGGCGGGTGTAATAGAGGAGCCGACAACAAGGCTTTCTTTAATGCCTCGAATGTGAGTTGTGCAGTTTCATCCCATACAAATGGGGTGTCCTGCTTAAGCAGGCACATGAAACCTTTTGTGATCTTGGCATAATTCACGATAAAACGTCGAAGGAAGTTAGACTTTCCTTGTAGACTCTGAAGTTTCCTAAGTGAACGAGGAGGAGGCAGATTTACAATGGCCTCTACTTTTAACGGATCCACCTGTATGCCCCTGCTAGAGACAATGAATCCAACCAATCTACCTGATTCGACGCAGAAAACACACTTGTGGGGATTCAAGTGAATTTTATAGTACCTGCATCTCTCAAAAATCAACCTTAAATGCTCTGGATGCTGGAAAATCTTGCGAGAATGAGCAGGAAGATCATCCAGGTAAGGCTCGACAATGGCTTTTATATCGTGAAAAGCAAAGTTCATGGCTCGTTGAAAGGTTTCCCCTGCATTTTTCAATCCAAAGGGAATTTTTCTATACGCGAATGTACCCCAAGGGCAAATAAAAGCCATTTTATGCTGGTCTTCTGGTTTGATTTGGATTTGATTGTAGCCGGAAAAACCATCCATAAACGAAAATACTTCACTACCCGCACATGCATCTATGATTTGATCAATAAACGGTGTAGGGTAGTTGTCCTTGGGACAAGCTTTGTTAAGGTCACGAAATCCGTACAAACACGAATAGCCCCTTGCTTTTTATCAACGGGGACTGGGTTGGACACCCACTCAGTCAAAGCAACGGGATATATAAAACCTGCTTTCAACAGCTTTTCTACCTCTGCCTTCACAGCCACCTCTTTACGCGGGTTCACGGGGTGTAATTTTTGCTGAACCGGCTTAGCATCAGGATAGGTTGAGATCTCATGTTGAACAATAGATGGATCAATGCCTGGCATCTCCTCATATGACCAGGCATAGATATCGAGGAATTCCTTGAAAAGGGAAGTATAAATAGAAATCTCCTCTGGAGAGCAGCTTGCACCTATATAGATATTTTCCACGATATCTGGTTTGACAAAGATATTGATAGGTATGGTAGCGGAAATGTTTGCCATATTCCCCTCAGCAAACACCCCTTCCCTAGGAAAAGGGTTAACAGGTATATCAACATCTCCAGGCAGTCTCACATGAAACTCTTGGTTTTCGATCTTGCTTAGCTCTGGAAGAAAATAAGATCGGTGATGAATATCCTCACATATCTTATCACGTGAACACATAGCTTCCAGAATAGCTTCATCAGAATGTAAAACAGTGTCTAAGCAATCTATGGAATGTAAAGAGTTTTCTGCCCATGCAGGCATATAAACTTCTTCCAGATCATCCGAGACTGTAAGAGGATCTGGAATGGGATCTACAGTGGTTTGGGTAATAGCTTAATATGCCACTTCCAATGCAGATAAGGGAACTTCTGGTTCTTGAGGGGTTGGGAGGACCCAAGGATCAGTCCTATCGACCACGGAATCAATGGAATCCCCTACAATAGTAGAACCAAGATAAAGGAATGGAGCTGGAATATCGAATGTGCCCATCAATGATGCGTACAGTCCAGCCCCCAATCTCTGTGCAATAGGTTTTGGCTGATCAACCAATGGCACAGTGGAATCTTTCGACTCTAAGCGGCCTTTACGAGTAAAATCAAGTTGGTCAACAGTGACCAGCTTGCCCTCATGTGGAAATACCACGACATGAAAGACAGCAGATGCAACAGTAGACATTGCATAAGTCCAATTCCTACCCAGAAGCAAATTGTAGTCCAATGGAACATCAATCACTTTGACTTCAACAGAGACTGCTTTGCCAGCCAGCTTAAGCTCGAAAGCCGGCAAGATACCATGTGGACTGAAAGACCTTCCATCAAAAGCAGTAAGTAAAGTGGTTGATGGGACCAGCTCTGGGGATCCAAGAGCTTTCCAACAAGCCAGGGACATAACATAAGTAGAGGCTCCCTCATCAATAACTGCACGTCCAATGGTATTACCACCATGGACAACATCTATTGATAGAGCTACATGATAAGGGAGGTGAATTTTAAGATCAGAGAAATGAAACTTTGTTGTGAGACTCGAAGAGTCCATGCTACCTAGAGCTGCTAAGAGGGAATCCCGCTGAGCAGGACAACTCTGTAGCACCTCCAAAGCTGACATTGCACACAGAGTTTGAGCCAAGTCTTCAACCACAGAGTAGTGAGCAGCGGCTCTGGCATTTGGGTTATGCAAAGTCTTCTTAAAGACACCTTTGGGTATCTTTGGCATTATTTCCGCAGCTTTCTCTATAGTGAGAGGGTTGGAAGTTTCAACTATAGCTTTACCCTTCTCATCGGTCTCATTCTCATAGTTCTTGTTCCTGGTTTGTAACAAGGTTGAGGATCGTACCATGTTGATATAATTAGGGTCAGGGGCAGCTTGAGTGCCCCCTGCTACGGTAGAAGCTGAAGCAGAATTCTGCCCTTGGGGAAATGGATCCTTTAGGACAGCCGGTGGTTGCGTTTGTAACAGCTTCTGAGCTTGTTCCATGAGGGGACAAAGGTGAGTGAGGTGGTCTCCTTGGCACAACTTACAAGGAAACTTGACTTTCTTCTTCTCCTTTTTGCCCCCATCAGCATTGTTTGCGGGCTTTGGCTTGTTTTGGTTTTGGTTTCCCTCTCCCTTTTTACCTTTCTTCTTCTTCCTACCGGGCTACTGATTGCCCTTCGAAGAGGATTGTGCAAAAACATTTTCATTTTGGGAGGAGGGGGCAGCCTTTGCTGCCTCCACTATAGACTGTTTGATAGACAATTGGTGAAGTTGTTTTGTCAAAGACTCTACAGTGGGAGAGTTTATGGACCCAACCACACCATCGGCATGGGGTCCAAGCTTGGGTTTCTTGGCCTCATGAGAAGGCCTCTTTGCCTCAGGGATAATTTCATATAGAATCCCAGACTGTGAATAAATCAAGTCCAACTGCAGGGCCCTGAGTAAGGCTTCTTCCACACTAGTCACTCCTGATGTGGAAACATCCTTAGATATATAGGGCAATAAAGATTTAAGGAACCATTCTAATAGAAACTCAGGAGGGATGGTAGCTTTGATGGGACTCTTTCGCCTCCTCCACTCTTAGATATGATCCGAGATGTGGGTTGCCTTGTTTCGTCTAAAGGTGGACAACAAGTCCGTTCCAAAATCGTAACGAACTGGAAGCTGAAAGTGACTAAGGAAAGCACTAGCTAGGTCCTAGAAACTACTAAAAGCAGCAGAAGGCAGCTCAATGTACCATTTTTCCGCAGTGCCCATCAAAGTCCTCTGGAACAGCCTCAATCTCATTGAATCTTCATTCAATGAGTTGGAAGAACACCATAAGTGAAAGGTGGTGGCATGTGCCCCAGGATCTTCACCAGCCTTACCTTCGAACTTAGGGATGTCTGAGGGTAGTTTGGTGGGAACAGGTGGCCACAAGGGGTCATGCCTCACCAGATTGTTCATCAATTTTGATAAGTCTGGCAAGTTCAAAGTTTCCAGAAAAGGAAGCTTGGGCCTAACCGGTGTACTAGAAGTGCCAGCTTGGGTATTCGAGGGTCCAGCCCCTGAATTCCCATAGGTAAAGGTGGGGTTTCCCCCTGACACCAGTTGTGGAGTGGGAAGGTTGCTTTGGAACGGATTCCATCCATAAGCCATTGGATTTTGGGTAGGAGGTGCAGTGTAAGTGGTTCGGACCATCCCCATAGAAATTGGGGTCTGAAATACTGGAGCAGGTATCCCTCCACTAAACAAAGAGAAGGGAGAGCTCGTGTATGGGACCGAAATAGGGGTTTGGTAGCTTTGGCTGTAAGAGGTGTTGCTACCAAACTGCACTCCTACATATGAAGGAGGTGGACCTACGTAAGGATTGGATGGGGGTATGTGTCCCCCATTCCAAGGGAATCCTTGAACAAAGGCCGAGGATCCCACCGGACCAATGTGGGTAGTGTAAGGGAAGGAAGAAGGAATTGTAGGCATACTAGGAATCCCAATAGCCATATCACTAGACATACTTCCAATGTTCAAGTAAACCGGTGGTTGGACCACCCGGCTTGCTGGAGTTAAGGGTGTGGAAGGTAAACTAGATCTAGGGGTACTAACCGGGGGAGGTAGTACCCCTTCAACCAGAAGGATTGAGGTGAAAACAAATGAACTTTCTCCTTCAGAAGACATAGCTTTACCTATAGGTACACCTAGTACTGGTGAACTAAAAGTTCTAACCTGCACGATCACTGGATCGTTCAAATCAGTCAAGGGGGTATTATAATTTCTTGCAAACTCGTCAGCTTGCAATTCTTCTACCTCGACTGTGTCAAAGTCAAAGCGGTTAGCTATTAATTTCGGTTCACCAAGAACCTCAGTTACTCCTACTGGTTCAAAAGAACCACCTGTGCTTAGTCTCCGCCTTTGAGGTAAAGGTGGAGGTTCCAGTGGTGTGAGAGGAGGAAGGTTTCTCAACCTTCTTGACCTTCTAATCTCTTGGTCCTCTAGAATTAAGACTTAAAAAAAGCACACCCTAAGGCCAACTAAACACAAGAAGATCCACAGAGCATACACTAAAAAGATCCTATAGTCTCAAGCAATCAAAACAGGCTATAAATATATGCTTTCCTGAAGAATGTTGATGAACATTTACTTGGCGTCCTTGAGGGGTTCTTAGGTACAAGCGGAGGAATCACCCAACCACCCTCCTACACTTTCCACAAGGGTTACCTTCCAAGTCCATTCAAGGTGAACCAGAAATAACCTTCCGGTTTACCTAGGTATGAGCCCTAAAAAGACAAGAGACTAAGGCTACCTTGACAATACCTACTGTCTGGGGGGATAGTCACAAGCCAAACTCGTACGCATGGGCAGGGTAGCTGAGCCCAAAAATCTATCTAGGACAGAATCCCCAGATGCGTAAAATTCTTGGGTTATGTTTTGACAAGGATTCGGGGGGTTATCCCCTCTATCCAAGCCTCCACATGGCCTAGTGCTTAACTCCCTTTTAAGAGGAGCTTCCTAGATACAGCGGTAGAACCAAGGATTTACCTAATGAATATCCCACTACGTCTGAGTTTATAGTTTGTGGGAATTTTACACTCCCTAGCCCACAAACCTAGCCTAAGCTAGTAGGTGGAAGGCCCTAAAAATAAAAACTTACTAATAGATTTTAAATTAAAGCGTTAATTTTAAGGGCTGTTCTTTACTCAAAGGAAGTGGAAGTGATGGACTGTATGATGTTTTGACTCAGCAGGAAATAAATGAAAGTAAAAGGTGCATTTAAAGCAAAGTATCACTATGAAATAAACTTCTTTTCATTTTTTCAAATAAATATTGATGAACTATATGCAGCAAAAAGAGAAACTAAGCCTATATGTTTTTGTATTTTTTTGAGATAGTATTTCTTAAACTGAAACAAACACTACTCTAATGCAAAAATTACAGTGCAAAAGATTAACTATGTTTTGTTTTTTTATTTAAAAAAATGCTCAAATAAGTACTGTGCATGTATAAATGCAATGCTTGAGTAAACTTGACACTTATAGACTATATAAAAACACAAACTAAAACTAACAGGCAAACAGAACCTAAAAACCAGCAAGAAAGGCAGGCTAGGACCTCAACTTGGGTGCAGACAATGACCAAGGGATCACTGCAGACTTTTAAACAAGCAAGTGCAAACCAATAACTGACAGACAGTAAACTGGATAAACAGAGTCTAAGACCCTGATCATTGATCTAGACTCAGGCACTCAAACCAACAACCCAAACAGGCCAGAAAGTTTCAATATGCAGACAGTAAATAACACAAGTAAAAAGAACCCAAGGGCTTCAGGAAGCACTAAGATGTGATCACCTGATACACTCAGACAACTCTGCAACACTCTTAAAGAAAGTCTCAACAGAAAAGAGGACTTATAGCAGGCTAAAGAACAAGCAAATTTTAACACAAAAATCACAGTTTCCAGGAGTATGCACGACTGTGCAGTAGTGCAGGTCGCGAATGATGCGCGATTGTTCTATAGAACAACCCGTGTATGCAACTCAGTATGCACGACTGTCTAGAATGACAACCCGTTCATGGGCATGAAAACTTCTCAAAAATAGAGAAAGACCCAAGACTTTCAAATGCTACAGTAAGTAAGAAAACAGTACAAAATATCACAAACAAAACTTCGAGCAATGACTGGTCAGGACAACAGAAAAAGACCTAAAGCAGACTAGGCTTCCCCAGTGGAGTCGCCAGTTCTGTTGTACATGATAATTCACCTAATAACCTAGGTCTGGGGGGTTACCAACATACTCATGACTTGTAGACAATTTGACTCTAAAAGCAAAGAATAGGAAATAAGAAAGTAACAGGAACTTACTTGTAAAATACGAAAGTTGATCCAAGCTAGCTTCTCCCTCTCTGATCCACTTCTAGAGTCTCCAGGATAGTTCCTCTTTCACCTATTAATAAACACTCTTCCAGATACAAATCAATTCATATATATATATGCAGGTTAGGCAAATCATATATCATATTGAAATGTAAACATTTACCAATCCACAAGATATAGAACACATATGGAAGAAGTAATATCTTTATTAACAATAATAGAAAGAGTTTAGGTTACAACCCAATGTCTGAACAAGGACTCCTCTGTCACCAAAGGATTCTGAGTTTATCTGCTCCAAAGATTCTGTAGACAATCCACCAGCATAAATTTGCTCTCCAAGTATGTATATCCAATCCCTACCCCAAGGCCCCTATTTATATGGATGAAATAAGGTAGTTCTCGAAGGTTAGGGAGGTTGCAGCAGTTAATGGGATTAAGGTAAATGAATAAACTAATCTCCCATTAACTCGTGTTTTTAAATATTAATTTTGAGGAAACCATGCGCGGATCTGTAGTAGAGCAACCCGTGCATGATACGCGACTCCATACATATGCAACCCATGCATACAAGTATACACGACTTGCTGAACATAAAACCCGTGCATGATGCACGAGATGTTAATAGGGATAGTCGCGCATGCTACTCAAAATCTTCAAATGGCAAAGTAATGAGCTGGGCATATAGACAATGTATTTCATCATCAACCAAGGTATAATGAAAAAAGGCAACCTCAATCCATAGATGTCCTTTTGTGTGCCGACATGAGGGATATCAGCACTCGGATGGAGAGGTGCCATTCAGGTGTATAACACTCTCTCTACACACCTAACCCCAAATTTCTTTTTCTCTCCAAACCCCTAACCTCCAATGTCTCCCTTTAACTAAATCCTTAACCCCAAATGTCTCTCTTGATATCTTTTTCTCTCTCCCTTTATCTCATTCTTTCTTTAAACCGTTAACCCTCTCTCTCTCTCTCTACATAAACCCATAACCTCCAATGTCTCCCTTTATCTAAATACCTAACCTCAAATGTCTATATTTTTATCTATATCTCTCCCTTTATATGTTTCTTTATCCAAACCAACAACCCTCTCTCTGTATATAAACACCTAACTCCTAATATCCCTCACACTCTCTCTCTATCTAATACTCTAACCCCAAATCACTCTCTCTCTCTATATATATCTCTATCTATCTCTCACACTCCCTAATCCCCATTATCTCTCTACTTTTCTCTCTTTAAACACATAACCTCCAATCTCTATATCTATATCTAAACCTCTTACCCGCAATCCATTTCTTCCATTTTCTATCTCTCACTAAACACCTAACCCCAATGTATTTCTCCCAATTTCTCTGTCTCTCCCCATCTTTAAACCACTAATCATCGATCTCTCTTTCACTCTAAACCCCTAATCCACAATTTCTCTCTTTCTCTTTAAATCACTCACCCTAAATTTCTCTCCCTCTCTAAACCCCTAACTCCAATATCTCTCTCCCTTTTTAACCCTATAAACCCCTAATCCACGAAACCCGAATCTATCTCTCTTAATTGAATACCTCGAATATCTCTCTCTCTCCCTCTCCACTTATAGTCCCCAATATTTCTGTCTCTAAACACCTAACCTTTAATTTGTCTATCAAAAATCCTAACTCTCAATCTCTCTCTATCAACCACTAACTACCAATATATCTCTTTATCTAAATCCCAAAACATGAATGTCTATCTTTCTTTAAATTCCTAACCTCCAATCTCTCTCTTTCTCTATTTATTTATATAAACCCCTAACATTGAATATTTCTCTCTCTAAACCCCTCTCTCCTCTCTTTAATCCTCTTTCTCCAAATCTATATATCAATCTATCTATATAAGCCCCTAACATCTCTCTTTAAAACCCTAACCCCCAATCTCTCTCTCTCTCTACTTAAACCCCTAATCCCTAATATTTCTTTTTCTCTCTCTGTAAACCCATAAACCCCAATTTCTCTCTCCCTCTAATCCCTTAAACCACAATTATCAATATTTCTCTCTAGTAGCCGCTAACATTTGATATTTCTTTCATTCTCTCTAAACTCCTTGTATGGAATTTCTCTCTCTCTCTCTCTCTCTCTCTCTCTCTCTCTCTCTCTCTCTCTCATATAAACCCCTAACATTAATATTATCTCTCTAAACTCGTAATTTCCAAACATGCTCTTCCTCTATCTCTAATCTTCTCGCCCCAAATATCTCACACTCTCTCTCTTACACACCATTTATTTATCTATCAAAATCCCTAAGCTCTAATATCTCTCTCTTAAATCCTAACTCCCAACCCCTCTCTCTTGATCTATTTCTTTATATCTCTAAACCCATAACAACTAATTGCTCTCTTTCTATTTTTCTCTCTTTATAAATGCCTAACCCCAAATCTCTCTCTCTCTCTCTAAACCCCTAACCTTCAATCTCTCTTTGTCACTTTCTCTCCGTCTTGAATCCCTAACCTGCAATGTCTCTCTTTATCTCTCTCTCTCTCTCTCTGTAGACCTATAACCTCTCTATAAATCTCTCTCTATATGTATATATAACCCCCCCAAACACACACATAGAAATAAATATATATGTAAACACCTTATTATCAATATCTCCCTCTAAACCTATAACCCCTTATCCCCAATCTCTCTCTCTCTCTCTCTCTCTCTCTAAAATCCTTATCCCCAATATCTCTTTCGAAACCCTATTAACCCAAAAAATCCCTCACTCAGCTCTACATGGTCTACGCCACCCAAGGACACCAATGATCAACCCTCGTAACTCCACATTAGACCCCCACACCCTCAAAAAGGATTAAGAATGAAGAAACGGGCTTAAAAACCCCAAAAAGGAGCCTAAGCAACTCTCCTAAAGGCTAAAGCCTCCAAAAATGGGCTAAAACCCCTCAAAGGAGCCTAAAACCCTAAAAGGAGCTAAAGTTAGGGCAGAAGGGGCTAAATCCCGGACCAAGGGCTTAAAACCCTAAAACCCCAAAAGAAAGCTATAAAAGGAGGGTGGGGGGTTACTCTCAAAACACTTCTCCCTTGCATACTGTTATGATGCCCATGGATTCCTTGAGACCTCTTTTCCTCTTAATCCACCCACATCCCCCTCTCTTCCACTCACATTCCCCATTGAGCCATTGCTGAGTGAGATAGAGAGGTGCTTCCTTCCAACCAGGGCATGGTGGCCCATTTCACTAAAGGAGAGGTATAATCTTGTTTTGTTTATGCATTTTTATTTGATAGCTTAGTTGTTTTCAAACCATTATTTGTTTGCAGTTTTGATCTTTAACATGTTTTGCAGGTTTATTTTTTCTTAATAGTTGTTTGTAGGTAGCCAAGTTGAAGCCCTAACCTTGTTTGCAAAGGGGATCATGATCATTTTTCTTTCTTGCTCTTTGCTTTCTGTCCACTCTATTTTCTTTTAGTATTTTCCACACGCAGGAACCTAACCTTCTATCCTATAAACAGAAGGGAGCCATTCCTGCCCCTGTAGCAAGGAGAAATCCTTACTACAGATCTGGCGACCATACCAGGTCGATCCCACAGGATCCCTGGTTTAGTTTTTTAAAATTTTCATGTTCTTTCAGTTTATGCCCTAGTTTTAGATTTTTTTTTTGTCAAATCTAGCTTAGATCTAGTTTATTTCTAGTTTTTATTGTTGCTAAAGCCTCTGCAAGGAAAATCCGAATTAGTTTGGCCACTGTACAGGTTATTGTCCACTGGATCTGACTCAGGATCAGAGAAACCCCAAATCTGGGGCAGGTCACACTTATCGGGCCTAAACAGGGGATGAGGTCGCTCTTTTAGGCCTCACAGGAGCGACCAGGTTGCCCTTTTCCCCCTGAAAGGTGCAACTTCACTCAGACAGGTAGACTGCTTCTATCTGTGAAATCTGTGTCACCCCCTCTCCCGTTTCTAGAAAAATTTTGCGACCCCCTCATTGAAATTGATCCGAAATGTGTGGTCTATCAATCAATACTTAATTTTCAGTTTAATAGGGAATGTCAGTGCGGCTCAGCCACCTCTGTCCAGCACAGTAGTTCAATTTCTGTTTATGTTTCAGTTTACTATAATTGCATCAACAAACAAAGTGTAAATTCAAAATAAAATTTAATGGAACTAAAATTGACATAAAATTAATAGTCTTGCTTACCCTCCCTCCTCTACCTAGTCATCACCCTTTGGGTTATTCTGGGATAGGATGAAGTGCATAGCTTGTATAGTCCTAGGCCCTTCACTGAATATTGTTCTAAAACATTAAAAATGGATGACCTGGAAGGTAGAGGGGGTAGAGAAGGAGGGCTTCTCACGACGCTAAGCATCCTTCTTCTTGACCAACCTTGCATCTGGGAGGTGCCCTATGGATCTATGGATGGGCCTAGTGCCATTGTGTTGAGAGCCCAATGCCCTCTCGTGTTCTAAGAGGAATATAGGTGTAAGGTAGTCACCAAGTTAGGTTGTCACATTCAGGGTTAAAAATGTATCTATTTACAAATTTATGTTTATTCACTGCTTGCACAACAATGATATGAACTTTGCCACAATATGATGAATTAATAAACCATTTGTAGCCACCTGATACCAGAAAGACAGAAAAAAAATACACCATACCAAGTAATCAACCCAACTCAGTTCATGACACTGAGAGAGCCTTAAAATTTATCAATTTACACTAATTTCAAACAAATTTGTAGTCCTTGAGGACATAAGTCCCTGACTACTTCAACCATGGGAAGTACTTGGGATCAGCCTAGAAAATCATTATGAGGAGTACCGCGGGAACCCTAAAGTAACTGGCCACTAAGAGGAATTGCCAAGTGAAACAGGCAATGACCCCCATCGATTGAGTGAAACACCCATGGGGAAAAATCCAAACGTTGTCTTCTAGCAGCCTTGGTGGCCGAGTGACCACCTACAGCCAATAGGAAACCATTGAAACCGGGGTCGAAACATCATGCCCATCATTTTGATAAAAATCTAACACAATTGATCCCCCACACTCTTCCTCATGCCTAAGAGGTGAACCACCACCATTCGGGACATTAAACTGACACTGTCGAAACCATTCTCAGTGATCTCCCACACCATCAGAAGGCCACATAGCCTCTGATTCAGATTCAGACCCATACCAGTCTGAGGCAGACCTCCATACTACACCATCAAGCCCCATGGCTGGTGCAAATCCGGATCTATTTTCCGACATAGCCATCGCAAGTTGACCCATGTCCACACCACAACCAATCGCCAACAACCTTGCAGGTTTCCCAAGAACAGTCATGCAAACTATCATTAGTTAGCTACCACCACCCATAGTCACCAGCCAAGCTAACCCACTTGCAACACATGGGGGCAGTGGCCCTTCCACACACATTGCCCCTCCTTCCACACAAGGGGGCATTGGACCGTCCACTTACATTGCCCCTACTATCATACATGGGGTCAATGTCCACTCCATTCACACTATCCCTCACGTCATACTTGGGGGCAGTGGCCCATTAACTCACATTGTCCCCCCCACCACACTTGCAAGCATTGGACCATCTACAATGGTGCTACCACAAGTGCCCCTAGCCATGTAGGTGCATTATGCACCTGCAAACCCCACCACCATACCTCCCCCATTCCACATCAACCTGGGGTCAAATTTACCTTTCATGGCTCGTCTTAAATTTCTCGATTTGGCTCGATTGTCAAACAAGCCCATTAACCATCAAGCTTTTTGGCCTCCAATGCCAACTAAGATGCCATCATACATCCCCAAGTTTGAAGGAAAGGTAGGGTAATGTCCCCAAAACCACATTATGAGATTCCATCTATGGTGCTCGTCCAACAGCATCGTAGATGATTCCATCAGAATGAGGCTATTCCAATGCACCCTTATAGGTGCTGCAGCCAAATGGTACATTGAGCTACCGCAGGCCAAGTACCTAGATTTCAACTCCATAGCTTTCATGTTCCTATAGTATTTCCAACTCCCTCTCAGATATGATGAAGGGGTGGAGATCCTCTTATCATGTCGCCAAAGCATTGCGACACATATAACCGACCACATCCATGAGTGGCTGCGACGTTGTAGCTTATGTAAAATCCAACTTGATGATAGGATCTTCTTGGATTGGTTCCTTAAGACCTTGCTCCTGGCCATAGAAAAGGATGTCACATCTTAATGTCCCCAATATGAATAGGATTCCATACTGAAAGCCCAAGAGTTTGACCTTATCTACGATCAGTTTGGATGTCTATACACTATCATTTCATATGCCCCCCGACCACACACCTCCTATCAGGATGCAGTGGGGGCATCCCATGCTGCGGACGGCATCATGGGCTCGGTCTCCCAATAGCCAAAGCACCATCCGACACCATTTGCCATTACACCACAACCAAGCAACACTGCTAGTGTTTCTTACCAAAACCAAACTCTGGACTATGCTAGAATGATGTCCCAGTCTAGAGCAACAACTTCCTATGCACAACATGTGCCACCACAACAAGCTCAGGCCATGGCTTGGCCAACACAGCAGTACGCAAGAAAATTCCCACATTTTTTGCACCACCACCCACTCAAATATACTATGCACCACCAGTGCAAGCAGTCCAATCCCCCACCCCCGCTCCACCCACTCCGTTGGGACAAGTGTTTGCACAACAAAACTGTCCCAACCAGCCTACCCCCAACAATCAACAAGGGCAAGACCAGAATAATCGACCCCGAAACCAAGCCAATAACCAACCACGCGGAGCCGGTCAACAACCAAACCATCCCAACAATGCCGCGACAAACCGACCCATGCAAAACCCCCCATGACCAAATGGTCCTAGACTCAATGCCCCATTGCACACAAACTAACCATGCACACTCTATCAGGTCTATGGGCACTACACATTCAAGTTTCCCCTCATGGCTCACGCTAAGTAGGTCATTCAGAACAAGGCCCAATAGGCCACCAATGCTATGAACCAAGCCCAACCCAACCCAGCACCACAAGGACCTCCTCCTATGGTTCTCTAGAACCCACTACCTATCCAAGGGTTGGTGGCAACCACACCCCCTCCCCAACCCAATCCCAATGCTCCAAGGGCACCTCCTATGGCCGAAAAAGGTGTTCACCACCTACTAGCCATGACGACTGAAGAGGTCAACTTACAAACTAGATGGAATCAATACGGTACCACCACCAAACCCACTGACACATCAGTGGCATCTACATCCAAAATAGTCAACCTACCTCTTCATTTAACCCCATTTCCCCACCCCCCCATACGTCGAGTGGCCAACAACGAACAGCTAGAGCTACTGTCAGTTATAGCATCATGGACAATTTGGCCCAAACACCAATGGCCATGTCCAATCTAGAGGTACTGAAAATGTACCCAACACAGTGGAAAGTGTCACTAACCTCCCATAGGGATGTGGAACCCTCCAACTCCTAGTTGATTATGTTTGACATGGACAATAGAGAACCATGCATGCCATCAACCATCACCTTCCAACACTAGTACAAGTGATCAATTTTGCCACGGAAAAACGTGGCAATATCCATGGAAAAGCGTGGATATTGCCACGTCTAAGTGTTTTTTGTTCCGTGGAAACTATTCTGTCGCAATAGAGACGACCCCTAATTTGCGTCGCAAGAGCGACAATGTTCTATATGTCGTTAGATGTCTAAGCCGTCGCTATATCCACGCTTGGCCATCTCTGTATCCACGCCTTGCTGTCGCTATAGCCATGCTCTGTACAAGGTTTTTAAAAAATTACAAATCCAAGACGTCGCTATAGCCACGCCTTTCCGTCACTATAGCCACGTTGTTCCATCTCTATAGCCACGCTCCGTATAAGGTTTTTTTAAAAATGCAAATCCAAAGCATCGCTATAGCCACGCCTTTCTGTCGCTATAGCCACGCCTTTCCGTCACTATAGGCACGCCTTTCCGTCGCTATAGCCACGCTCCGTATAAAGTTTTTTTTTAAATGCAAATCCAAGACGTCTCTATAGCCACGTCTTTCCGTCGCTATAGCCACGCCTTTCCGTCGCTGTATCCACGGTTGTTGAAATTTAAAAAAAAAAAAAAATACTTGCAGCCGTCGCTTAAGCGACGGTATTTGAAATTAAAAAAAAAAAATTACCCGGATTATCTGCAAAGACATATTTGAAGGTCAAATCTACAGTGAGATGCTCTTAGATTTGAAAACATAACAACGCTGGAAATCTGAGAAATCTTAAGAACATATGCTAGATTTAAGCTTATAGAGTCTGTACTTGGAACTCTAACAAAGTTTAGAGGAATTGTGAGCAAAGAAAACACAGGGAACCTGATTCTCTCAACTGTATCTTGAACATGCCCCCTGTACATTAATTTTGGATGCCTCTGCAGCTTATAGAGTCTGTACTTGGAACTCTGACAAAGTTTAGAGGAATTGTGAGCAAAGAAAACACAGGGAACCTGATTCTCTCAACTGTATCTTGAACATGCCCCCTGTACATTAATTTTGGATGCCTCTCAGTTGCAGTAATGATACTGATCAAGCGGTTGAAGAAGGCTTGAAAAGAGTTCAAATCTAAAATATTAGACCTTACCATCCTTTACATGTCATTACATTTCTACCTTGGCACCACTTGCTAGACTTATATAATAGGTGAAATTCATGAGGTTCATGTCTTGAAAGAAAGAAAAAATCTTATTTGGAGGCCAATAGCTTTGCATTAATGGTCTGTTTCATTTCATCTTTATTTTAAAATATTCGATTTGAAAGTACTACCACATGGCTGAGCCTTGTTTTCAGATTGCAAAAATAAAAATGAGGCTTCTTAGATTACCTTGAAAAAGGTCACAAGCCAGAGTCTAGAAAACCATAATGAACTCCCAAATAATCCCAAATCCTAAATAAGATGGGATTATTTGGTATTTCTCCAAATGAACTCCCAAATGGATGCACTGAGGAGGTCGATTGATGGTATAAAAACTGCATGCCACAACAGGATACCAAGCAAGAGGATCTGGAGTGTGAAGTTAAGGAACAGGGGGATCAGTGATATAGTGATACAGAGATGCACTTCAAAATCATTTTGGGCCTGTCTCAGGGCATGCAGTCTCAAAAAGTTCACTCAGAAGGCTCAAAACTGAAGGAGGATGACACTGTTCAGCAAATATCCATAGCTATCATGGATATTTCTAACTCCAAATGACCTGGTAATGAAGAGCAGCAGGTGGATGAAGGCTACAATGGCCATGTATTTTATTAAGACTCTGATGTTTCTATGTATTTCTCTTCCACTTTTCTGTTTGAACAGTTC